>CM062823.1:835822-972315 GCA_031772345.1 Himalopsyche anomala | reverse complement strand
AAGTTCTATATTATGACTTACTAATATGTGCTGTAATGTGAGCCATACTTTGTGATGCTGTCAACCCTATATATTAATGGGGTGATGTGTCATATATTTTCATCGTCGTCATACAGGAAAACGTTACCAAATATATATTATATATAATATATTATGTATATCAAGAAAATTGACAAAATCATTCTTACGAACCTGTTATTTTTTTTAAATCTATGCCCTCGCCAAATATGGAGCACATGGCACAAAATGAAAGTATCTTAACAGAAGTTCTTCTACGAGAACCATTTGTTACTAAGTCGCTCGAGCTCTTTTTTTCCGAGAGAGTAGTAGAGATATTTAGTAAAGAGTAGTAGAGATAGATACTGTATCATTGATGATATATAATCTTCGGTGTGATGCAGAAAAGAAAAAAAAGTTTATCAAATAAAAAAAATAAAAAAAATAGAGATACAAGGATACGGCTAGAACAGGACTAGTGGTTAGCATACTGCTGCGCCATAGGATCCGACTGATCAACATACCAAACATACACCTATAAATAACCAAAAAAACTAATAACAGAACATGAATGCAATAACATATGATTGGATTTTTAGATTGATCAAATGTCAAAACGGTGTTTCTTGAAAATATTACATATACCTAATATTTTACACTTTCTCTCGAATGACCAATATATATAAACCAAGGGCTGTGGTGTCGGGTAAAAAAAATACGACTCCGACTCCAGAGAGTTTTTTCAATCATTTCATTTTATGTTATATGTATACCATCAGATCATCTTTATTCAGCCTAGTATACACTTGCAACACTGTGGACTATTGTGGTTTGAATACATATCATTATAAAAATTCAAAAAATGGGTCTGAGTCGTAAGATTTTTCCGACTCCAGATAAAACCCTCAACTCCAAGGCTTCCGACTCCGACTCCACAGCCCTGATATAAACCGTGTGCTAAATTTAAGTTTATTTTTTTACTATATAATACTATATTTCAGAACCGACAATTTGAACACTTATCTACATTACCAGCAATATTTTAAAACAGTATTTTAAAGCCTATCTCCTCTCTTAACTTAAGTAGTTTTTACAGGACCGTTTCTCAAATTTTCTAATTAAATATAAATTATCAAAGTAAGTGAGTGTCTGTCAATAATTGGAAAACTTTGATTTTATCATTTCAATGAAGTTGAACTATGTAACCTATCGATATTTTCTTTTATAATTTCAAATATACAATATGTACATATAATTATAATCCAAATACATGCATTACTTTTCTATTCTTATCTTTGGTATAGGAGTTAATATAATAATATATAATTATTATTTAGATACTTAAAACGAAATAAATAATTTGAGAGTTGAAAAGCTGGTACATAAATTGAATTATTACGACACTCACTTTTAGGGTGTTCACTGTCAATACTTGGTGGAAAGGCATTATATTAATAAAATTACAATATTCCTTTGTAATTTATTCCACTTTATGTAATAGGTCAGGACCGGTTTCGCTCATTGCGAGCATTGTCAACTGATCAGTTATTACGATTACAACACTCCTCCTCAAGCAATTTTTCGATAAATTTTCATTTATAATCGTTTGTCTCCAAGGGTGGGCTGGAGGGGGCTCGGAGGGGCTCGCGCGAGCTCCTTGTTAGAACATACTAAGGTCGGCGAGCCTGATTTGCATGGAAGCACTGATTTAAGAAACTGTCCGTATTGGGGTTCAAACCTTTGATCACCGTAACCGAAGCTAACGATGTTAACCAATCGGCTTATGTTAAGGCAAACGTTGATATGTTGGTATACATACTACATGGTTAAACAAAAAATACAATTTTATGTGTTTACCTTGTATGAACACGCTGCTAAGTTTTTCGCCAATATCCTGATCTTTTAATATCCGATTTGATCCAATGACGATTATTTTTTGATTAATTTTTAAATAATTTCATTTAATACCCACTAAATTACATGTCAATTGAAATTTTCTACTTAGACAATCAACGAATGATGTTAAACCTAATACAGTCTATATACAATAATAACAATAATAATAAATAATATATACATATTGACTGTGGAAAGGAAAAAAGGACGTAACCCACAGTTTTTTCAAAACAGCTTTTTTTCAATAATCACAATGTATCCAACTTGATACACGTTCTATCAAAAGGATGTAAGCTGCGAATGCCAAATTAGTATCTAAATTTAGCTTTTATGTTTGAAAAAAGATGTACTTGTGAAAATTGAAACCAAGAAAAAGAAAACGGTTTTTCTGAACATTTTTTTTAATTAACAGTTTAGAAGCCTCCGTGCCAGTGGCGGTCGGTCAATGTGGCATTGGATCAATGCACCTCTTGTATATACAGGGGCGGTTATATTTCATGAAATAATATTCAAACATAACATTTATACCATTCCCTCATTTTAGATTCAATAAAATAAAATATTTATTATAGACAATAAATACATGACGAATTTAAAATGAGTGAATGGTATAAATGTTATCTTTGAATGTTATTTCATGAAATACAACCGCCCCTGCATTTAAAAGAGGTACATTAATCCAATGCCACATTGACCGGCCGCCACTGCTCCGTGCACTTCAAGGTTGTGTATATTTCATAATTTTCATATGGCTCAAAATCATCAAAACACGTTTTTCGTGCCTCCTGTAAAATTTGCTATGTCTGAGTTACGTCCTTTTTCCTTTCCATAGACAATATATATTATATTACCTATATATATATTCTATTTTATAATAAAACAACATACGGCTGTTGTACCAACGTACATATTAAAAAACCTATTAAAGAGATTTCATATCTAAACTTTATTGACTATGTAGGTATATTCCTGGTGTAATATCTCAAAATAATAATCACTAAAGCCTGTTTTATAAAAGGTAAATTATTGTTTAAGTGAAAACAAGAATGATGATTTTTATAGATAAATAGTTTAAGGCGAGCGGACGGTGTTAAGTAAAAGCACGGTGTTTACAAACATTCCTTTACCCGTAAGTATTTTTTAAAGACAAATATAATATTATAATTAAATGCCGCCTGTGTGGTCGAGTGGTCAACGTCGTTGGCTTCGGTTACGGAGGTCCCGGGTTCGAATCCTGGTACGGACAGTTTTATAAATTGATTTTTCAATCGATTTATGAATTTCTGTTCGAAGGCATGGATGTATGTGATGTCTTGAATTCCCCCTCCCAACCATCCTATCATATGAACGGGGCGTATCTAGAGCGATTAGTTAACCACTAGTCCTGTCCTAGCCCTATCCTTCTATTCCTACTCTCTTTGGAAAAGGAGAGGTTGAGCAACTGAGTAACAAGCAGTTCTCATAGAAACACATCTGTTGAGATAAACTCCATTAGGAGTCCATATGCTCCAAATTGGGAGCGGACATGGTTAAAAAAAATAATTAAATTCTGCAATGGAGAATCAATGTGCAGTTTCATTTATTCTTTCTTTCAAATTATTTTTTAAATGAATAGAAATGTAAATTTATAATACACTATGGACTCTTTTTACACGGTGGATATTTTCCACGCAATATCGTGTAAACAAGTATAGATACTTAAATATAAAATAATAATGAATTGAAATAAATTAAGGATGCCTAAAAAAATAAATTCATTGGTGCTACATAACAGCATTTTAATATTATTCAAAATAATTCTTATGACAAATCGTAACAAAGAGTATTCATTTTCACTGGAAGATAATATATGAGCCTTCTAGAGGTGAAGTGAGCCAACTAGTAAAATGGTAAAACTTTTTTCTTAGATTTTTAATTGTAAGTACAATCACGTCTTTATTTGGTGTTTTGGTGGATTGCATATTTTTATTTTACGGATATAACACTATTGCAACTATAATTAACGAGGTATTCTAGTCTAGAAATTTGAAAATATCAATGACTATGTTGTTTCAAAGTACTTAGTTCAACAAGAACTATAAGATAGATGAAAGCTATTTCGGCTTTCCGCCATCTTTAGAACTGTGTTTAATTAACTCATTCTTATCCGACTTTCATATTATGATATGTCTTGTAGAACATAAAAATGACTAACTTCAACGGGTTCAAACGTTGAAGAATACTTCATCATACACTTCAGAAGCTTGCTAGCTTTTTTACTGATGCAATCTGAATTTATATTTTAATCCAAATTATAATAGATAAATATTCCAATGTTGAAACACCAAGCCAAAATTGAGATTTTAATTTATCTATATCATATATGGGCAACCACCAGCCCGCCGAGCTAATTTGTCCGGCCCTGATTCATCTCGGCTAAGTAATAGAGAAAGAAATTAATAGTTTCAGGTAGGGATTAAATAATGGAGATTACACGGGCGCTTGCAGTGGCTCCACTCTACTAGTTCATGAATCATGATCACCACCATATAAGAGATAGCAACGTGTTTTATTTAATAAAATATTACTTCATTATGTTTATCATAGTATAATTTGGTGCGGCCTTTGACTCGGAGACAGAATGATAATTTGGCCCCAGACCTAAGAAAGGTTGCCCATGCCTGATCTATATAGACTAGCGTAAAGGTTTTTACGTGACAACAATGGAGTTCAACCAAGTAAATACCGATTCAATAAATATTAAATTCATTTTTAGTCGATAACCGCTTCTAATTTGGAGCATATGACCTCTTAACAGATGAATCTCAACAGATTTTTACGAGAACTATTTAGTAGGGAAGAGAGTAGTAGGGATAGAAAGATAGAATAGGACTAGTGATTAACTAATGGCTCTCGCTACGTACCGTTATTTTAGGATTGGAAAGGCGGGAAAGAACTTTTTAGATATCAAAAACACCCACGACTTTGAACTCGATAAATCGATTGAATTTTTTTGTTTGTACGAAGACTTGAAGCTGTGAGACCCGTCACGAAGGCCAAAGACGTTAACCGTAGTGTCACGAACTCGACATTTTAAAATAGTCAACATATATTTTATATAACGTCTGATCGAATTAATGACAACGATCTCCTGCCAGATGGACGAACCCGCTTGATGTTGGGAGTTAAAATCATCAGCTCGTGAAAAGTTACACACAATTACGGAACACCCTGCCAAAAGGTCCTTTACAACGGCAGGCCATGCTATCCAATCAATTATCTACTTTGTGGAAAGATTTATATCAACTAACTGAATGGACGTGCGTGCAATCGACTTATCCTACACATGCATAAGGGTCTAACTGCCACATCGATACATTTTCGGCAATATCTTTAGAAGGTGTATGTTTTAAATATGTGATCGACGTGTGCTTTATTTTAAATCATGCACTTTCGGGAGTAAGTACGCTAAAGAAATTAGGCAATAAAGCAGCGGTGGGCTGCCAATACGTTAACAAGGGGCACGCTTAATTTCAAAGCAATTCTCGGTGTTTTGAGGAAGGAGTGATTTTTTTATCACTCCTATGCAATTATATGCAATACTTAAATAAGCAATCGATTGTTATTTATTACACTTATAATATGTAGCAGTATGCAATTTACCGTAAATTTATCAATCTAAACGGCTAAAAAAGTATTACTGTGTATACTGAAGCTGTCGTAGATAATATATGTCAAAAATTGCAGTTATATACTAACTTGATCTGAGAATATTTTTTTCTCTTCAATTAACAAGGGGCTCGCCGACCTTAGTAAAAAATAACAAGGGGCTCGCGCGAACCCTTCAGAGCCCCGTCCATCCCACCTCTGCAATAAAGCTGTGAATACTTTTTTTTCAAAAAATAAAATGCTCATTATTTGTACTTTATTTTTAATAAGATAAGGATCGGTTTCGAATATGGCAAGCATGTGAGCAACTGATCAGTTGATAATGGTCATCATGACAGAAACCGGTCCTGATCATATTATATACAAGTGGAATTAGTAAAATGAATATTATTTTTATAATACTGTCTTTCCACCGTGTATTGATAGTGAACACCCTAAAAGTGACTTTTTGATGTTTATTTTTTATATTTCAATGTAAAATGTGAAGCAAAAATTCCCTATAGACTAGGGCATTCAAGGCCGGATCGTAGCGTGTGCGAAGTGTGCGGCGCACACAGGCGCACGTTAAGCGCACTAAGATTTTCTGATATTCACTCATTTAGTTATAGTTTTGAGAGGCGCCAAAGGTGTCTCGCACACAGCTAGACCTGAAGGTATCCAATCCCAGGATCCCGGGATTGAACATTCACCATTAAATAGTGGATACATTCCGGATTTCAAAAGTTTTTTATCGTTAATTTTGAAAACCAGGGAATTCTCAAAATGAATAAATGTGAGACTTTTTCGTCTATATTTTGCAGGGCTTCGAACCGCTATTTTCGTTCCGGCAAAAAAGACGATTTTAACGGTATTCGGTTCAGCTCGAATCCAAACGCCCAGGAATTCGTTTTTTTTTAGCTTACCGAGGAATTTGTAAATCTCAAAACCCTATAGTAATTTATCAATTTGCCCAAAATACTAGCGTGAAATAGTTCGGTTCAGGTTTTCGTTCCGGCAAAAATAACGATTTTAACGGTTTCCGGTTCCGTTCCGGTTCCGTTCCGGTTTGAAGCCCTGATATATTGTCTGCATGCCGTTTTCGAAAACCCTCGAATTTGCCGATTTCCCGAAATGAAAAAATGGGATCACAAAATTGGAAGCTATATTTTTCTTTAGCTTAAATCCTGTGTAGTAAAGTGGGTGAGAGCTTCAAATTCCATCATATGTCAAAAATTTGTTTCATATGCAAAAAGCATATAAACAGAAACAATCAGCGTACGGAATTTTCTTGTGCGCAGAATTCTCGTATGGAAAAATCGCCGAACCAAAAATTGTTAGCGAACAGATTAGGCCATTCGTTTGTTGTGGCAATCGGCTCACCTGTGAACAAAACGGTCCGCTGTTAATTTACAACTAAACAAATCGTTATTTTATCGGGGAGTGCCCGTCGAGAGTGTTAAGTGCGGATAATGAGGGGCCTCTCTCACCTGTATACTTCGCTGTGCTATGCCTTTACCTTTCGGTATTCCAGTGGCGTGCATTACTTACTTACAGTCTTCTGCGCGAAACGATTTGTTGACTATATAACTATGCTCACCTAAATTTGAATCGTTCAAATTATGTACATCCACACAAGTTTTGTCACTAACGGCCCGGTTTCGCCTTTCGGTATCTACAAGGCGTTCAAGTGTACGGATAAACTTGAACTGATGCTTAGTATATAAGTATTTCAGTTCTGCTTAGACCAGACTGGTTATCGTTCTTTGTAACACTAAAATCACATTTAATAAGTGCAATGTTGTAATTAGAATTTGAATTAGTATGTTAGAGTGAATAATATGATGCATTGTGTATCTCTTCTTAGCCAGTATATATAGCTGAGCAAATTTACGTTTGAAGCATAGTTCTGACGATGGCGAAAGCCGAAATAGCTATCAACGTATAACATATAAAAAACTGTAGGACTGAAATACTTTGATGCTTAGCAAATGAATATATCGTTTTTATATAATAAATAAATATTTAAGAGTTATTGTAGATGTGTTACCCACCGTCGAGTAATCCAAAAAAATATACTTCAGTTCGTCAGATAACGAGAGTGAAGTATTGATTTTGCAACTCTTTTTATATTTCAAAGTCACACATATTTTTTGGTTGTTTGTAAAACGATTTTTACGATACTATGAATTGATTTGAAGGTTTCCTTTTGTGCATCATCAGTGCTATAAAAAATCGTATGCTGTTTCGTAGGATACGATGTTTACCAATGCTGTGATGACAGCACACGCCTAGCGTAATGGCAGTTTATTATAAGTACAAATCTTTATTAAATGCGATATTTCATTGTAATTGTATTTGTTTCGTTGTCGATTCTAGGTCGCAAAACAATATATGTGTGCTATCCGCCATAACTTTTCTCCCCAACCGGATAAAATCTTAACCACGCCACTGCTGCGTGGGCCACCCATCTATAGAAGAACCGCGGGGCACAGCACACCATTATGTAGACACAAGCGATGACCACACGCCCGCCACTTCGCTCTTTCGTGTGTGTGATTTATGATTGAATCAATCGATATTATCTTATTAACAACACCAAAAAAACACACACAATGCATGAACGCATATTTAAATTTTAATAAAAACATTTTTTTTTCAATCCGATAGTGAGCGAATCCACGGCTAACAACGTCAGGAATATTAAATTTCGATATGCTATCTGTCAAAGATCGTGCTGAGAATTAAACCATTTTTCACACACATTTTGATATTGTTTATTTTAGTTCCTTGCGGTGAACTTTACTCATTCATCGTTTTGACATGCGACACCGCTTTAACAAGAAAAAATAAACTGTGCAAGAAAGATGTGATATTATTTATTTAAATTTTAATGCAATACAATTTAGGACTCTGTATTACAGCGGTGAGCTGCCAATACACTTACAAGGGGCTCACTTAATCTCAAAGCAATTCTTGGTGTTCTGGGAAAGGAGTGAATATTTTTATCACTTCTATACAATTATATGCAATACTTAAAGAAGCAATCGATTGTTATTTAATACACTTAACATATGTAACAATTTACCGTAAAATTATCAGTCTAAATGGCTTAAAATGTACTACTGTGTATACTGAAGCTGTCGTAGATAATATATAAGTCAGAAATTGCAGTTATATACTAATTTAATCTGAGAATATTGTTTTCTCTTAAATTAACAAGGGGCTTGCCGGTCTTAGTCAAATTTAACAAAGGGATCGCTCGAGCGTCTTCGAGCCGCCTCCAGTACACCCCTGCTTGTATGTCCGCCGTCGGAGAGGGAAAAATAAAAGGCGTAACGTTAGGAAAAATCTATAATCTAGTGTAATGCTTTATCGATGCTCCTGGGCAGGACCTGATAGCAGACGAGTGGTAGGGTCTTAAAATCCATGCCTTTGAATCCAAATTTTGTGACCACGAAAATGAGAAACCATTGCCGGTAGCCATATATATCTATTAAGTTATTTATAAAACGTGCAATCAAAACTTCCCTGCATTGTCAAATTATTAACTGCTAGTCAACGAGAAAGCAAAAACAAAACACAGCAATTAAGGGCTCGATCCTCGATCGTTCAAATCCCGTATTATCTTTCCAGGTAAGATGCTGGTAGATATAATATAATCCTTTATCAATTTTAACTTGCAATATAAACTACGATGGCGGCGTTTCCTATAATTTAGAATCCACTTTTCGATGTGTACTATAAATAATTGGCGGAGTTCGCAGTCAAGATGTGTGATGCTGATAAAATATGATATGATGATGCTAGTTCGTACGAAATCACTCACCACGCTATGTAAGTATATACTGCGTGGGCTCACAACCTTTTACGGTAACAACCCTTCTGCGAAACAGTTTTTTTGTCATTTATAATCTTGATAAAATACTTAAATTAGTTAAAACAAATATTATAACTTATGATGACAAAGCCGAAAGAGACGTTTATAAAGTCGAGCAGACAACGATAATACGCGTTTTTACTATTCGGTAATGGTGTTCACTGTTTCAAATCCCTGGATGGACAATATCATTTTTCGATTTTTTAATATATTAAAAAACATTTGGCATTACAGCTAATGCCAACGCGTCGAATATTTTAAAGTTGGAAGATCCTACGAGAATCAATCGAGATCAATTAGAGGTAAATTGACCCACTTCTTAGGTTTCAAATTTAAATTGAAAAATCTAAATTTAACATTGACCTTACCAGGAATCGAACCCAGACCCACCTGTTCGGTAGAGCAAGCTCTAACCAACTAGACCACAGCGGGGAATTTTTATTCATAAATCGAGTGGCATCGATGTATGAATAATGTATTGATGTACATCGATGTATCAAGAAATAAAATAGTAAAATTTAACAAACAGTTCACAAATACTATCACTAAAAATGTCCACTTCTCTAGGCAATGAGTTGATCAATCGAACGGCCCCAGGAACTGGTGACTCATACCTCCTAAGCGAGGTATAAGTTTTTAGAAATAAAAGTTTTTGCTCATAGTTTCGCCCACGTAAAAATAAATTGGGTGCATGTAAATTAATAGTCATGAGAATTTCAGGATTATTAACTCGGGCCCGAAGGAGAAGAGAAAAATGGATTAATATGGATTATGTAATATGTATTGTGGTGGTTGTTAATCCTCTGGATCTTTCTTTAACCAAATGGTTAAGCACCTCTGGTCTACTCTCAGTAATAACAGGCTTACAGGCGATGAAGTATTTTATGGATAGTAATTTAATTTAATTTTGAAATTTCGCCATGATAGTAATTATTGATACCCGCTTGTATTAGATACACCGGATAGATGAACGTGTGAAATACTTAAACCAAGCCGACGTCGAGATAAAATGAGGCGGGAAATTGTAGTCATCTGACACTTATCGCCCAATAATCACAACCAGACTGTAATATCGATCCAAGCTCAAAAGACAGCCCTCCCTAAATTTGTTTTAAACAATCAAAGCTATTCAATTTTTTTTTAATCCAAGCCCGCTCCCAATGTGGAGCATATGACCTCTTAATGGAGGTATCTCAACAGAAGTTTTTCTACGAGAACTGTTCGCTCAGCCTCACTTTTTTCAAAGTGAGTAATAGGGACAGAAGGATAAGGCTAGAACAGGACTAGTGGTTGACTAATAGCTATTGCTACACCCAGTTATTACAGGATCAGAAAGATGGAACGAGAGGAAAATTATGTGAATTGACACCACAAACACCCAGTCTTCGATCACAACTTTGAATTGAATAATTCTCAAATTCACTGTGATCTGACCGAGAATCGAACCCAGACCTGCGTGATTGGTAAAGCAAGCTCTACCCAACTGGGCCACAGCAGGCGACGAAGCTATTAAGTAATCCTAATAAAATCCGCAGCTTTGCAGCTAAGTTGACTGGATAGCAGACGGGACTTGCTTATGTGGCGTGATACAGGATGCTGACCAGGAAGGTCATCTGTTCTGACCAGGAAGAGTTTACCAAGTCGTTAAATTTCAATTGAATTTGCGGCGACCGCAGAGAGAGAAGAGATCTTCTCTTACTACCTTCGGAGATTTTCCGCGGGAAATTTTCGCACACTTAAGTCGTAGTCAATTGCTCTCGAGACAATCTCTGAACAAAAGCGTTTCCAAAGGTCTAGAAAAAAATCTTGGGTTACCGAGCCCAAGCCCCACTACACCACTGTTGGTAGCTACTTCTAAGACATTTCTGACAATCATTTAAGGGTGTTAAACGTTAGTATGTTACTGACAGGCTACATTCATTATAACATACCCTTAATTCGTGAAGTGTTTGCAGGTGCAACAATGAAAATGAAGAGCCACTTAACTACCATTAGATGATAGTTTTGGATAAGGCTTCCGTTAGATACATATAACGTTCCATAAATTGTGCAAACATGAATAATAAAACAATATCAAACATTTTTTGACCACAAGCCTTTATAACTTACATGAGATGAATAAATAATTTCTGCGATGTTGATTATTTCATAAAAAGAGTAGGATCCCAACTGCGTGGTCGAGTGATCAACGCCATTGGCTTCGATTACGGTGGTCACGGGTTTGAATCCCTGTACGAAACGTTTTATAAATTTACTTTATAATCGGTTTGTGAATTTCTGTTCGAACGCATGGATGTTTGTGATGTATTTAATTCCTCTCTCTTACCCATTTTATCTTGAAAAACGGAGCGCAGCGAGAGCTATTAGCTAACCACTAGTTCTCGCCTAACTCTATTCTTATATTCCTACTATCTTTGAAAATAAAGAGAGGTTGACCAACTCAGTGACACTTTTGTTGAGATAAATTCCATTGCGAGTCCATATATTCCACACTGCGAGCGGACATGGTAATAAAGAAAAAAGTGGTTATCCGACCAAATTGTAATGTTCTCTTGAAACTAAGATAGTTTTCGATTTCGATTCATTTTTTTTCTTCTTCTAAACCAGTGGTTCCCAAAGTGGTTCCTGTGGACCCCCAGGGGTCCGTGACAAATCATTTGGGGGTGCGTGGACAACGTCCTGTGGGTCCGCCCTATCCCTACTACTCTTTGGAAAAGTTTGAGCGACTGACTAACAAACAGTTCTCGTAGAAAAACATTTGTTAAGATACCTCCATTAGGAGACCATTTGCTCCACATTGGAAGCAGTCATGGAAAAAAATACCTTTCAAGTCATTAACTTTGTTATTTCACTTGGGGGGCCACGGTCAGGATTTTGCTATGAAAGGGTTCCACAAGCATAATAAGTTTGGGAATCACTGTTCTAAATCTTTTACAATCCGATCTTACAATCCTGAAAACAACAACAATCAACTCGGAAAACTTACATACCCTCAATTTTTATTATATGTATATTTTTTTATTAATATTCATTTTAATGCAAAGTTGCAAAGACTGTTCGATTGATAAATGCATTCTCTAAGGAGTTTAAAAAATCAACAAAAAACATTGTGTTTTGTTTTTTTGAATATTTTTCTACTACGTTTTCTCCATTCTAACATTATTTTATTTATTTTCATCTTTTGTATACTTATTGTCAATATTGTATTTGTAAAATACATAGCTGTGATTCTTTCCATTGTCTTTTTATTTTTAAAATAAATAAATAATTACAATCAAAAGATCTTTTTGATAACCAAAACCTAATTTGTAAACATTTGAATTTAAACGATAAAAATATATGAGAAGTTTAACCGGTTGCTTAAAACTTCGAGTCCCATCACTGATTACATCTTAGAATAATCTATTATAATTGCAGTGGAAACATCTAACGTAAATATGCTGTGATCACATAAGTCGAAAACCAGCGCCAAACAAAACACGTAGTTTTTCATAGCTGGAAAATATAGTTTTAATCGCACCCGATTAGCAGTGGCGGGTTAAGCACATTGGAGGCCTCAGGCGCAATAAATTTTGGAGGCCCTGTTTTTCGAATAACATTTAAGTGTTGTAAAAGTCTTTGTAAAATAATAATGAATATTGAAAACTGAAATTAAAATATAAGGGTTTCTATAATGTATGCTGTTTTTGAGGCCCCTAAGACTTGGAGGCCCCAAGCACGCGCCTCTTGCGCCTATGGGGTAATCCGCCACTGCCGATTAGACATAATAATAAAATGAAATCCTGATTTTACGTTTGTAAAGAAACCAATAAATTTATATATAGTTAAAACGTAGACTGCTTGCTGGCTGCGTGGTACAGTGGCCAACATATTATTGTCAATATAATTGTTTCGGGTGCATAATAAAGGATACATATTTAGCTGTTTTTTTTAAATATAAAATGATATACCTAAGTATAAAAAGTAACATTTGACTGCCTAAATAATTATGGCTCGTATTTTTCCGGTCAGAATTTATATTAAATGGTCATGATATATTGGTCAATATAAATAGTTATAATTTAAATGAAATTTAAAAAAAACCTAACCTAACCCAACCAAAATGGTTATAAAATATTCTGACAGGGGCGGTTATATTTCATGAAAACATAACATTTAGACCATTTACTTATTTAAAAATTCTTCATGTATTTTTTTTTTACCATGTCCGCTCCTAATGTAGAGCATCATATTGACTCCTAATGGAGTTTATCTCAACAGAAGTGTTTCTACGAGAACTGCTTGTTACTCAGTTGCTCAACCTCTCTTTTACCAAGAAGAGTAGGAATGAAAGGATAGGACTAGGGCTAGTGGTTAGCTAGTCGCTCTCCATAGAATAGGATGGGAGAGGGGAATTCAAGACATCACATACATCCATGCCTTCGAACAGAAATTCATAAATAGATTGAAAAATCAATTTATAAAACTGTCCGTTCTGGTATTCGAACCCGTGACCTTCGTAACCGAAGCCAACGACGTTGACCACTCAACCATACAGGCGGTTCATGTATTTATTGTCTATAATAAATATTTTAGAACATTTTATTTTATTTTAGACAATTAAAACATGACGAATTTAAAACGAGTGAATGGTATAAATGCTATGTTTGAATATTATTTCATGAAATATAACCGCCCCTGCGTATACGAGGAGTGCATTAATCCAATGCCACATTGACCGGCCGCCACTGCTTGAACTAGTAAATAAACACTCATGAAACATGATTTATTATCACCATCCACTAAAACTGGGGAGTGTACTGAATTATATGTATTTTATATGTAGTCTAGATTCGAATCCCTGCTGCTGCCGCAATTACTCAATTGATATTACACAGGAAACTGCACATACATGATGACAGTTCGATATAAATCACAGGATAATAAAAATCATCCCCATCATGCGGCGAGAAACATTTAATAAACGTGCCCACTATCCTGACTGTCCTCTATTGTAAAGAATTGCGGTGTATAATAACGCTTAGGGTAGGTCATTGAAAATGATCATTTTATGATGGCACCCTATATTGGCGGATCCAGAAAGTATGCCAGGGATGTACATTCAGTTTGATAATACATATAGATGAGATTTTTTAGTAGAAGTAAATAATTTATTTTGAATCGATTTCATTCAAATTTAATTTTACACACTCATACAAAAACGAAACATTATATCAATTATTACTAATACAGAAAAAAGTTGCATTCATACATCGGAACTAGGGATTCCAACTCGGATATCCGGATATCCGATATCCGGATATATCCGGCCCTTTTTAACTATTCGATATCCGGATATTTGGGGAAATATCCGGATACTATTCGTTATAATTTTTAATGAAATATTTTACAAAATCGGCGAAAGATGATATGAATACTGAAGCATTTACTACCTGGGAGAAACCATTACTTAAGAGTAGTGTTTTTTTACCTTCCCCAAACTCGGGTATTATGAATAAATATCTCATCTTGTTATCTTAATACTTAAAAGTTCGACGAATCGGCTCGGACTCGAGGCAAAAAAAACCTTTAATGCAGAAATTTCATTCATTGAAGAAATGCCGTTGCAGTAATCTAATGCAGCTGCAAATTTTCAATATTTTAATATGATGGAATAATATTAAAATGTGTATTGTCTCTATCTAAGGCATTTCAGAAGTGGGAAATGATTTAGTGAGGATAATAATAAAGAACTTAGCAATAATAATGCAACGTTATTAACGGCCGAGGGAGTTTATAAATTTGTATTCAATAAATTGAAAAAATTTAGAAGTTCATTAAGTAAAGCATTTTTACATGCGATTAAAAAGAGAATGAACGAACGCCGACATAAAAAAAAATAATAACACTCGTTATATATCTACAAAGTGAAAATGTTCCCAGTTCTAATGAACATTTTCGATACTCAAATAAATATGAGGCCATTTCTTTAGCACAAAGTATTATTAAGAGAATTCACCCACATTTGTTATCTAGTAATGATGAAATCTCTCAGGACTCTGATGTAGAAAAAACACCTCTATCTTTTTCGATTTCCGAATTGTAACATGAAATGCTTAATTCTATTTTATCTCTCGCGGAAACTGACGACAATACAAATGACAATACAAATAATCTGAAAAAAGATTTTAAATACTTAGATCAATTTTAAAAAAAGGACGGAAAAGTTGGACGTGTTGCTTAAAACACTTCTAACAATAAAACCAACATCAACTGCAACGGAATTAGTATTTTCAATAGCAGGACAAGTTAAAACCAAATTAAGATCAAATTTAAAATATGATCCATTTAATGCTCTCTTATTTTTAAAATATGAATTGTTAAAATCTGAATAAATGACTTATATTACAAATGAACTCTAAAATTTTTAATGTATTATTTTAGCACATAAATTTATATATGTAGTAATGTTTTGTTATTTTCATACTTACTGAAACTATCCGGATATCCGGATATATCCGGATAGTTTCAGTTTTACTATTCGATATCCGGATAGTTGAAAATGACGAATAGTTGGAATCCCTAATCGGAACCGAATCACTTTTAAAAATTATACTATCATAGTATGAATTCCATACGTAATATATTATACCTCGTAATGAAAACAATGTTGAAAGAAAGCATTTCTTAATATCGAATGTGGAAAGGAAAAAGGACGTAACCCACACATATCACATTTTACAGGAGACACAAAAAACGTTTTTTGATGATTTTAGGCTAAAATATTTTTTAAATTTATATTTTATTTTATTTTTTTATATTTAACTTTTGTTACGGACAAAATAGGCATTCTTCATTTTTTTGACGTGACAACGTCTTATAAATCGATGAACGCTCGCTGCATGCACGAAAAAACATGACTCATTTTCCCGTTTGTCTCGTTACGCCGACGGCAAGCGTGCGAGCGACAGCGCGGATAAGCGAAAGAGAGGCACGATCGGCTTACCGTTCGGATATGTATCATGTAATATTTAGCATTATAGCGATATAATATTGTCAATTTGAGTAATTCATATGGTAAATTCAAATATGGTTATAATCCATTTAAATAATTTTATTTATTTATCAGTTGACGAATGTTTTTGGTATAATATGCATTATACCAAATATATAATACATTTGTCAAATATATATAAATATATGTCAAATATATTATACAAATGAATAATATATATAAATATGTATATATATATATTATATATAAATTGTTATAATATATATAAATTGTATATACATATTTATATATATTATTATACATATTATAAATAAATAAAAAATATATACAATAAAATTAATTTATTGTACATATTTTTGTATAATATATACAATAAATTATAAATCAAATATTCAGTATAAATATATAAAATAAAAAATATATATTATACAATAAATTTATTATACTATATATTATGCAATAAATTTTTATAATATATAAAAATATATATTATACAATAAATTAATTGTATATATATTGTATAAATTTGTATAATATATACAATAATAGATTTTTTATTTTATATATTTATAATTCTGGAAAGATTAATATTTAAATTTATTGTATATATTTATTTAATAAATAAAATTAATAAATAAAATAAATATATACAATAAAAAATATATAAAAATATACGTCAAAAATTGTAGATTTCATTTCACTCCTTCTTCGTATCCATACAAAATAATGATAATTCAATAAAAATGATTCCATTTTATTTATAAAAGTATGCAATCATTTCATCAATGTTTTCTTATGACGTTGTCACGTTAAACTATCGTCCGTAAACCGACTTTACAGACAACCAATTTTTTTTTACTATCTCCGCTCTCAATATGGAGCATATGGACTCCTAATGGAGTTTATCTCAACAGAAATGTTTCTACGAGAACTGCTTGTTACTCAGTTGCTCAACCTCTCTTTTTCCAAAGAGAGTAGGAATAGAAGAAAAAGGCTAGGACAGGACTAGTGGTCTGCTAATCGCTCTCGATACGCCCCGTTCATAGAATAGGATGGGTGGGAGAGGGGAATTCAAGACATCACATACATCCATGCCTTTGAACAGAAATTCATAAATCGATTGAAAAATCAATTTATAAATCTGCCCGTACTGGGATTCGAACCCGTGCCCTCCGTAGCGGTTGTAACGATGTTGACCACTCGACCACGCAGGCGGCGATTCAATTAATAAAACAAAAAATATTTTGGCTAAGAGCACGGGGCCTTTGAAAGTGGTCGGTGTAGTCACCACATAGCAGTCATGCAATGCATGATAGCTCAGCGAAAAGGGAGCCCAAAATTCTACATATTCAATAAAAAAGTGCATGGAAGAGAGCTTGCGTACTGTTTGCAAGAGGGCCCCAAATTTCTAACTACCCCACTGGTTGCCTCTAAATTCTTTTGAGGGGGTGGCCATAGGCGTCATAGCCATCTTACATTACATTAAAATGAACTTCCACAAAGTTACCGCCGAATCCATCGAAAGAATTTAATAAATATTCAATTAAATGCTGAGATATGAAATAGTAAAATTGAGACAGATGGTTTCAGTTTTTCAGAGTCGCCATGCCATGTTCTTCATTCGCGATTAATACGACAAAGAAATAATCAAATTCATATTCACAAATTGTACTTTTTTACATGTAACAATAATATTGAAAGGTAGAATTGTATTTACTTGTAAAAGCATTCATAAATACTAGAATCCAGACGAATCAGCTGAAAAAAAAACAACAATAATAGTTGATGTCGCAGCTTATTTGTGAGAATTAAAATCCGTAAATTATGAACATCTTTCTTTAGGTTCATTACACGTAATTCATATCTATTTTACTTTCTCAGCGATATTGAATTTGCGAAGAGGAAAATAACGACGATTCCTACAATAAAAAGCCTTGTTAAAAACTTCTAATTGGATAAAAAAAATCTCAGAGCTCGAAATGGAAGGGCGATGTCCGTTTCTTATTTATATCGCAGCCCTTTTTTATAAATTTCGAACCGTAACATTTTTTGATTGATCGATTTCTATTCGATGGCATGGGTGTTTGTGATGTCTAAAAACTTCCCTCCCACCCTTCCGATCATTCAATAACTGGGCGTAGCGAGAGCGGTTAGTAAATTACTAGTCCTTTCCTTATCTTTGGGGTTGAGTGACTGAGTTATCGTAGAAAAACTATTAGAATCAAATTTGAGACATTTGACAGATTTAGCATTAGTATCGCTAAATTTAATACTCCTGGAGGTAGTCAGAGCGTTGGACGAACGCTGAATTTAATTTCATTTTTTGAAACTTAATTGAAACTGAATGTATATTAAATGGTCATAATATATCAATCAGTATACAGAGGTCAGAATAAATAGTTAATGTTCAGAATTTATATGAAATAGTAATAATTTAAATGATATTACAAAAAAACTAACCTAACCTAACCAAAATGGTTATAAAATCTGACTGTGTATAATATTTTTATTCTGACCAACAATTGAATCTTATTCAGACCGAAAGTTTGTTTGAATTCTGAGCAAAAATTGATTTAAACTCTGACCATTTATTTTGTTCCCGATTAATATAGACCTAGCACTAGGGATTCTGAAGTCTCGGGTTTTTCAAAGTCCCGGGACACGAGACGTGATAAAGTCAAAGTCCCGGGACTTCCCGGGACTTGGGACTTTTATTTCCCCTTCAATAAAATTATAAATTTATTAAAATTAAATATTTGTATGTATGTATGTACTAAAAAGGGATGATAACGGTAAATCTATTGAAAAATTGGTTGTCTGTAAAGTCGGTTTACGGACGATAGTTTAACGTGACAACGTCATAAGAAAACATTGATGAAATGATTGCATACTTTTATGAATAAAATGGAATCATTTTTATTGAATTATCATTATTTTGTATGGATACGAAGAAGGAGTGAAATGAAATCTACAATTTTTTATTGATATATTTTATTCGCACTCATTAATTCAAATATGTTTATTACTTTGATGAACAGTTTATTTACAAGTAACAATGTGCTAGAGATAGATGCGGCACAACGGTAGGCCGATCGTGCCTCTCTATCGCTTATCCGCGCTCTCGCTCGCACGCTTGCCTTCGGCGCAACGCAACAAACGGGACAATGAGTCATGTTTTTTCGTGCGTGCAGCGGGCGTCATCGATTTATAAGACGTTGTCACGTCAAAAATATCAATGAATTGAGTAAAATTATGACCGTTACTTCACAAATCACAATACAGCTTTTATACATATTTTTGTCGTATTGAGACATTGATAACTTTGTACAATAGTGAAAAACATTTGTAAATAAAACAACATCAGGTATGAACATTTAATTATAATATTAGCGATTGCTTACATCCAATTTTATTTTGTTAGAATGGTTTTTTCGAAATTAAAATGTACAATTTGGCTGTCTTTAAGTCCCGGGACATTTAACAACAAAGTCCCGGGACTTAAAACAGCAGAAAACCTTAAAAGTCCCGGGACTTTTGTCCCGGGACGTCTCGACACAGAATCCCTACCTAGCACACACATTCTCTATCTCGCTTTGTCTTCACAATGTGACATTCTTGACAGGTGACACTGCTTGCTAATAATTGAATTAAGAAATAAATTATAAGCACAGAGCGTCTTTAATTTTTCCATTGCGAGCACTGCACGCCTATAATCATTATACTCTTGCAGATAATATTAATACAAAGAAAAAAATGTCACTGATCGAAATACAATAATCGAGGGCCAATTCCGAGAATACCCGCAAATTTGTCAATCTTTTCTTTTGTGCAGAGAACGGCCCCAATTATACAGACATTGTAAGTGATTGAAATGCTTGAAAAGGATGCTAAAATGAATAGATCAATCCCTATTTAGGTCAACAGGGTCGCCAGGAAAGAAAAAAGTAACATGTAGAATCACTCCCCTTATCATTATATTGTATTGTTACATTATAACTATCAATTGTAGATGATTTCTTTGCAATATCTTGACTTTATTGTCAACGACAATAGTCAACAATGGTTATTTGTATAGATATAGTCTATAAGATAACTATGAGATAGTTTCTTACACAGATAATAGATGTCGTTACATATTTTTTTTAATTGTGAGAATAATTTTTTAGGGTTTTATATGTCTAAAGTAGAATTTCCCTTTAGTATATCATATCGCGAAACTCTTTTATAAAAAAAAAATATGTACGCTTTCAATGTGGAATAGGTACTAATAGAGATTATCTCAACAGATTTTTCCAGCTGTTTAGCCTCTCAACAGTGGTCGGCAATGTGTGGTCCGCAGAGAAATCTGACATTATTTTAATTTTCTAATCTTACCACCAGAAAAAAATCCAATACATGATAATATGTAGATAATAGATCCGTTTGGAGCGAACATTCAAGATACTTATTACAGATACATGAAGCTAAAAGAAGGCCTCATCGATCTTTCATCCGCCGACACTCTCAAGATTTGGCTTTCTATGAAAAGTGAACACCTTTTGCTTAGTGAAGAGACGATGAAAATTATAATTCAATTCTTCACAAGATATTTATGCAAAAAGGCCTTTTCATCTGTCACAGCAATCAAAACACGGAATCGATCTCGGTCTGAAGCACATTCAGTTCTTCGTCTTGCAGTTACATCATTTTTTTTTTAATCCATGTCTGCTCCCAATGTGGAGCATATGGCCTCCTAATGGAGGTACCTTAACAGAAGTTTTTTCTACGAGAACTGTTTGTTACTCAGTCGCTCAACCTCACTTTTTTCAAAGTGAGTAGGGAAAGAAGGATAAGGCTAGAACAGGACTAGTGGTTGGCTAATCGCTATTCTACGCCCAGTTATTAAAGGATCAGAAGGATTGGAGGAGAGAAAATGATGGAGTTACATCATTGGAGCCAAATATAAATTTTATCATTTCAAATATTCAGGAACATATAATTTATAATTTAATTATAATTAATAGTTTTATTTTATAAACTAGGTGCATTTTTAGACGCATTTGATCATTTTTATTTCAATATACATATAATAAATTTTCACAAAAGACCAGTAAGTGGACCGCTGGATTAAAATTGTGAATTTAGTGGTACGTGAGCCCAAAAAGATTAGGACACCCCTATTGGTTAGCTAATCGTTTTCACTTTTTAAGATCGGATGGGCAAGAGGGAATTTGAAACAATACAGACATCTGAGCCTTCGAAAAGAAATCCATGAAAAGATTAAACAATAAGATTAAGAAATACTCCGTATTGGAATTCAATCCCGAGCTAACTTCAACCGAAGCCAACGACGTTAACTACACGACCACGCGTGTAAATGACGCTATTGCGTGAGATTGTAGATTTAGTATTTGGTGTTTTCTTTACAGTTATATTATATTGTTATTGCAAACTAATTAATTAACGAATCCATTGAAAGAATTTCGGCTGACTGTTTTCATTATAGCTACAAGAAATTATACATTTAAATACAAAATGCAAAGTTTTATCTGGAATCAGTAGATTCTTATTTATTAATTTATTCAAAAGAATTATTCCCGATACTTACGGTAATTTCTTTTGCTGTTCATATTTGATATATTACACACAATATAACACGTTTTTATTATACAGTTTATTGTTTCTTTCCAGCCCACACACGTATAAATGTAAAATTATTAAGTTTTTTACAGCGATTATAATCAATAATATATTATCATTATCTATTCGCACAAAACGGCATTGTAAAATAATGAAAACACAAGCAATAATTTATTTTATTTAAAACCAGCCTGAAATAATAAAATTAATAATAATATCCGCGAAAGTATATTAAAAAAGTTTAAATAAAGTCTTCGACAAATTTGATACGGCACCATTGCATGTAAATCACTTCCAACATTGTTTTTCTGACATCAGATACAACCGATAAATAACCTGCTACGCGGGGTGACCGCACGTCAAAAATAAATATCAATTTTTAATATAATTATTAATTTGACGTGTAGTATTTTAGCGCTGTATCGAAAAGCATTATGTACAAACTAAATTTTCAACAGATCGTCTCGTTACCGGCAGAAGTTGGTAAATAACAAATGTACAGGTGTATCGAAAACCCAGTGCCGTTTCCAGGCTATGTGCCGCCCCTAGGCAGTGTTTGAAATAGCGCTTTTGCTATTTTTCTTTATATATATTTTTTAAAATCTACCTCCTGTAGTGCTGAGATAGGTAAATGTCATATTTAAAGAAAAATTTTGCGATCAATTTAACCATTTAAGCATCGTTCATAATATTATTACAATTGAAAATGTTTTTAGTCAGTTTTTTTTTTATCAAAGACATCGAGGCATCATATTTATTCTAAGCCAAATTCGTGTGTCAAAAATATTCAGTCATTTAAAAAAAAACTGTGATCGTTTGCCGCTCCCGAAGACTTGCCGCCCCTATGCAACTGCCTACTCGCCTATGCCCGCGGGACATCCCTGATAAAATCATACATACAAAACTGAATATTAAACGCTTCGTATACTTACTGAAAGAAGAGAAGTAAAAAATTGATAGGTGTATCAAAAAGAATACGTACAAAAAGAAATATTCAACATGTTGTCACTGTACTAACAGAAATTGTGGAAAACGTAAAATTAAATATAATATTTGAACTCTCAGGAAGTTGGATTCGGTCAATCGGTCAGATGCCCATGGGTTCTTACCCCAGCAGAGGCAGTTTCATAATCCCTTCCTCTTTTTCTGGGCAGGATAATCGTTTTACGTATAGTATAGGATAACGTAGTGTCGTGGCTCCGTGCATGTAAATTGATAACATCCCTTTCTCACCCCATGATTTCCATATCTCCGATAGCGCAATTTTTTTTTATCCATGACGCTCCCAATGCAGAGCATATGGCCTTCTAATGGAGATATCTCAAAGGAAGTTTTTTCCACGTGAACTGTTTGTTACTCAGTCGCTCAACCTCTCTTTTTTCAAAGAGAGTAGTAGGGATAAGGATTAAAACTATAAATACGAATCATTTGAATATCCAGCGTTAAAGCTGCCAGGTTCTTAAATGGGCAGTCCATATCAGTCTTTGTTGATATACCTCCATCAGGAGGCCATATGCTCCACATTGGGAGCGAACATGGATTTCCAAAAATTCCAAAACTAATGTGTTTTGATATATTGCCCCCCTCCGTAATGAAATGTAATATGACGCCGATGGCATATTAACATCACATAGGACATTACACACTATAATAGCACAAACTATTTTATATTTCAAATGTGCGGAATATTCTCTCTATGTACATATGTTCTCTATGTACAAAAGTTTCTGTGTTCAGAAGAATATTATTTGGAAGAATCCGTCCACCGTCTCGTATATTTCACATAAATATTTCATTCCCAAATCATGGTCATCGTAAATATCTTGTTAACCCAACTCCTCGGAGGTCTGTCTTTAAAGCGAAGCAGCTTGTAGTGAAGAGTCTCCCGAGAGGTTTCACGCTGCAGGCGTCGAACACCCGCCCATGAATATGACCAAACGGCCTCTCGGACACACGGACGGGGCCGTTGGTCATTTGGACACCTCCAGATTTATAGCAGCCGTCACCCCCAAACTTATTTATGACACTCTAATTAATGCCTAATTATTTATTGATTACATATGTTTACTTTTTTATTGAGTCCGTGACTGGGTGTGTAACACGGATTTCTCTTCGGGTAGGTGGTTACTAGTTGCCATGCCCATGCGTGCTTCAAGTGTATCAGGATACTTAGAAGAGTAAGAAACGATATAGCACTTGCGCCATCAATTTATAGTATGATCGGCGCCGGTGCCAGCTCAGCCAAGGAGCAATTTCAACTGATGATTGGGCGCGTTACCCGGATTTGACAAGCCGAGGACTACTTATACACTGGACTCAGCGCTCCCTCTAAGACAAGAGGTTAGCTGCGCGGGCCAATCAAATATTAATCAAATAATTGTCTTGGAGTGCGCGGGGGCTTTCAAACTACCGCGCGGCCTCGCGCGCGCGCAGCTTAGAGGGACGTTGACTGGAACCGTTTTTGGTGATGATTTTTCGTAATATTACATAATTTGCATAAATTATCGGTTTCCTTGATTCCAACGTTGTGTTTTCTTGTATTTACCAGGTCGGAATTAAATTGTATGGATAACTAGCCGATACCGGTAACCAAGCGTTTCAATGTCAATCAAAGAAAGAAATAAAATGTTTATGTTTTAATTGTGTTTATTGAAGTGCTTTTGGATACGCAATATGTTTTCTTTTTCTCCGATTCCGGCTCTATGAGACCTATGAGTCATGCAACCAGATCCGATGCTAGAAATTTGGCCGCCCTATGCAAGATTGTATTTTTCAGCCCTAGTTATAAAATGCGCTTAGGCGATAAGACACTTGGTCACCTCTCCAGATCTCCCCAGATTTACCGCGACAGTTGGTCGCCTACTCCGCTTGCACGTAACGCCGACACTGCATCCAACCTTATGTCCACATCTAAAAACACTACCATGCTTTCATGAAAGTCGATATCATATACATACATATTGCAAAAAGCATTTGGAAACGACTGTGCTTGATTAAAAACTGAATTAATTATTATAGAACAAAATGTTGGCATTGTATGACCCTACTTATCGTAAAAGAATAATAATAAAATATGGAAACAAATTAAATGGTCAGAATTTAAATCAATTTTTGGTCAGAATAAAAATATTATACGGTCAGAATATTTTATAACCATTTTGGTTAGGTTAGGTTAGGTTTATTTTTAATTTCATTTAAATTATTAATATTTACACTGATCGATATAATATCGACTGTGAAAAGAAAAAAAAGAACGTAACCCACAACTTTTTCAAAACAGATTTATTTCGATAATCACAATGTATTAAACTTGATACACGTTCTATCAAAAGGACGCAAGCTTAAAAATGCCGAATTAGTATCTAAATTTAGCTTTTAAGTTTGAAAAAAGATGAGCTTATGAAAATTGAAACCAAGAAAAAAGACTGAAATAAAGGTTTTTCCTAGACAATTTCTTTAATTAATATGAGATTTTGTCAATTAAACACCAGTTTAAAAGTCTCTTTACACTTCAAGGTTGTGTATAATTCATAATTTGCATATAGCCCAAAATCAAATCAAAAAATGTTTTTTGTGCCTCCTGTAAAATTTGCTACGTGTAGATTTCGTCCTTTTTCTTTCCACAGTTGATATACATATTGCAAAAAGCATTTTTAAACATTTTTTTTTTTTTTTACCACTTCCGCTCCCAATATGGAGCATATGGACTCCTAATGTAATTTATCTCAACAGAAATGTTTCTACAAGAACTGTTTGTTACTCAGTTGCTCAACCTCTCTTTTTCCAAAGAGAGTAGGAATGGAAGAAAAGGGCTAGGACAGGACTAGTGGTTAGCTAATCGCTCTCGATACGCCCCGTTCATAGGATAGGATGGGTGGGAGGGGGGAATAGGCTTATTTTAAAGGAAACAAATAGGCTTATTTTAAAACTGAATTAATGAGAACACAATGTTGACATTGTATGACCCTACTTATCGTATGAGAATAATAACAAAATATGTGGGTGTAAAGCTTCTTTAAATTAAAATTTTATCAATGGAATTAAATAGATAAAAAATAAATAATTGAAAGCCTGTTATTTATCATTACCCGTTATGTGTTTAAGTGACTTTCTCCCATTCACCAACGATGCATTAAACACAAGGACTTGAAAGCATATAAACAATGATCCAATAAATATAAATTGATTCTGGCTAGATGCACCTTTGCCTCTCCGCGATGGATGGAGCCTGTCGATGCTGATGATGATAATGGTGATGGCATACCAAAACAGACGCCAACACTTAAAAATGCCGCCCGTGGCGCGCACAGTTTTGTCTTATTGTAAATTATCACCTCTTCACTGCAATGGGGAAAAGAAAAGAAAATAAAATTCATAAAAATAATATTACAATAAAAAAAAAACACTTAGCTGGCTGAATTTATCTGCAGACCGATCGCCGTTGCGTTGCTAACACTATGTAAACATGGTTGGCAAAAGAAAATAATGTAATATAATTAGTATTTTAATAAAGACTGGAATGCATGCATTTAAGAAGTGTGGATTGAATGAAATTTCTAAAGAGATGTTGGTATGTAAACTAAACTCTTTTTTTACACGATTTTGAAATAACACGGTCCGCTAAAAATAGCAAATAGCAAATATTAATATAAAATTTAAAATAACTTTGATTATTCCACGTATTGTGCTACTAACTGTGACACGTGTTTCGTCTCTTTCAGAGGCATCCTCAGACTTACTATCGCAAAGTTTGCTTTAGTAATGAAGCAAGATTGATTCTAACATTTTAAATTATAAAATTACAAAATGGAGTTTGGGTTTTTTTTCCTTTTAAGGGAAACAAAGGAGGGGGTGATAGAACCGAAATGAAGTAAACAAATAATAAATAACTAATGAGCTGCAATCAATCATATTGGGATTTTTCCCCTTTAAAGGGAAGCAAGGAGGGGGTTTTAGAATAGAAACAATGCAATGCCTCTGAAAGAGGCGAAACACGTGTCACAGCTAGTAGCACAATACGTGGAACAATCAAAGTTATTTTAAATTTTATATTGAAATGAACTTCCACAAAGTTACCGCCGAAGCCATCGAAAATACCAAATATATTAAACGGTGGGTTATTTCTTTAAATCTTTAGGCATTAACATGTTTTAGCATTTTAACGATAATCACATTAATTTGAAAAACCTACAAAGACTATTTATTTAAGTAAATATTTCTCCAGCTAATTGAACGTCATCAAAATAAAATAATTAGTAAAGTTGATCCATGTCGGCATCTTCTTCTTCTTCTACTTTGACCATATTTGCTCCCGATGTGGAGCATATGACCGCAAGGGGCACCTCCATGTTTCCCTGTCTCCCGCCAATTACATTACTTCCTCCCATGAGATGCCAGCATCCCTCGGTTCCGCCGATTACACCCTATGGATAGTACCCGACGGATGTCCGGGGTACCCCACCTTTTGAGAAAGGCAGTGATACATTTATTTCTTATATTAACGCGATACACTTATTTACTAAGCCTCAATTCAAATTCATCCGTTCACTTGAACGCCTTAAGATGCCGAAATGCGAATCCCCGGTCGTTAGTGACAAAATTTGTGTGAATGTACAAATTTTAATATTTAAGTTACACTATGCTCCATCAGTCGAAATCTTAAATTGAATCATTTATATTATATTAATCAATAATGGAAATTGAGTAAAAAATATATTAATCGATCAACAATGTGATATTGCTAAATGTTTTTTTACACATTTGCGATGATTCAAAAACTCTGATCCCAAAAAATGTCGGAATATTATTAGCCATTGCAACTTGCAACTAAATCGCAATGCTTATAATTTTATGATTATTCTTAACTTATATCTGTACAAAATATAATGAATAAATTGTTCTTTCAGAATAATAAAAAAATATAATAATAATACATTATAGTATTACCATTTGGCACACCCCTTGGCAACATACTGCGGGGGTTCCACCTATCATGAAAGTCTTGTTAGACCCACTGTCTATTAATTTTATGAATCATAAAGCTTGTAAACTTACGGAATATTTCTCTTTTTTTAACACCAGCCCTATACCTTTTATAGGGTGACCACGCTAAAATGTAACCCGAATTAAGATATTGACGGTGGAAAGGAAAAAGGACGTAACCCTCAGTTTTTCTAAAACAGATTTTTTTCGATAATCACAATGTATACAACTTGACACACGTACTATCAAAAGGATGGAAGATGAAAGTGCCAAATTGGTATCTAAATTCAGCTTTTAAGTATAAAAAGGATGACCTTGTCAAAAGTTAAAACCAAGAAAAAAGACTGAAATAAAGGTTTAACCTAGACAATTTATTTAATTAATATTAGGTTATGTCAATTAAACACCAGTTTAGAAGTCTCCATGCACTTCAAGGTTGTGTAAAATTCATAATTTGCATATGACCCAAAATCATCAAAACATATTTTTTTGCGCCTCCTGTGTGGGTTACGTCCTTTTTCCTTTCCAGAGTCGATATGATAAGTGATTTAAATATTTTTTTTATAATTTAGGTGTGAGGGATATGAATTGCGTGCTATAAAGGACCGTTCGCATCTCATATAATTAGCGGAAAAATAATTACAAACATAGGATTTATAGATTGCAATGCTTTTATTGTACAACATTTTATATCGAGAAAACCGAAAGGACATTGAATACCAGATTATCAGAGCACATGGCAGCCTTTAGATCAAAAAAAGGCACGTCTACTTTTGCTAATCACTTAATTTCAGAAAGACACGTGTTCAATCAGGAACAAGGGATAAAAATGTTGCACCCAAATACGGACGCTCATAAACTCTTTTTCCAGAAAATTTTAGAAATAAATAGAGCGCAATTGAACAGTCTTCCGATTTTAAATGAACAGCTTCATACGTGCTCGAAACGTAAATAGGTGCTCTGCAAAATTCTGAAATTGTTTTAAATGCTGTAAAATACAAATATATTGATATTACGTAACAAAAAAGGTATTCTGTAAAAAAAACAATATTAATTGCAAAGTGTGTATCACTAATTTTACGAAACCTTGGTATAAACTCTGTTAAATTTTGTAGAAACAAAAACATCGATCAGAGAACTTCCAGTAGAATAAACAATGCTGATAATTGAATGATTGTTATGTGGTCGCCCCATTTAACCGGTCTTAGTTACCTACAGACAGTGCGCGTTGTTTTTAATTTAGAGACTGATGATGAAGATGGGCTGGCCTGTGGTCCCAGGAACCCGTCGAATAAATTTCCCACACACCACATAACTTAAGCTCACTACCAGGCGACATACATAAATACCCTACAAATAGAATGGGTACTTATTTTGTTGTGTGTGCGTCTACCTTAATGTCGTATTTGGTTACGGCTTACTAGAGGTCTGCACGGGCCCGGGCCTGGCCCGCGGGCTCTTACCCGACCCGGCCCGTGGGCCGGGCTCGGGCGGGTAAGCGCAATTGAGAGTCGGGCTCGGGCCGGGCCGGGCTTTGGAATATAATCTGGGGAAAAATATATAGCAAATCGAGGTTTTCAAATTCCTCGGTGAGCTAAAAAAAAAAAAAAGACTTTCGGAGATAATCTGGGAAAAAGTATAGCAAATCGAAGATTTCAAATTTCTCGGTGAGCTAAAATAAAGAGTTTCGGGTCGGGTTCGGGTAACAAGTGCGGTATTAGACTCGGGCCCGGGCCGGGTCGGGCGTGAGTTTTTCGGGCTCGGACCGGGTAGTTTTGTAAAATTTTGGCCCGTGCAGACCTCTACGGCTTACATAATAAAAAAAACATTTAAATAAAAATCGGATAGTGTATTATTTATTACAAATAATACATAATTGCCTCCTTCCTCTGGTAGGTGTATTGATTTATCGAATAAACATTAAATTTGAATCGTTCAAATTATGTACATTCACACAGGTTTTGTCATTAACGACCCGGATTTCGCCTTTCGGCATCTTCAGGCATTCAAGTGCACGGATGAACTTGAACTGACGCTTAGTAAATGAATTGTTCGTGTTTATATAATAAATAAATATATCACCGAGTTTAAAGCCATTGCTGGCGAAAACGATAAGCCATTCAGAATGCCCACAGATTTGAGTAGTGAGTGGTTTTAAGAATTATATCTATTTGTTTGTCGGAAAAGGTTTTATGATTATATTTATACAGGGTATAGGAGCAGCGGTGGGCTGCCAATACGTTAACAAGGGGCTCGCTTAATATCGAAGCAATTTATCACTCATATGCAATACTTAAATACACAAACGATTGTTACTTAATACACTTATAATATGCAACAATACGCAGTTTACCATAAACTAATCAATGTAAATGGCTAAAAATGTACTACTGTGTATACTGGAAGCTGTCGTAGATAATATATATAGGTCAGAAATTGCAGTTATGTACCAATTTGATCTGAGAATAGTGTTTTCCTTAATTTAACAAGGGGCTCGCCGGCCGTGGTAAAATCTAACAAGGGGCTCGCGCGAGCCCCTCCGAGCCCCCTCCAGCCCACCCCTGTATAGGAGTGGAGATCCCGGCATATTTCATTTTAAATCGGAAGGCTGTTCAGCTAATGTGTTTGGATCTAATGAAGACTTGTGTTTGTTATTACTGCCTCGTATTTTTGAATTTCTTGTTATCAGGATATCCGTTGTCCACTTCTCTATTTTTTGGTTTCTGCATATGAAATATAGCATTTGTTCTTTTTAGTGGACCGTGTCATTTCAGAAACGTGTAAAAAAATAATGGAACATACAATTTTAATTGATTTCATACATATTTTTTCAGATGCTGTTTTTTTTAGATTCTGGTGTGTCGGTGTTTTTCTTAAACAAGTTTTCAGTCGCTTTCGATAGATTACTGCAGTGCTTCCCAAACTGGGGGCCGTAGGATTTGTCGCGGGGACCGCGAAAATATTCAGTAGAAAGCACGAATATTTTTTCACGTAACATATTTAGGGTTTGATAAAATTGGGTAAAATTGATCATTTCAGGAAAACAAATCGAGCATTTCGAATTCGTCGGTGGGCTAAAAAAAGACGAGTTACGGAGACAATCTGGAGATTTCGAATTCGGTGATTAGAAAAAGGTTCCGGGAACGGATACCCTACGCAGAACATTTTTGTATTGAGGAAGGCCGCGGATTATTTTTTTAAGATTTAGGGGGCCGTGGAATGAAAAAGGTTGGGAAGCACTGGATTACTGGACTTGCCCTTGTTTTTGAACACACTGCACGTATGGAAAGGGTGGCCTGGTTATTGATCCTTTGTTATGAGGCCCACCAGAATTAATTATAGTTAATAATTGATGAATACACTTGCAACATTAAAACATAAACCAGGAACTATCAATGGATTAGAGTAAAAGTTACATTTTTTTTTTGTATAGGCTTAATATATTATGCAAGCAGGTATAGATTACCTTGTGTACTGTTATTAAATCATGTTAACACTTTTAATTTTCACTCAGGCATGCAATTAAATGTAATTTATTCTCTTTTGGCTTCACAGCTCGAAGCTCGATAGCCAGGTGTTAATATATTGCTGATGACCGCGCCCATCGCGTTAAAGGATATTAAAGTCTGCTCAGTAAAACATGGCTGTTCTGGAAAACAAATAAATTAATGCTAAAAATTAAATAGGTAATATACAATAATAGATTTCTATTTTTTTTTTGTTTAAGAATGAAGATGCACCAAATAATTGAAAAAATAAATTGCTAGACTCTTACTTACCTCGGATCGCAACTAGGAATTGTAATACCGTTATCTATGGCAGTGCTTCCCAACCTTTTTCAAGTCTGCGAACCCCCGATTTTTTTTCATACTTTATCACATAGAATGTTGAAAAAAAAAATTTCTTCGCGGACCCCCGTGAAAAACCTACCGACCCCAGGTTTGGAAGCACTGATCTAAGATGTTTTTTCACAAGGTACAGAAATACCGGTTCTGAAAACGCATAACTACCAGTAGGTAGTTAAGTATTGAAAATTGACCAAAATCGATTTTTTAATTTACCATTACATTTGTTAATAAAATTGTTCGCGATGATTTGAAATATTTTTAATCTGACAAGTTGTATCTTAATTTATAATACATAATTGAAAGTCTTACAAATTCTGTAACAAATCAATATTGATACAACTTGTATCAATATTGATTTGTTAGAAAATTATTAGTTTTTTTCGAGAACGACTACAGTTTAAACAGTCTGACTTCACGACTCCGACACAACATTTCTGGTTTTTTCATTACGTTGTATGAAATGAAAACATTGTTATGGAAACCTCCAACGGTAGATTATGTTTTGATAGTAATATATTTTTAAACAATATACTTTCATCCAACTGAGATTTTCGGAGCATTCCAAAGTGTCATCTGAAAATGACTTTATCATTGGCTGCTTAACTGCAAACCAGCTAACTCCACTCGTAAAAGAAATTCGAGATATAGAAAAAACTTAACAACTAAAACATCTTTCAACTATACCAAATACATTTTATTAATAAAAAAACAGTTCTATAACTCTATTATTCCACAGACTGTATCAAATTGTGACACATGTTTCGCCCCTTTAAGAAATATCTTCGGACCAACAATCTTAAGCTTATTTCCGAATAAACAAAAAAATATTCTAACTCATCACTTATCAATTACAAAATGGAAGTTGAGGTGTTTCCCTTTCTATAGAATACAGCTTTTAATTGAGAGGGGTAAATAATACTTACTTGCAGCGGTGGGCTGGAATATGTTAACAAGGGGTTCGGTAAATCTCAGCCATAATGTGTTCATACCATAGATGATGCATATGACATGGCTCACTGGCTTTTTTGCGGCCCGTTAGTTGCCTTTGTTTGTTTCTTAAATTAAAAAAAATGGAGAAGCAGCAAAGTCTTCCGTTTTGTATTACAATTTATAAGAAATTGCAGTTAGGTGCTGATTTGATCTTAAATGAATGATTTTCTTTACTTAACAAGGGGCTCGGGCGAGCCCCCCGAGCCCCCTTCCAGCCCATCCCTGCTTACTTGTATGGGGGTAAATACATTTAACAATGATGAGCCGCCTTTCCTTTTTAATATGTTATTTACCAATAATTTGTTTATGTTATTATTTTAATCGCCGAATCCATCGAAAATATCTCTATTTAGGAGATAAACTACATTATTTAAATTTTGGGTAAATTGTGATATTGATATACGTAGTGTAGTAGAAAAAAAACAATGATTTTCTAACATAAACTTCACGAAGAAGACTTAAACAGCCATAGTGAAAAAATGCCATTATTGACGTAGTGAATTTTATCTCCCATATTCAGAAATATACTTTGCTAATTTTATTAATAGAAAAAGTTGAAATGCCATCTGCGCTTGAACGTACTATAGTTAAGAACGTTTCTCAAAAGGTCGATAAGATCTGGGAATTTAAATCCGACGTGCCTTTTTATTAAATCGAAATTTATTATCTAGCCCACCTTCAAACAAAAATGTTTACACACTACCTCATACTATCATGCTTTTATTTCATTTTTTTTATAAACAAAATTGAAGCAGCCTTTTCATTTTATTATACGGACACGAAGTTTGATTAGAAATCGATTAATGTAATTTTAATCACAGTTAACGCCATCGACACTGTTGTCAATAGAAACAACGCCATTTTGTTTAACATGTCGTCAGTGTCGGCGTTACGTGCAGGCGACCGGCTGAAGCGGTAAATCTGTCAAGGCGGCCAAATGTCTAGCGCCTAAGGCTATTTTATAACATTATTTTACCAATGTTCGCTTCCAATCTGGAGCATATGGACTCCTAATCAATTTTATCTCATCACAAGTGTTTTTTCAAGAACAGCTTGTTATTTAGTTGATTGACCCTTTCCTTACTATGCAAAAGAAAAGCACGCGCTCCTGAGCTGTGTATCCGTTACACTTCAGGAAAACGGGAGTGAATCATGACAACTATATAACACTACTACAATATTTCTACTATTGCATTACTCAATGCGTAAATGTATAAGGGAGGAATATCTGAATTTTAGGCCGAGTATTTATTATATGTATATACAGTAGAGGTCTGCACGGGCCCGGGCCTGGCCCGCGGGCTTTTACCCGACCCAGCCCGTGGGCCGGGCTTTGGAATTTGGGATATAATCTGGGGAAAAATATAGCAAATCGAGGATTTTAATTCCTCGGTGAGCTAAAATAAGGAGTTTCGGGCTTCGAGTCGGGTTCGGGTAGCAGGTGCGGTATTAGACTCGGGCCGGGTCGGGCGTGAGTTTTTCGGGCTCGGACCGGGTAGTTTTGTAAAATTTTGGCCCGAGCAGACTGTTAATATACAGAGACATGTAAATGATTAGAAGGTATGTATACTATTTACACATCTTAGTTAAGAAAGGGTTAACCTCTCCTTTTTTTCAAAGAAAGTAGGGATAAAAGGATAGGACAAGGATAATAATAGTAGTGATCTTATCGCTCTTGCTACGCCTAGTTTTAGGATAGAATGAGTTGGGGGAAATTAAGGACATCACATACATCCATGCCTTTGGACAGAAATGCATAAAACAATTTTATAAAAACTATTCGTTCTGGAATTCGAAGTCGTAACCTCCGTTGCTGAAAACGTTGAGCACTCAACCACGCAGCCGGCTTGCTATAATTAGGGCGGAAAAATACAATCTTGCCTGGGGCGGCCAAATGTCTAGCGCCGGTCCTGCATTTCATTTTATACTTTGGTTTAAAATTTAGATACTTACGAAAAGCATCAGAGATCTCAAACGTACGAGCCTATTTAAAAAAAATACAAATTGACTATATTATTTAATGTTATGGATTAGAAATATGTATGCAAAATATTCATTGATAGTTTCTTTGGAAGGTCCGCACCAAGATTATCGATCTCCTTCATACTAAATTGTGTCTACACTTTTTTTTTTAAATACATTTAATGTCTGTTATTAATTATCGGGGCTCGAATTTGACTGCTTGACTATTTTTATATAGATAAATTATTTCTAAATAATCTTTTTTTTAATGTATTATTTATGTATCATGTTTATTTTCAAATTGAATGGCACCCTCCTGGGACAATTTTTGAATCCGCCACTGATCTAAGCTTAGTAAAAAAGTGATAATTATTATTTGTCTCATATTTTTATTCATTTATCTCAAAACAATTTTTAATTGAATTGAGATTAATGGATTGGACAAATCACATCATGTAACACATTTAGTGGAATAACAAAGTTATCAAATTTAATTTTATATTAGTTATTGCAATTCAAAAAATAAAATACTCATTTTTATTTGACAGACTAACTGACAGTGAATACCCTCAAAGGTTGCAATGTTGACAGAACCATAAAACTATATTTCAAGTTATATTTAAATGGAACTGGTAGATTGTTTATATTTCTCTATCTTCATTATGCAAACATTTGTCTACTGAGAGAAAACTAGTATGTATTTTTTTCCAGTTGTACTTTTGTGGAGCTATATAAGTGAGGTATTCGAGCATAATAATAGGTAATATAAGTCAAAACAGATTTTTTTGACATATTGTTCAATATGCCGTCATAATGGTGATATTAATGAAAAACATATATACAACTTCTACCACTCTCTCCCAACCCCCCCACAATTAAAAAAAGTTGGGATTCAGTACCATCAAAGTGAAAGCAATGTTTCCAAAAGAAAAAACTCCATGATAGGGATACTGTATATTTATTTGTTATAAAATTTTGCCATAAAATGTATAAAAAACCATCTAAACATCACGTAATATAATTACATTTAAAATATTTATACTTTTAATTTTAAGCATTGCTTTTCAAATTCAAAACAGGCAAATTGATCACATTTTTGTTTATGTGCGTTAAATAAGAAACAATCTGAATCAATACAGTCAAAGAAAATCATAAATAAAATGATATTTCAGCCATTTTGTGCACAGTAAAACATCCTAGCTGAGAAACTAAATTACATTAGTATAATCAAACAAATACACGCATAGCATTTTAAACAAGTTAAAGAATGTACACCAAAGTAAAATAGGTTTATCTGTCAGTTTGCTTAGAATTCAATCTTCATTTTGAAAACACGATAACTGACAAATAATAAATTGATAATGATAAATAATAGATTTTCAACAAGAACTTTTTGTTACTCAGTTACTCAACCTCTCTTTTTCAAAGAGAGTAGGGATAGAAGGACAGGGCTAGGACTGGACTAGTGATAAGCTAATTTCTCTCGCTGTGCCCCTTTTTTAGGATGGTAGGAAATTTAAGACATCACATACATCCATGTCTTCAGACAGAAATCTATAAAACAATTGAAAATCATTTTTTTTAAACTGTCCGTACTGGGATAGGAACTCGTGACACAGCCACTAATCTTTTTTTAACCCAGTGGTTTCCAACCTTTAGGTTACTACGCCTCCCTTCGAAGAAAAAAATATCTTCGCGCCTCCCCATCCTTTGTCATATAATAATAAAGACACGTTTTCAAGGGTAAATAATTATTTTGGACTGCTCGCGCCTCCCAGGTTGGAAATCGCTGCTTTAACCTATTTACGTAATGTGTTAAAGAAAAATTACCTTGAGCATTGCTAGACTTAAAAGATGTGAACCTTTTCCTTTCAAGATTCTGTAATTAAGTCTAGAAAAAAATGTTTTTTTATTGTAAAAAACTATTGATATTTTGTCTAATCCATGTCCGCTCCCAATGAGGAGCATATGGCCTCCTATTGGAGATATCTCATCATATCTTTTTTCTACGAGAACATCTTGTTACTCAGTTGTTCAACTTTTCTTTTTTTAAGAGAGTAGTAGGGAAAGAACGATAAGAGCTAATATAGGACTAGTGGTTAAGGATTGCAAAGGTGGGAGGGAATATTTAAACATCACAAACACACACGCCTTTGAACAGAAATTGATAAATCAATTGTAAAGATGCTGTCCGTACTGAGACTCAAACCCGTGAGACCCGTCACAGAAGCCACGTACGTTGGCCGCTGCGCTATGACCCGACTATAGCTATTGAATAGAAGTCAAAATACAAACAGTTACTGAATGCCATCTTTGACCTCTGGATTTAGCTGAAATATTACAAAAAACAAATAAAATATAAAACGTTACAGAACAGTGGTATAACTTAAGTTTAAACCTGAAATATGTATGTGCTTCGAGAGTTTCCAGAATTGTTATTACGTTATAAATTACAGTATTTTATTGCAAGAATTAATCGAATTCGCTTCATGCCAAAGTTATGACGATGGTTAGAGGCCGATATAGCTATCAAGGAATCCGAATAATTGTTGTAAAATTAAATATTTTGTTATTATTACAATGGAGTTTAATCAATAAATCCTATAATTAATTCATAATCATCCGAGTGCTCGTTGACGCAGCGCAGCTTTAAAAAGTTTATAATAGTAATTGTATCAACTCGTTGTTCGAAATATATGAATGCAAAAAGATTGTATACATATTATAAGAACAATCGTAGGCTTAGTTCCATAGTGATACAACTAGAAATTGGTAGTTTTGAAATATGGCTGACCAAAGTTTTGACACATCTAAGCTGAATTGTAAAAAAGTTATAATTATTATTTGTCTCATCTTTTTAGTCAATCATTTAGTTATTTATCTCAATCCAATTAAAAGACACAATTAATGACTTTTAATTGGATCAGACAAATCACATTATGTAACACATCAAATGGAATAACAATGTTATCAAATTTAAGTTATTGCAATTCAAAAAATAAAATGCTCATTTACTTGACAGACAGTGAACACCCTACCACACCAAAAGATAGTTATTACAATGTTGACAGAACCATACAGCAATATTTCAAGTTGTATTTATATGGAACTAAGAAATTGTTTATATTTCTTTGTTTCCATTATGTAAAAATCTGTCTACCGAGAGAAAACTAGTGACTATTTTCTAGTTGTACTTTTGTGGAGCTATAGAAGAGAGGTATTCGAATATAATAGATGATATAAATCAAAACATATCTTTTTGACTTATTGTTCTATGGTTCCACTTGGAGGAGTATCCAAACTGAAGATACACCACTGCAAGTCTTCTACACAATCCATCTCTTTTAACATTACACTGAGATCGGTTACTTGTACAATATTCATTAATAGGAAGCATTATCAATTAATAATATTTTATTTTAAATATTAAATTGATAAACTATTATATATATTATGATATGTAATTTTTAAAATAGTATTGTTATTAGTTTTATAATATACATAATAATATATCGCGTGCTTTGCCAAGATTGATCTAAATAGTTTTTTTTTTGCCATGTTAAAACTACATTTGGTTATGACTAGTAAAAAAGTCATGCTTGTAATTTATAGTAAATAGTTGATAACGATTAAAATGTATATTTTTTCTATTTCAGTTTCTTTGAATTCGACACAAGCAATTCGATTCAATCGATTCAATCAGAGACAATACTGATCCAATCGTGTTTCAGGATCGCTGTCAAAAATGCAGCAGTCATGGTAATCCTTGCAAGATGAAAATTAAAAGAAAAACGTCAGCTTCACTAGTATATAATATGATTCAGAATAATTTTACACTGAATCTAACAAGTTTGGAAAACTTATATATCTTATATTTATATTCAAACCAGTTACATACCATATCTTAATTTAAAGATAAACATGACATATTATAAAAAAGTAGTTTATAGAAGATTATTAATTAAACAACAGCAGCCCTTTATCGAGTATGATATGATAAACAAAATAGTATGTCCTGAAACATGTTAAACTAATCACCATTACATTATTGATAAATAAATCGACATCTCCTACGTTAAGTATTGTAACTTCAGAATCGGAGCACTGCAGGAGTGATTTAAAGATACAAATGTTTGTCAGTCAAGTTATTTATAATTGACAATGAACATCCCAAATTTGGTGCAAGACAATTGAAAGCTTGAGTTACACCTAGCTTTTGTTTCTTTAAACTACTCTTCTATAAAGTTTCGATTTTTAAATTACAATACGTAGCACGTGTTGAGATAAAGATATTCTAATATTTTAAAAAATTACTGAAACATTATTTCATATAAAGATAATATTGTATTATTAAAGATTCACAATAAGACATTTAAAATGTATTCAACAGTTTAACGAGTAAACATTTTTATTAAGTCATACATAAATTACACCAAACAATTTTGGATATATTCCGACACAACCGTCACATTTCATCATTGAATATTTTAAACCCCCCCTCCCCCTAAATAACATCACAATTGTCATCCCTTAAAAAACATTATGGAGTAATGTTGTCATAAAATATTTATTCCATTTTCGGTAAAAATAGGTTACATTTTTTGATCAAGCCTATCCTTTCCAATTCTTAACGGTGATATCATACGATAATATATCCATCCATTCATATTATAAAAAGCTCTAAAGCCGAGCAATTTCACATGAAACCGTACCAAATTGTTTTAAAATAAAACGTATTATAGCGGAACTTCGATTGGTTTGCGATTTATCTCATCTTAACTAGAAAGAAATCTAAATATGACACACTTTAATTGTTGTAAGCTTACATGTGTGTAATCAGGCAGGCAACTCACAACCATTATTACATTAATTATTTAAAATATATTCTTCATACCATTCCTTTATTTCTGAACTAATTTTTTTGACATTTCCCAATTCGGAAAACAGTTTTGATTCAAATATAGAAGCAGTAATCAAAAACAAATTTGACTATGACAGAATCACGTTTTAAAACCGTTGAATGTATACATTATATAGAAATGCAACTTGAACTTTATTTTATGCCTATTACTGTCAACAAAAAATAATTTTCTTTATCATCACATATATTGTTTCACTAAATTTACCTTTTGGTTTAAATCTTCCATTCGAAAACAACCCATCGAGTCATTCAATTCATTTGAATCAAACAAATTGACTTCCACTGTTCATATTACCATCATTTTACAAACATTTGATTTACAAATCCCTATAAAAGAAAATAAATTAAAGTTTAGAGACGTTAAAAAAAACACCATGAAAGAACGTGATGAATTTTATGAGACTGTCAGGCCATTAAAACATGTGCGTTTATCATCGATTTTTCTCATCGGTCATCTTATATGTATACGATATATTTTATTGCTATAAAATTTGTATCCAATTAACAACAAACACTAGTCATTCTTAAATATTGCACAATGAATAGTTTTTTATGTGTAAAATTTCATAAAAAGTAGATTGTAAGTTAGGTAGACATATTTGTAAAAAAAAATGTATCTGTGCATGATATGAATATATTGAGATATATCAATGGATTCATTTCAATAATTGTTTTGTACAAAATCTCAAGTAGTTTAAATATTCACCTAGGACAGGGATGGCGAACCTATGGCACGCGTGCCCGACGTGGCACGTCTGAGAATTTGTATGGCACGCGAACGATTTCCAATTTCAAAAAGTTTAAATTTTAAGTTTGAGAAATTAAAATTTTGATTAAATAATCATTGAATTATTAATTTATTCCGTTTTATTAATTTTCAAATGTTGTTGTAATTGTAATAAGCTTGTAAATAAAATTCAGAAATAAAAATCATTTTTTATTACTTGGGCACACCACTCAATCGAGAAACAATATTGTAAGGATTTTTGGCACGCGGACCCAAAAAGGTTTGCCATCCCTGACCTAGGAAATACTGAAAAAGTGTTTGATATTTCGATATATTCAATTATTATTTAGGAGAATAATGAATATAGCCGAAAGTGCATACTATGTAGTCACACCATACACAGATAAAGGTCATGAATCTAAAACAATGAAGCAAAAATGATGATACAGTTATGGCATATGTGTTTTCCACCCATTTTTATTATTTCTTGCTTACCATTCATGTAGATCGGAGATGCACAACCCACAGGCCGTTTTTTTTGCAGCCCTCGACTATATTTCACCTTAAAATTAAAATACAGAACATATTTTTTTTAGATAAATCATTGAATTTAGTAAACGCCAGCAAGTTTTTCTTGTTGACAAAGTAGAATAAATCGGTTCGTAGGAATTAAAAATTTGGATTTGATTTTGCAGTTTTTCTTAGTACATCTAATCCTCTGTTTTCACGGTTTCAAAATAACACTGTAAATGTAATGGAATCTATCTTTCATTTATCTATTTCCGTGTAAAAAAATGATTCAAGTGTACTTTAAATTTCATTTTTCCTTGCAGCCTGAGCCCATCGTAATTTTTTTTTATGCGACCCGATAGAAGAAAAAGATTGTGTATGCCCGATATAGATGCAAGAGCATTTTTAAATAATGCTGTTAATATAATTAAAAAGTGAATTTCAAACAATTTACCAACTAAATAGGTATTCACATAATTTTGAAATGTATGAACATGATTCACACTAACTATTCTAGAGGTAGTTAACATTTAAGCACAAAACTAGATCATTAATCTTCTTTTTTATCACAGGCTGTCTTAACGAGTGTAGGTACTGTAGTCGTACTCGTCTCATAAGATTCTTCTTTCTTTTTCTTCAAGTATCTACCGCCTGTAAATCCTAAGGCCGTTCCGCTTAGTACAGCTAATCCGCCTACTTTTAAGCCGGCAACCAGACCAACAGGGCCGGCGATGCAGCATCCGATAAAAGCCCCGGCTATCGGATACCAGACGATTCTGTGCGATTCAGTTTTCGCTAGAATATTAGTTCCCCGTTCAACGTTTACAGCAGCGGTTTCTACATTATCCTCGACCAGATTGACATTCTCCTTTTGCGTTTCTATTAACTCTTGGAACTTGACAAACAGCTCGTGCAGCTCCTGCACTTCGTCTTGTAATTTTTCGTAACTTCTGAGACAAGATTCTTTTTGGGTGAACTGTTCCTGGGTAAGAAAGTCGCTGTCCACTTGTAATGTTAACGATTGCTGGCTGCCATATTGTGTCGCATTAGGCTTGCGGTGCTGAGAATCTTGGTCTTGCGATAGAGATGTAGCAGTAGATGAATATCCACTTGAAATGCTCGGTGACATAGAATTCTCAGAGTAGTTAGGCATATCTGCAATAATATAATGTATTGGTCAACATGCAGTGTTTACTGTTTCAAATTCCAATATGAACGGTTCCATGAAGTGAATTTTTAATTGATTTGCAGATGAATTTTTGGGATGTCTAATATTCCCTCTTACTCATTTGATTTCAAAAACAGGGCAATAAGCTAACTACCAATCCTGCCCAAAAAAAAGAGGTTTAGCAACAATCAGTTTTTGAAGAAAAACTTCTGTTGAAATAAGCTTTATTAGGAGTCCATATGCTCCACGTTAGGAGCAAACTTACACATTCAAAAAATAATTTAAAAAATATATTGAATTGGTTAACAAACTAAAACTATGATTCACCCACTGAGCTGTCAGTTAACTTTGCAATATTATTTAACAATTCAGATTATTTATTTTTAGATTTATTTTTGTACTAAGTTTGAAAACAGCACAAAAATATTTATCTATTTAAGTAGTAAATTAAGATATTAAATTTTAATGATTTTTCGCAAGAGGAAGAAAAATAAAATCTCAATGTTTAAAAAGAAATGCAACAATTGTTTGATGTATAAGGCTGTTTTTATTTTTAAATGCCTCATATCCTTAAAAAGTTCTGCTGTGTATTCATTAATAATTCACGTGGTGGGGAATAACTAATTGAAAAAATTCTCAACACTAAAAGCTTACAGCCATGCCGCCTCATGGGGGCACAGGAAAATTAAGCTACTCTGAACATAGAAAGAAACATAAAATGAAAGCTACAAATTGAAATATATGTCTGCAATGAACAGACTAGAATAGCAATGAAGTTGAATACATGGTATGAAATAATGATAACATAACATATAATACAATCCATTAAGGAACCATCGTTCATACCTATATATTCTTGAATAGCTTTCATGGTAACCTTCCTAGATTTTTCAGTCAACTTGTCAAATTTTTGCACATCTTTCTCCACAACCTGCCGCCTGAGAACCTCCATTTCTTCCAAGAGATGCTTCAGTTGAATTATTATTCTCGTTGCATTAATTTGTTCATTTTTGATTCGGTCTAGATCACCAGTGCTTTGGAACTGTCAAAAAATGTATTTATAAAACAAGCTAATCGCACAACTTATATGTTCAGAATTAAAAACTAAGCAAAGAGGGATGTGCATAGTCTGGGTAGTATCTAATACCACTTATAACTTGCACACATTTTAACGTTGCTCAATCACTCCATCAACTACTTTTGAATGGATCAAGAGTGGAAAAAAAACCATAAACGATGAAGGAGATTAAAATACATTTGATCACAGTTATTAGTTATTCACAATTTTACATTTATAAAGAGCTTTTTAAGAAACTATTTTTGTCTAGACTCAAACAAACTTCCACAAAGTCGGGCAGGCCAAGAAGTAGTACACATATTATATTTTTTCAGTCTGCAGTCTATATACACTGCAGAGTTGCAGCATCCCAGAGCAAATTAATGAAAAATGTAGTTTTATACATTATATATATTGTATATTATTTTTTGAAAATATAAATACAATTCCAGAACGTATTACGCTCACTAGTATACAGTAATGTATCGGAGGAGCGATTGTTCAGTGGTGTTTACCAATTTTTGTATACTGAGTTTATACAAAAACTGACATTTGAATTAATTGGTTTCCAAATTCCAATATTTTCCAAAGATTGGTTTAACCCGGTTTGCAAAGATTCACAAAAATAATATAATTAAATTAAAATAGTGAGAAAGTTTGAATTGCAGTCATTTTTTTAAATTTCATTCGGTACTCCTATTTTAATAAAAACACAATAATCCTTTGTACTTCATTCCACTTTATTTAATATGTCAGGACCGGTTTCGCTCATTACGAGCATCGTCAACTGATAAGAAATATAATTTAACAGTGCTATTTATACAAAAATGAACAGTTATAAACAACAATTGGCATTGAAAAGAAAATACCAATTACATTAAAAGTGATTCTAAAATAGCACAAAATTAAAATGTTTTTAATTAAATGTTTAAAATTAATTTTGTGCTATTTTAGAATCACTTTTAATGTAATTGGTATTTTCTTTTCAATGCCAATTGTTGTTTATAACTGTTCATTTTTGTATAAATAGCACTGTTAAATTATATTTCTTATCAGTTGACGATGCTCGTAATGAGCGAAACCGGTCCTGATATATTAAATAAAGTGGAATGAAGTACAAAGGATTATTGTGTTTTTATTAATATAATGCCTTTCCACCAAGTATTGACAGTGAACACCCTAAAAGTGGTACTCCTATTAGTGAATTGATTAAAAAGAATGTGTTATCAGCAGGATAGGGATCATTCCTTGCTTCTAAGAATACATTAAAGCTAGGTCATCTGTTTAAAAGGTTTATTCTAAGTAAAGTTTATTGTTCTCAGTTATTTTAAATGAGCATAAACTAACATGCTCAGTTAAATTTTGAAAAAATAAATGTAAATATGCGTTACAATATACTGCTGCTGATCTACTTGAAATTTTACTGAATACCACAAAATACAATGCAATTTTCTAGAAAAAATAATGGAAATAGAAAAGAATCAAACAATTTTTTTTAAGAAAATACGTCATATTTGAAATTTGCTCTGTTCGATCTCTGTTTGATCTTCTAAAAGATTCACATGGTATAAATAAATTAAGGCGACTATTTCATGTTGATATCATATTTGTATATGCATAAATTATCGATTTTCTTAAATACCATATATAATAATTTGGCATTTTTAAATTAATCTTAAAACAAATTTTTGGATAGAAAAAAAATAGCATGTTGTAAGGCAAATTTATCAAAATAAAGATTTTCTTTTTATAAATATATTTTCAATAGGAAAAGTAAAAAAGGGAAGAATTTGAAGAATGAAACCTAGATGAAATATAGTGAGCATTCCATCACAAAAAGAGACGTGATAGTATAAATATCGAAAACACGATTATTTTCAACTCAAAACAAAGAAATATTTACCTTCAGAATATTGACCTTGTGTTTTTTTAACAAGTCAACATGATGAGGTATTGCGATGTCGTTAAAATTATTAAGTGATATTTCAACTCTTCTCAGCGAAAGTTTTCTCGTCACGTCCATTTTTACGATTTATTACGATTTATTACTACGTTGCTAGTAACTTATCTATTTATAACTTCGTGACAGCTGTCAAAACAAACCTTTCATTTTGAAATTTATGAAAAAAAATGTATAGGATAATCAGTCACTGACATAAACAGCCTGATAACCCTTCTATACAATATTACATAATATTTTTTTTTGTTTCCTATTGTTTTTATCCATGCTAAAATAATACATAATACAATTAATGTATTCGCATTTCAAACATTATTATTGTTTATATATTTAAAATGTATTTGACGCGATTACAATTCAAGATATTATTATAATGTAAATAATGTAACACAAGGAAACATATTGTAAAAAAAGCAAAAATATATACTTAAAAAAATACTCCAATGCAAAAAATAAAATAACTTGCACACAAGGTTTGAGGGTAGTGCCATTACCATTTAGGGGCTATGGTAGTGCATTTTTATGAAACAATGAAAGCACTTTCACGTGCTAATTAAATTTTTCCAACGATTTTTGTAAAAACTTTAATTTTAAAAAAAGAAAACAGCCAAATGGGCTTTGAAACACCTAAAAATTCTGAACAGAAGTTCGTTTATACACATTTCTTTTCATTTTAAAGCATACGTTTTGCTTATAACAACCGTCCCTTATGCCTAGTTGTAATAAACACACGACACCTAATTGCACATAACTGCGCCCTATTGTTGTAAGTTTAGTGGTTCGTAAGTCAAAAGCGTTGGTAACCTCTGATCTGTACTATATTTCTCTATGGTGTATGAATCGAAATCATAGACAATTAGTTTACTTTAATTTATTTTGTCTATGCTGTAATCATAAACTACTTCTAATATACCAATCGACATCATAGACAAAATAAAGCGACGTAGGGCAAGCATCGAAATAGTGAAATTTTGCTATAGATTGTCGAGTGATTCTTTTCTTACTTAGCACTTCCATTCCTTTATTGTGTCTTAGTAATATCAGCGTCGCAATGGCGAAGAGGAAGACACTGGTCGACTTGGACTCCAGCAGCGAATGCTCCGATTTAGACGCGGTAAGAAAATCTATTTATTCGCCATGTTTTCTTCACGAAGGTTAGAACGTTGTGTCATGGACGTATCTACTTATTTCCCCAACGTAATATACAGTTAAACTGTAATGAATACAAATATTTAACAAGCCCAATTCATTTTTAATAAATCGTGTTAAATATTTTCATGCTGAATATTATTTGATTCAAACGATTCGTAGTTTATTTACCGCTAAAATTAGTATCGTCCTCGGAGTTGTGAAAAACAGCATCATTTGGCGTCTTAAATGTTTGAAATTAGAACATCTATTATTGCACGACATTCTAAAATTTGTTGTTCTTTTCGAGTAACTGCGATTCTATTCTTGAAACGTTGCCAAACAAGATTTTCAGGTTATGTAAAGACCAAAAGGACTCAATTTTATTTAATTCAAATGAAAGCGGATGAATCATTCAATTTCATCATCACATTCTTAACACAGGGTTAATACAATAAATAAAATGAAATTGTGATATCCTTAAAGCTTCAAACAGGTTTTTGTTTATTTACAATTTATAATTGTGAATTCTTTTACATTTAATATAAAGGATTCCTTCCAATAGTGCTATCATAGTTCGGTACATATACATTCCTTTTCTATATACAAATTCACTTAACGCCGAAAAATCCAATTCAATTCTTCAGAAAATTTTATACTGATAAAAGAAATACCAGAAAACTCAACTTTGGAGTCAAGAAAACCGACAATTTATGCGAATTAAGAAATGCTACGAAAATTTTGTCACCATGAATATTTCAAATTTGGGTAAATATTGTTTAATTTTCTTCTTTCTTTTAAGAATAAGATCAAGTGGTAACAATAAAGAAGAACAAAAAGAGAAAAAAATTACCGTAGCAAGCCAAAATTTACAGTGTTCAGTTGGTGTGGCGGCCATTTGTAAAATTATTAAGTGTTCAATAATTCTTTTGATGCTCACTGTTATTAAAGTCATCTCAATTACACCTATTTCAGCAATTTTTGAACCTAGCCAAAAAGAAGAAGAAGAAGAGCAGTAATGAAAGTTCACCGGCTCAAAATCGGCAAGCTGATGATTCTTCAGGATCAGACAGCGATTCAGACTGGGGACGCTCTCCGACTGACAAAAACAAGAAGTCCAAACCTGCACTTAAGAAACCTTCACGACGGAGTGTCTCATCAGGATCCGAACCAGACAGGCAGAGGAGTGGATCAGACAGTAGTTCTGGTAGTGATAATCATGACGATGATGATGAAGACGATAAGCGAACGGAGGACAAGGGTCCTCCCAAGAGAGGGAAGCGGCCCGTTCGGAAAGCTTCAACTGTGTCTAATAGTCATTCTGATCATGTTGAGAGTAACAATGAGAGTGGTAAGTCATTCAATATATTAGATTTTAGTGAACTAACTCGCCACCCATAAACCTTTACTGAAATTATTTTTGTACAAAAGCAAGAAATATTGGTGAGAGATATATATGATATATTGCTTTGGCTGTCGCTTGATTTCGCCAGAGCTTCCAAAATTTTATAGTAAGCACACCAATGTAAGCATTAATATCAGAGTCAAAAGTGTTCTCTTTTCATGCAAATCTTAAATTGGATCTATCACACAACGTTGTAAGTTTCTGTTTAGAAACTAAATACCACAAACAAATATCAACACAACATCTCCAAATATTGGTTAAAATTTACTTGACAGAGCTCTGTCACACTTGTTGTCGATGTTATATCGAAATAGTTTTCAAGCATACTTTTACATCTTGCTATCTTTAAATAGTTCTTGGACTTCATACATAACGTACAATGAAAAACAACGTGGCAATGGATATATATACCTTGAATGCAATTAATTTGTTAACCTACGTTTCTTGTATCTGGAAATGTAGGAAAATTGATTAAGTGAATGGGAAGAATAGTTGTGCAAAATTGCTGCAATATTACCAATTTTATTTGTTGATTTATGATGGTCCAGTTTTTAGGATATTTATATGTGAATTTTTGAAACTATTTTATCACAGTTCAAAAGAATAATTTTATACTAAAATATATTAAAAATCTTATGACAATAAATAACGACGAAATTGTAAAATAATTGTTTTATGATAAAAATTGCAGGTACAACAAAATCAAACAAAATTCCTAGAAAAAAATCAACTGACAGTACAGGCTCTAGCGGTCAAAAATCTTCCAAAAACCTCAGGGAGAAAGAGGCAAATTCAGAGCCTGAAGAAGGTAACCGACGGTTTTGAATTGAAGCATTATATTGAATATCATTTTGCTGCGATGACTAAAGAGTTCAATTTTCGTTTAGGTGAAGTGTCATCCAATTCATCAGACGAAGATGACAAAAAGAAGAAAGCTTCTCCTAACAGGAGGCGCTCAGCGGGCAGTCTGTCGGAAAGCAGCGGATTCGATACGGATGATTCTGAATTCAATGACGGGTAAAATATCTAGAATCTCCTTAAGATATTCAATATATTCTTCTTTGACTATATTTGATCTCCATGCGGAGAATGTGACTACTAAGCGGCACCTCCATGATTCCCTGTTTTCTGCCAATTGTTTTGCTTCCTGCCATGACATCATACCTCAGTTCCTCTGACAAAATCCTATGAAAAGTACCCAATAGTCGTCTAGGATGAAGAGGCAAGCAGGATTCTGCAGCAACCAAACCCAGCCAGTCCGACATCTCTCCATGACCACTGATGTGACAGGGCGCTGTCTTGTACGTTCCCCAATCTCTGACTTCCAACACCTTACTTCCAATATCTGACTCAAGCATCTATTCTTGAAGCTCAGTATGCAGTCTTCGTCAGGTGCAATGACTCGCTATAATGCAAGCGTTGAACAAAAGGCATTTGGTTACTACTTAACCTTTAGAGGAGTATGGACGTACATGTACGTCGGCGCCATTTTTCTGTAAATGAGTATAAAACTAGTTTAAACTCAACACAGGAGTGTCTGTCTGTAATCATATATATGCTCTAAGTATGAATTACATATATTCATTGGGAAAAAGTCACAAAATTCGTCATGTTAAGAAAAGGTAGTAAATTAAAGTAAGGTCTGTATAAATCTGTTCACTCCTCTAAAGGTTAATAATAACCGCATGTATGTTTAATACTCGTGGACAATCTTATTGAAAAGATTATTCCTTGCCATAGTATTTGTGTTCAGACGAATGAAAGGAAGACTTAAACAAAAGCGAATGTATTCATTATGTATTCAGCACGGATAACAACATTTCATTCATCCAAATAATCATCATCATTCATTTTCTTTTAGTTTACACATTTTAAGATCGTAGCTTTTGAAACTGCGATACTTGATTGTGCGTGCTCATATCAAATACTGAGAATACAGGGCTCGTCGTCTTTAAGATTAGACTTCGCAGTAGTATAAAATCTCATATAATCAATGCAAGATAGCTTGTCTTTCTCTTCATATAAATATCCTATTCTCAATGACGTACCCGTGTTGACAGATATGACGAAAACCTGATGGGCGACAGCGAAGACAGGTCTCGGCTTGCCGGTCTGTCCGAAAAAGAAAGAGAACAAGAAATTTTTAAGAGAATCGAAAGGAGAGAACTGATGAAAACCAGGTAACTCTAATTTAAATTAATAAATATATATAAGAATATTTTTTTTTTCTATCTGATGTTGAGGGCTTAATTTTTAAATAGTTATGGACGTCGGATGACTGCCAACATACTTAATAATAATAAAATTGTGTATCAGATTAGACGGCGACATCGGCATATTAGATTTGGCGTTGTCTCTTGTTGCGGGACATGACTGTTCCTCAATGAAGGCGAATGGAGTCGGGGAACAACCTGAAAACTTTCAGACCTGAACAGACATTCCATATTTTATTTAGACACTTAATGATGGAATCTTTTGGCTGGGATCTTATATAGTGTCAATGTATACATATCTGAATTGAGAACAATAGATGTTGGTAACTTTTTGCAGCAAGCTAATCATAAATAGAATAATATTTATGACTCAAGATTGAGGAAAAGGGTAGTATATTTTATATAAGTATAACTCTGTCTGTGAACTCTTAACATACTTGAATCTGAATATTTCTATTCCATGATATGCTTGCAACAATAGTTTGACCCACGTAACCACTCGACAGATGGGAAATTGAAAGAAAGCTCCGTCTTGCCCGCCGCAAGAAGGGCGGAGACTCCCAACCTTCGCAGCGCAGCAAGGGTTCGTCAAACTTGTCCGAGCCTCCAGCTTCGCAGGCGCCCGTCTCCTCTTCCAAGCCGTCCGAGGCTCCTTCGCAGACTCACGCCGCCAGCGCTATATCGTCACCCAGAGAGTCTGATCGGCACACCACCGGTCAACATCAACAGTCTTCGCACTCCCACGACTCGGATGTCCGCAGCGGAAGTGAGTGATCTTTTTATAATGGAGCCTTGAATCACTGCTTTTTTGTTAAGAAAATTATCCACCGCGTGTTTTGCTGTTGAAGGATATATGAATATAGCGTGAATCCTCCAATAGTTTTTTTTTTTTTTATTAGAAACAATCTTGACTTCTACTTTATCAAGTTTTGAATAGAAATATTTGGGATTTGTTAATGTAAAAACTGAAACAAAGTGAATGTTTCTAAAAAATAATCGTTATTAACCTTTTCCTTACGATTCTAAAAATCCCGCGCGCTCCGGTAATATATATTTACTACAACATTTGAAAAAGTGATTTAAATAAAAAATATTGATTGTATTAATCATATTTCAAGTAGAAATGTAACAATTTTTGTAATGTTAGCGCTGAAAATTGTCTGAAAACAATAAGGAAGCATCGCAAATTTTCAGCAGTACCGCCGACACCTTACATGCTACTAAATCGTGTGCCGGCTGTGACGTTTCGTCAAGGTCAAACACGTGCATACAGTACGCACAGCGAGGTGGCACTTGCAAACATGTCTGTATTGGCGAGTCTATCCCCAATATGTCGACAAATTATTTATTTCTTTTGCTTCATATGAATAATTATACATAACAAAAATTTTATATAATTCGTAATTATATTATGGAGGAATACATAAATTCTGAGCACCATATCTATTATATTTCTTATTGATATTCACATTATTTGAGTCGAATTGTAGTAAATACATATTGCAGGGAGGGAAAGGTTAACACGGTGTTATCTGCGTGGATTAGCCTCATTATAAAGTGTTTGTCATTCAAATCGGAAAAACACGCTCTCGATCCCTTGAGCGCCTTTCTTATTATGGCAACAGATATTGAGGCTACTTCTACCTGTTTTTTTGATTGGCGACTTACAACTGTTAACATTGGGGTTTATTCCAAATCATCTCTCAGCGTTAGTGGCAGTAATATTTAGGACTTGAATAGAAAATTGAAGCATGGTACTTGTGTATGTTAGATATCGGTGTCTAAAACTATACAGATGCGATCACGGTACAAATAGAAGAATCACTCTAGTTCCGACGATAGATTTCACTTGTTTTATTGATTTGTCTGCACTCCGATCTCCTTACACGTCTCTCACGCTTGAATTTTTTTGTTGCAAGTTCACCGGCTCGGTCACGAAAGTGACTTTCGAGAGATTTGTACGGATACTTCATCCCTCACAGTCGCGGTGTATTCCAGCTTTGTCTGTTTGTGCAGTGTACTCTTGTTTGTGGGTCAATTTTGTGTGGTTGTTGAATTTTAGGCAAAGGCGACATGTCTTCTAAAGACAGCCGAGATTCTAAATCGGGCGCCGCCGATCAAAAGCAACACGGATACATGTCGGCCGTGCAAAGGGACTTAGACGATTCGACCGGTAATGCAATATACCCTACACAACGTCAAACACAGCTGTCACATTTTCGCCATCTTTTATTTCTCTTTCTTTCTTTTCAGTTGCCGTGTTCATTTGTGCACCCTTTTTGTTATGGTATTATTTATGGAATTTCGTGTTCTTCAAAAGTATGCCACTGCGCGACGACACTAAAATACAAAACAAACACGATTTCTTATTTCAATCAAATCTTATTAATTACAAACGAATCTAAATTTTAGCAAAAGGAGAATTTCTTTAAATGGCTATCATAATGTTGGTTTTAATTTACGTATTGGCTCATCGGTTGAGATTGCAGTGTTGTTGTGCGACGTGGTACATTTTTGCAAAATGTAACGAATCGTTTATTATGCAATATGGGTTTTTATGTAAAAGAATATTTATACTTTTTCTAAAGCTTTGTTCTATGTAATACATCTACTAATATGCCATTATAAATATCTCTTGTGATTCATGAAACTTATCATTATATTTTTCATATAGGATGCAGTGCGCCCGTGAATTCTGACTATTAAGAAATTTTCAATTCTTATGTTCAGTATTCTATCAATCAGCAGGCACATTTAAATAATACTTTATTTAAAAAACAAACTACAGTTGAACTGTACGCACAATCTTTAAGATCTAAACTTTCGTTGATAACAAAGAATCACTGGATGTATAAACAGCACCACATAATATAAATTATTGAATGTTTGGTCCTTTTTTAAATAAAAAATACACGTTAGTCCATCTATTACCGTTAGACTCTGTCAACATTCTAGTTTACGGAAAGCTGACAGTCTTTATCATAACTTAGATTGAAGATTGTAGTTAATTTCTTTGATGTGAGTGTAAATTATTTACGCGCGGGGCAAACCTGTATTTTTTTCTTAATCTGCATCCTCATTCTTTTGTTTTAACATGCGTCCACAAAACTTGCATTTCAATTTTATGTGAATCCTATATTATCACCGTATTCCATTTATCGCTTTGAATTATCGATTAACATACTGAAAGCGTTCTCTCTCTCATCCCGCACATTCTCGCAATAGGAATATTAATTTTAAACGATCGTATACTATCCATTGCCGCATGAAGAACTCTGCGCATACAAATCAGTCGCTTTGTCTCATATGGTTTACATGAAATAGATATTTCCTCACAGAATAACAAAAATGGTGGATGCTATAATAATTGATTTGACCATGTTTTTATACCATGGTAAATTGCTAGATTATTTTATTACCTTTACCATTACATATCACTGAATGGATTGTTTGTTCCTATATTATAACATTCACGTTTCGTTGGTCCCTTCTTAATGTCTTGCAATGTGCAACCTTTTAGTTAAATGTTGCAAGTATTTTACACTGTAGCCATTGTTTATTGTCAAATGTTGACATTACTCATCTCGATTCAGGCGAATCGGATGCCAAGGAAAGACCGAAAGAGCGAAAGAGAACCGTCGATGACAAGCGAGTGAACGCCATGGCCGCTTTGAAGGCCCGCAGAGAAGGAAAACAGAGAAGAGATCTGGACAACCAAATGAGAAAAGAAGAAGAGAGACAGAAGAGGGAAGAGAAGGTTTGTGTTTTTCCATTTGATGCATATTTAAATGAATACAATCCATCTATAAAGTATATTTCATAATAAACAGTATCAGATCTTTGATTTATATGATGTCTGTAGTGTGAGAAATTAACTCGTGTAATGCCGCGTTACAGGACGGAGACGGTATATCAAACAAACAGAGTGTGAAACTGAAAGCATCAGATATCTACTCCGATGATTCAGCATCGGACTCGGAATCTGCTAAATCAGCTAGGTCAGGCAGGGGAAGGTCTTCGGAGAGCGCTCGCTCAGGAAGTGACTCAGACAGTGATAATAAGTCCGTCGTCAGTCAGAGACCCAGGGGTGCGGCTTCCAATAGGGACAAGCCCACCAACATCACCACCAAAGAAGAACTCAGCAAAATCAGACTAAGCAGGTTGGTTATATTGACTCTTCATGCAGATACTTTAGAGAGATTATGTAACTGATTAGAAAGTAATTTTATTTTTAACCACGCCCACTCGCAATGTTGAGCATATTGTCATTGAAGCTAGAGAAATAAAAGCTTCTTTACAGGAGAGACAAAAACATTATATTTTTTCAAACTAATATATTCATATAAAATGGAAGGCAAAGTTTATATAAAACATTCACAGCCACTAACGCACGAAAACAAATTTCGTACACAAATCTGAGGCATGTACATTATTTGCATCATCTGCATTATTTTATTGATATTTCTATCATTTGCGATACGGATAATTATTGTATCTTCAATTGAACCAGCTATCTTTTTGGTTTTCCATTCTTGGAATCATTTTCAAGATCAAAATTTCCCCAATCAAACATTTTAAATGAAATCTGGACTCAAACCTCAAATATGTGGCAAATATTACGATTGTGACAGTAGCAATAAATAGTATTACAAGATTATGAATAAATTCTTCCATTTGTAAACGGGTGCAAAAAAATAATTAAATTATGTTTTACCGTAGTAGCACATCACAATTGTTAAAAATCGCCTTCAAAAATACATCATATTATATAATCAAAAACACTAAAATATGTATTTTATTCAATTTTAATTAATGAGTAGTAATGATCTTCATATTGAATTATTTTTTTTATTCTCATCAGATATAAAATGGAACGATTCGTCCACTTACCATTTTTCACTCGCGTGGCGCAAGGTTGCTTCGTAAGAATAGCAATAGGCAACAACAACGACAGACCGGTATACCGTGTCGCCGAAATCATTGACGTCTGTGAGACCGCTAAGATTTATCAACTCGGAGGCACTCGAACCAACAAGGGCCTCAAACTCAGGCACGGTGCACAAGACAGGGTCTTCCGGTTGGAGTTCATTTCGAATCAAGACTTCTCCGAGACCGAATTCCTAAAATGGAAAGACACGTGCGTGCAAGCCGACAGAGTGCTGCCGACCCTGGAGCACGTTGAATCAAAAATTAGGGACATCAAAGAAGCGATGGCGTACGAATTCAAAGAGGAGGACGTTGAGAAAATCATTCAGGAGAAGGACCGGTTTCGAGCTCATCCGACTAATTATGCGATGAAGAAAACTCAACTGATGAAAGACAGGGACGCGGCCGCGATACGAGGCGAAGAAGTCATAGCGTCGGAACTCACAATCAAAATACAAGAATTAGAAGAGAGAGCCAATCGCCTGGATAAAGTGCGAACTTCGTCTATTCAAAGTATATCATACATCAATAACAGAAATAGAAAACTGAACGTTGAAGGTGCCGAGAAGGCCATTATGGAAGAGGTACGTTTAATATCCTCGTATTTTGTCATTGATAAATTGTAATTTATTAATTCAAGAAACTTGCGAGAATCTAAATAACAACAAAAACATCTCTTTATGACTGAGTTAAATAATATATGCATATAGACGCCCTAATCATTTGTTATATTATTGGTGTATTTATAATTTTTGTATTTTAGATAAAAGCAAACAAAGGTATGAAGATTGACGATCCCTTCACCCGCCGTTCAACAAAGCCTGTCATGAACTTCAAGTCATTTGCGGCTATGGAGAATGCTGCCGCCACCGCTAATAAGGAAACCACCAATCCGGAAGTCAGTATCATCCAAGAGTTTGCCCGGGAAGCGGCTCAGTTACAGGTGTGTACCGATTGAAAGTGATAAAATTTTCAGTAGCTTTTTTTTTTATTTAAATATTTAGTTCTATAATAATATTTGTAACCTAGACTGATTAAGAAACCATTGTTATTTTTGTCTCACAATAGCTTTTATCAGGGCTAAAACTTTTACTTTTACTTTATCAGGTAAAAAGAAAACAACTCGGAATTGATTTTTTCAATCATCTAGTCCAGGCGTGGGGAACCTGTGGCCCTAAGGCTGCATGCGGCCTTTTGGCCAATTCTGTAATTTTTTGTAAATTCCTGAGAATCTGAGAAGTAAATTCCGGCCAAAGATTACCTAGTCAATGTTTACTGCGGCCTTATGTCGAATCAGAAAAATGAATGCGGCCTTTAGAGAAGAAAAGGTTCCTCACCCCTGATCTAGTCACTAGAATAATTTTAGTACATTTCATCAATCAATATGATCTTACTATTTTTCTCTAATTTGTCTGACTCCCTAGTTCACCTCCAAAAAAACACACGACTTCCGACTCCGCAGTCCTGGTTTTTACAATCTAATGCTCAGATCCACAGCGTATGAAAAATGACACATGGATTTTTGAAATAGTATAATAAATTTATGATTTTTATTTACAGCAAAAAGCCGACAGTCAAAAAGAATTGCTGAAGAGTCACGAAAATACTCTTTATTCCATGCACGACTTTGAAATCAATATTGATCTTGAAGTTCCACAACCGAGTGAGTAATGATATTCTTCTATTCGTTTAGTAAACATAAATAAACTTGTCTCTTTCTCATTTAATCAATAAGAAATTTATATAATTCGCCACATCTCTACAAAAGAAATTGACAGTGTCTGCCGAAGTACTATGAATGAAATATCCTTATAAAAGGTAATTTTAATGTGCGAATCATTTTTGTTTGCAGTGAACGCTGTCAACGTTATACCCAAGCCGATGATGAACAAAGTGAAAGACACCGGCCCCAAGCGCTCGCTCAATTTAGAAGATTACAAAAAGAAACGGGGCCTCATCTGAAATATTGCAATAGTCCTAGTTTATATTTTTATTACTCTTTATCGTTAACTAATATTATCGAACAAATCCATTTATTGAACACACAGTATAACCTTGTTATTGCCAAATTCAAGTCACCGTGAAAAACTTGCTTTTATTATCCTGAAAATTACAGTGAATTAAAAAGTATCGATATTTGATAACATTAGTTTTATCATCTTAGATAGCTACCATGAAAGAATACTCTTGTATTCATATTCCTGATAGAAATTTGTATGTATTGATTTTCTTCAATCGATATTAGAATTTTTACACAGCTGTCTGTGATATTTTTAACTCGTCCTATTATACCAAGTCATTGATTGCATATTTTGTCGAAATTTAAAAAACTAATAAACATTCTAAGCTTTCTGAACATTTTAATATGTTAATCATTGCTTTTTTTTTCAATGAAAGGTATCATTGATTACCTTGTAAAATATTTCACCAGCTGTTCAAATAGTGAGTAGCGGAATAGAATATTTCTTGAATTTATCGCTGTACTTTTGTTTAGCTGACTTGCGATGGAACATAATTTGGTCAGTATTGTAGATGCGATTTATGATGCTTTGAATGATAATAGAGTTTTTAATTTATAATAATTAGCTTGAAATTAAATCTTAATACCCGACGATTTCGGACAGGAATAGATAGCTCATCGGTAGCTGTCTATTTTTAATGCGACAGACTAATACAATATACACAAATATTTGTATTCCGCGTGCCTTTTTGTGGGGCTCTGAATTGTAAATGAAAGTTTGACTTGCGTCTAATTTATTTTAACAAGGTTATACTGCAGATAAAATTGTCGTAAGAAGGATGTAAGCTTAAGTAGGTTTAACTGATATGAATTGATATTGATCTCAGAGTTTCAATACACATTTTTGTACCTGGCAATGTCTTTATTGAAATGAAAATCTATCTATCTATCTGAATGCTAAAAATTTTAACTGCATTCATGCAAAGCACTTGCAGTTGTATCAATATTCAATTAATATTGAAAAAGTAATACACTTATTTTTTACTAATTCCAGAGCAAAACCGATCATAAATTTTTTGATGAATAATGTTTTGATGAGTTTTTTTAGTGTTCACACCATAAAAGTGTCAATTTAAAGAAATTGGACAGAATTGAGAAATTGATAGTTCAAATCATTTCTAATACATGTTTTTTTTTTTTTTTATTCTGCAATAAAATGAGTCGGTACTTCTAATTGAATTTTGAAATAGCTACGTGTTTACATTACAAAGTTGCTAACAGATTTGCAGCTAAACTAATTTACAGTGTAGCGTTTTTGATGTCATTCGTTTGTCGCTATAAATCTGACTTTGAGATCCTAATCTTCTTTTTGGGATAGATTATTTCATACAAAGTTGTGCGATAAAGGTTCCGAGGGGTTGAATCCCTGAAAAGAAACATGCGAATGTTGTTTTCAGTAATTATATTAATTTGTATCCATAGGCTGTGATGTTTTCAAACTGACTAATTAATTATAAATCCATTCACTGCGATGCACTTATTAAGAAACTCAAAACAAATCCAATTTAACTTCACGGAAAGGTCTCGAATACTACATAGAAGTGATGAACAAAACAGTGCTTCTCAAAAAAGATGTTGAACAATTGAGGCGTCTAGTTAGAAAAAGCTATGTAAAACCACATTTTTCGCGCAATCTTACAATCATACTAATTTATGTCAGTTTATTTCAAATCTTATTTATTGATAAATTCATACATTGGAATATTTCAAATCTGAATCCAAACAGTCTGGTATTTACAATTTTATTATGCTTACATTTATTAAATCGTTTGGTTTTATTTAAAGATAGAATAAGGTAGAAAAAATCCTAACTAAAAACAAATATTTTTTGTTTGAAACATGTCTGCCGCAAATATTGAAATGTTGACATTTTGCTTTTTGTAACTAAACACTTCCATTGACATACCAGTTCACTTAATATCACTTTTATATTACGGGTACACGTGCTCCATGTTGGTAGCAGATACATTTTGAAAAAGAAATGAATTCTTTGGTAAGCTGTATTATTAACTGTCGTCATCTCTACTCTTCGAGTCCTGAAGAAGGAACATAGAAATATGGTTAATCTCCTCAGTGAAGTTATCCATAGAATTTGTTCATTTTGATAATTGCAAATCGATTAATTTTTTCCCATGTACTGTTGATTCTTTACGAGTAATTGTGTTTTATTTGTTAATTAAGTTATGTTGTTGTGAGTAAGATTTTGTACATATTAGAAGAAATTTAAATCTAATTTTCTTTTCTAATAAGCGGAGTAAGTTAGTTTTGTATATGTAGGACAAATAAAATATTGCAACTGTCCTCGTTATAATCCTGGACATTGGCTAATTTGAGACTTAAAATATAAAATGAAGCTCGACGGAGCCTAGCAAGTAATAGAAACCGTAGCAAGTTATTATTAACTCTATTTCGTTGTATCAGAGTGAAGAATACTGCATAAGATTATTGCATTCTTTTTGTAGAAATGCTACTGCATTGAGCAGGCATAAGATTCAAAAAATAATTTAATTGTCAAACTCTTGAAAAATCTTTCTCTTAGAATAATGATGCCTTGTTCATACTGTGTAAATTTGACATCAACACAGATTTCAATTTTAATTGCATAGGACAAAATTTTATAATTGTAATTTTTTTCTATTATTCTAGAACAACGGTCGCCGATCCGCAAAGTTATTACAAGTTAATTTAACCGAGAATCAATCGACTAACTTGAAGCAAGTGGAAATAAATTTTGCTGTAGTTTTTTTTTGTTATAATTAAACAGGTGTTAAATACCATTTCATATTATTTTATAAATGTTTGTATTTTTTGTTAAAAACAAACAAGCAACAAATTTAGTGGTCTGCGAGGTTAACAAAATTGGCAACCGCTGCTCTAGAATAAACGGTTGTATCCGGTTTCTTTTCGAGCGTGTCCTCTAAAACGCGCCATACGCATATTTGACATTCAGTAATACAAAAAGAATATTATATCCATCTAATTTTTAAGTATAAATATAAAATGTTTTTAATTTAAATACTTTAAAATATTTATTTAAAAAGAAAACTATAATTTTCTCAGCAGATTATGATAGAAATCTGTTACTCAAAGAAATTACTGTACTTGAATAATATCTTTTGAATTAAGTTAATGCTAATTATATTATTTGACAATTGTATTTTGGAAACTCCACCTGGAATTGAATACACATGACATTTGCGGAACTACAAACTTTTAGTTTACAGACTCGGCGATTATTGTTGAATTTTCCGCCTTGTTCATGTATGCTTTTCATTAACCTCAATTTTTAGACATATTTGTGGTAAATTACATTCTTACTTAAACGTTGAATGAGAATTTTCATGAACTGTTGAACTCCCATGGTTGTTTCATCACCACAAGTCGTATTGAGGAGTTTTTCGTTAGTTTTACTTTGTGATCCGTTTTGAGACAATTCCTTTCTCTCACATTGCACTGTTCATTTCTTCCTTCCACCTCTGGATATTAAATGTTACTACAAACTCTGTACAGTTTCATATTTTAGATACAAGTCTATACTGTGTGTTCTGGTGCAGATCCATTTGAGCAATGCGCTCACGATCACACAGGCTGACGGTAGAGAAGTCTATTATGCGATGTTTTGTAATTAGATCCGTCTCGCAAATGGATATCGACGAGATACGCATGACAAAGATTGTGTATCATTCAACTCTTGAAGTACTGTAATATTTCAAAATAAACTGTTCCTAAAAGCAATATTTCCCAGTGGGGTGCGTAATTATAAATAGAGAAAATAATTATTGTACATTGTTTGAATTGGCATAAAGTGAATATTGATTCACGCAATTCAATAAAAATAGACACATTAAATATCAATCTGTTTTTTTTTCCTAATATTATTGTTTCGTAATCATAGGGTGTCGCCATGAATGAAAAGTAAGTTAATTAAAAATTTTGTTCACACTGTAAATATAGGATATATTCTGTGTATGTTATATTTTTTATATTTATTTCATTGTAATCTGTTTTATGATTAAAAGTATTTTTTATACATTTTTTGTTTTATTTTTTCTTTTCATATTTATTATTAGTTTTTAACAACAAAGATAACTATAACAACGATATAGAGCAGTGATCGCCAAACGGTAGTTCCCGTAGGATATTTTATCATATTTATAAATTTGCCTATAAAAAAATATTGAGAAATGATAAGAGGCATTTTCAGGGGAAGCAGATTCATTATTTGCGACATTCAAAAACAAATTAGATTTAATATCTGCAATCATATCAACCCTGCTCTCTGCCAATACAATAATGAGACGTGTTGAAGTTATGCCTAGTGATGTTTTTATTTAAATTAAAAAATGATTTGCAGAGATGTTGCTATAAATCACTCCAGCTTGATGAATCTACAGATGTGATTGACACATCTCAGTTAGCCATATTTGTAAGAATGATCTTCAGTGATTTTACTGTAACAGAGGAGCTTTTAAAAGGTGATGTTTATTTTAAGTAATATAATAATATTATGTATGGTACGATAAGAGCCGATGATAAAAAAACGATAAAGAAAGAATATGTATAGGTAGCTCGCCAGACAATTACAATTTCTGAAAGTAGCTCACATCCTTATTGAATTTCGGAGACCACTGATATAGAGGCTTGGTTCAGACATGGCATATTCCACCCACATTCTGTATGCGCAGAATGCGTCAAGTGGAAGTGCAGACAACAATGGCTGAAATGAGATACAATGTTATCATTTTTCTAAATAATTCTTCATCTTTTTCATTAAGTCTTGATATATAATATGATACAAATTTTTATATACTTTCGATAGTTTCGGCGGTAACTTTGTGGAAGTTCATTTTAATATGAAGCTTCATTACTTAAGCAAACTTTGCGATAGTAAGTCTGAAGATGCCTACATACAGACAATACGTGGAATAATCAAAATTATTTTTAATTTTATATTAAATTTTTATATTTTTAAGACATTAAAAATTGGTTTCTTCCAATAATTGTGAAGAACTTGCTTTCTTTGCATGTCACTTTTTGAACAGCAGTTATTCGTTTTCATAAAAAAGGACACCTAGTAAATAAATACAATGTTATTTAAACATAATTTTATTTATCAATTATTATTTTATACAGTTTTCTTTCATCCAATTTCATTAGCTTATCTAATATACAAGAATTATAATAATAATCCAAATGTGGAATGAATTCCTTTGGTAGTAGTAATATGAAGTGCAGAATAGGTGGAAATGAAAAATAAGTACAAATTCGAAAATGATTTGTGGAAATAATAAATATTTATAATTGAGAATATAAGTTTTTATTAAAATAATATAAACATAATATCGTGGCAATCTGAATCATATAATCTAAATTTCTTTATTCCCAGTGAAACCGAAATCTTGCCATTGTCACTATTTGAATAAGCGGAATCAAGTATTGAATGTACAGTAAGATCATGGCAATCTGAATATTTTACTCCCTTGAATTTGTTTTAAAGTTTGGCATGTTTGCAGACCTCAAACTCAAACTTATTTATTTTTCCGAGAACCGCTCTGAAAGTTTGACAGTAAAAATTTGATTCCGATAATTGATAATTTATTGCATCTATTAAAATTATGAAATTGTGTATTTTGGTATTCTGCAAGAACGAAAAGAATACATCTCAGGCTAGCCATCTAAACATTCTTAACTGTTTTTCTTATCGCCTGAATGACAATTCATCAATCACAATATTTACTTTTAAGGTGTTTAATTCTCGATGGAAAGGCATATTTAAAAATACAACACTTTTGTACTAATTCCACAATAAAAGCATTAGCTGTTGATATTCCTCGCCACAAGTGAAATATATTCTTCAGCAAATGACAATTTTATTGAATTGTGAAACCAGCATTAAACTGTGATAATTAAAATTGCGTTTAGAACAACATTACTGTAAATTTATTGTTCTTATCAGTAATCAGCATGTATTTTTTAATCATGAAATGCGAAACAGATAGCTTCTTGATAAAATATAAAAATAGTAAAATCATCCTTATACACTGGGAAAATAAATACAGTAGGTCTTCTATTTACGCGGTTAATGCGTCCCAAGGGATTGATTCACTGTAAGTCAATTTAGTTCTCACAGTCGATTCATTTAATTTAAAAGCATGCATTGCAATATCTATAAACTTATTACCACGTACATTCTTTTTAAAAATTTTCACTTTGGCCAACATAAAAATAACGTGTCACTTCTTATCGGTTTTTTCATTTTGAGGGATTTAATAAATTACGTAATTGAACCCAAAGAAGGATGCGAAGATGACAAGCAGGACGTGCGGATTAACGGCGACTTAATGCAAGTAAGAAATATGGTGAGTGTAAGTCAATTGCACGCATACAATTTATAAAAATCGATATATGGAACAAACGGACATAATTGTTGTTTTTTTAAATTCTCATCCGCGTTAATTCGAAGACGTGTAAGTAGATGACCCACTGTATGTCGAAGGTGTGAAGATAATTTAGATACAAACTATACACAAATATCAGAATTAAGATGAGTAATTAAACAACTGGACAGCTAATATATTGACAGAATTTTTAGATAGATAAATTAGCTTGCAAAAAACAAAATATTTCCGAAAAACTGAGATGTTGTAACTTAAAGATTCTTAATGACTGATTTAATAAATACCTACATGTATGCTCTGTAAATTCAACAGTAATTGAATAATATACCTATGATGTAAAATTATTTAATAAAAAGTAGTATTGAAAAGATCATCTTTGAAATGCATTTTCCATTTTACAAAAATCATTAAGTTAATAATTTTTTTGAAATACACTTTTCATCAAAGAACCAAGAGTTATTAAATATTTCTGTACAATGTTTCCGACAGTTTTTATTTTTAGAATCGCACAGATAAAATGCAACACTGGGATAACAATCGTACTAAAACAGGATGTCGGTATCGTGAAACAGAAGGTGGAAGTTTATTTAATATATATTTGATAGTAACACGTTTTGAAAGAGATCTAAAAGTATTAAACAACTCTGACAATACACAATTATTATTTTTATATCTCAGAACTGAAAGTTTCAAATCTATTATTTATCTACTTATAGAACTACCCAACTCGTACAAGCAAACAGCATTTGAGAATTTATTAATATACATTTTTTAACAGCTTCTTTCAATGTTGACATTCCATCGCAAAAGCTATAATTAAAAAATACTTATAAACTGATAAGGTGAATTGATTATAAAAGTAGTAAATAAAGAAAAGGAGAAAATTGTTCACGCATGCCTTATGATTGTTCAAACAATAGATAGTAAGTAGTCTCATACAATTATCATAGATATGATATAATCAAATTAACGTTAACACTTAATGGTTTATTTTCCTTTCAGTTCTAAGGTACAAATTTGAACTGATTCTTTGAGAAAAATGCACTAGACAATAATTCAAAACAAATATAAACGATTGCAAATAAGCTTTTAAATTTTGCCACAGCTTTCCAATAATTATTACATCGTCGATCAATATTAAATAATCTTAGAATGTTATGTAATACGAATCGCTCTCTTCCTCGTTCACAGAAATCATTTGAAATATAATAAAAGTCTTTTGTAAATTTATAATACTCTACACTGGCGATAAAGGAGCCGATGATTAACTGGCTCGGGGGCCAAGTTTTCGCAGACAGTTAAGACCCTGAAACAATAAGAAATCTATTATGTAAGAAAACAGAGGCCCAGCGCGCCCGAAGGGGTGCCACATTAAAAATAATTTATCGTTATCATCCAGGACAGTCAGTCAACTCGGACAATTAGATACATTGGTTAGCCTTTTTATTCACATAACATTTATCTGAAAACATACAATAATGACATGTTCACGTATTGTAATTGTGTTAATATTACATGCTGCATCATGATTGGACAACAGTGCACAGTAGACTAACGCAAATTATATAGGAATGGCAGTTTAGATTCTCAATTTTGAATTGAGGTGCAGCCTGGAGACCGTGCTTGAAAGGTCTAGGAGCACAATGAATAATGAAAGAATGATGATTTGGATTACATGGAGCATATGAACTCCTGATGCAGCTTATCTCAACAAAGGCTGACATGGGACTGCCCATTTAAGGACCTAGCAGTTTTAACACTGGATATTCAAATGATTCGTATTTATAGTTTTAATCTGAACAGATGGTATACTCATCGAAGCCAATTAAAATTTTCTAGGTAAATGAGGTAATTATATTTTAAAAACTGAAATGCATAAGAAATAATTTGAAAGCTGTCATCATATCAGTCGGTTCTGTTGTGTTGCTTTATTTTATGTTCAACCTAGAGTAACCTACTATTTCCAGCTATTAGCTAAAAGTCGACTTAATTTTACATTATGAATATTAAAGAACTACTACACTAAAAGTTATAACATTACCTGTTCATCGTATTCAGCCTTGGACATCCAAAACGTGTCCCGGTCTTTCATGACCTCGGCCAGTACAGCTCCGCCGATAAACACCATGTCTTTCCGAAGAGGGGGATCCTCAATTCGAATTTTGAATTTAGAAAGCTTATCGGTGTCGTTCTTGAGAACCCTCTCGAGGTACAGCTGTTTGATTTCCCTCTCCAAGCGAGACGGCAGGCCCGGGTACATTGTCGAACCGCCAGAAAGGACAATGTGCTTGTACAGTTCATTACGGATGTCAATATCGGCGGCCTGTGTAAACGCAGTAATTTAGTATATTATTCACCTCATTTCTTACATGATCCAAAAAACAAGAACAAATATACATTTTTAAACGATTTATTTGTTCCAACACGATTCCCAGAAATAATTATGTAACATATTTTCAATTTCTCACAATATTGCATTTTGGTTATCAATAAACGGCATCAAATTGAAATGCCAACGAGAGTGGTTCAAAAAATTAAATATAAATTAATGAACAAGCGCGTGCGCTTGCTATCACTGTCTATTCTTATTGCTAAAGTAGCTACCAACAACATTAATTTGATAATTTTAGGACAGCTTAACATTTTTTTCATTTGGCAAACAATTCAATTAAAGCGGAATTTCTACTGCAAGAAAAGGGTCCAAACAATGCATGATCCAGTCTGTTTATGTCTAAAAGAAAACTATTCTGACCTGGATGGTTGAGAAGACCAACTCGGCGATTCCTTGACCCTCAACGTTGATGAGATGCGGCTGGAAGAGGACTTCGGGTGCTTCGAATCTTTCTCCGCCAACTTTTATGACTCGACCGTCAGGGAGCTGTAAGCAGATTTCATATTGTTAAAATTACATCCGACATATTGTCATAGTAATCTCTCTGAAATAGATCAGGACGAACAACTGACTTAGTGTTGAATATGCTTCCTACATTGGGAACAAATGTGGCTTGAAAGAGAAAGATGTAAATACAATACTTCACTTACTACATATGGTTCAACGAGGACTGTTGTTTCGAGGGCCAGTTTCTGCTCCTGTTCAATGTTGTATCCGATGTAGCACAACTTTTCTTTCATCATGCGTACCGTCTCAAAATCTGCAGAGTGATTAAATGCATATCCCCTTAGAAGCAGCAACTGAAAACAGTGCAATAAATCATTAATTTTCTCTTAATGAATTACTTGCTGCCCAGTTTTAATTTCTCATATTTGAATCATATAATATATGCTAATTTGTTAGATGGCATTTTTCTCCACCATAGCATTAAATTACGATGACCTGTGGCTTAAAATACAACAACGATTCGTTTCTATCATCGGCGGTGCTATTCTAATGCACATACACTTATTTTGGATGACCTGAAATACTTGTTAAGTAATTGTGTTGGTGTCGATTGTATACACAAAACCGTGAGTATTTTAGACTATTTAAAATAAATGCTGTGTACGAGGGAATAGCACCACAGGATTTGAAATATGTAACCGCACTGAGAAAATTTGAAAAAAAGAAGCAGCCATGACAATTATAATAACAAGACTATTATTTACAAACCCGGTTAGTTTGAAATTGGTGAACCATGAATGTAATTTAGTAAATAGAAATACATTTTAAAGTATTTTTAGAAAGCAGTCTCAAATCTGGCTTGATAACGTACAAAATATCATTCCAAAGTAATGTAAAACTAAAAATACTTTTAAAATGTATATTGATTTATGAAATGACATTTAAGATTCATTTTTCAACCATTTAGGAAATTTGCCAGGTTGGCAAATAATAGCCTCATTCATATATTGTATAAATATTAGTTTAATATTATTAAACGTAATCATTTGATCAAGATGTCAGTCATTGTGAAGTTTTGTAATAATTATAATAAGTAAAACAAATCGCTTGCTATATAGGTTAAAGCTAAAATATTCAGTGACTGATTTCACCTCATGAAATAAATTATAATTAACAGCATTATAAATTTAAAAAAAAATCAATGTGGCTCCTTAGAGACACAGTTTTAAAATCTTACCACCTTATTGTCTATTGCTTTCCTACCAACACTAGGCATATATATGACATAAGTATTTTTACGCATTTACCTTTATCAAATATCGTGTGATGTCTCTTCCAGCGATATCTAATCGACGTGTCAAATGGGGTAAAGAGAATTCTTCATATACAGGGCAAATATGTGTAACTCCATCGCCTGAAAAATGTGGAGAAGATTTTTTGGAGAATTTGTTTTAGTTCATAAATCGAGTCATGTCAATGATTGAAGTAATATTGGGAAACAGCCACTGGGAAAAAATCCAACGGCTGCTGTAGCACCTATAGATGATGTTTTACCCAATTATCAGTATTTTTTGACCCTCCCTCTCATTGCAGAATCTTTACCCATGACTAAGCAACGTCATACTTTTGAAAAACCCCCTTGAAAAACACGTTCTCATAAAATATTTTTGAATAAGTAATAATATTTTGCTAGTTTTGTAAGGATGTTCAATTTCTTGCATATTCACACTAATCCTTTGTCACATATGCTCATTCCCTTTTTAGGTCCTTAACAATAAAAACATTATATTGTGTAAATGGATCAAAATTTAGGTGCATACCGGAATCTACTACGACACCAGAAATCAGCCCCTGCGCGTACAATGTGAGAACTGCTTGAATGGCAACGTACGCACTGTCGAATCCGTATTTTTCAAACATTGTCTGTAAGTAAAACAACAATTTATTAAAATAAAACCAAACTTTATAAGCCTTTTAGCTGCCGCAGAAAAAACTACGTAATTACCTAGCACGCCGGCTATAATTTGCAATTATTAATTTAATTAGTTATTGACGAGTTCACTTGTAACTGGCGTGTTGACCACGAAAAATTTTACGAGATATCTCGTCTGTGGCAACTATCAAGTTAAAATAAGAATCAATAGCTGTACACTGAGATGACAGACACCGTCATTTATCGAGGGTCTGATAATCTTCCAGGCTGTGTTGATTTTTCTTACAACATAATATGTTATGTTGAACCAAATGTGGTTGACGTTTATGAAACAAATGTTCGAGAGACTTAATCATCTGAGAGTAAAAGGGTTTAGGCAACTTTACTGAATAATAAATGACTAATATAAATGTTTTGAATGTAGACATAACGCTCCGACAATTTCATCCTTCATTTACTGCAGCTGGTGTTACCAGAGTCCAAAGAGAGTTTTTTTAATAGAATGAGACATTCATACATTGATTTCAAGTATCCAAAGGTATGAATTTTTCTTTCTGATTGCGAAAATGGTAAGTACAGAATGCAATCAGTTCCTTTCCTAACCTTCACTATCCATTCTCAACCACTTTGAAAAACAATTTACCAATACATGGCAAACATTTCGTATCTAAACGGTCGAAAGAAAATCCACGTGCTCCAGATTGGGAGCAGACATGGTTTAAAAATATTGGCTGTATTTACTGTAAGCCTACCTCTATCATCTTTTGCCTGTTCTTAGTGGGGTTCATTGGCGGTTCTGTGAGCAGGATTTTTGTCTCAGACGGGTTGACGTTCATTTTGCTCGGACCGAATGTGTAATCCCAAACGTGGCACATATCATCCCAGTTTCTGACAACCTGCAACGTTCAAAAGATTAGCGAGTATTCGAAAGAATCAGTTAAAGGTTTTCCGCTGATACTTTATATTTCACTTTGTCGTCAATCGTATAAGATAAACATGTCACACATTATCGACAGTAGGAGTCGAAACTACAGTCAGAATTTTTATAACAAAAGTGAGAATATTTTGAGCAATGACATAAAGATGGTCTATCAAATCTATCTATGATAGATCAAATCGATTGAATTATTCTATTATACATTTTCTGTAAAAGTGTTTTTGAAATGTATATTATTAATCACGAATAACCAGGATTTTTAACTCACCAAAGCTTAATATGACCCGAATGGAATCTCATATAGCAGGGATGGCGAACCTTTTAGGGTCCATGTGCCAAAAATCTTCAAATATTATTTCTCGGTTGTGTGGCGTGCCAAAACAGTATTTTTTTTTTTAACAAAATAGAAAAAAATGAAACTTGATTTTTTTAACGACTGTCTTTTATCTTGGCAAACATTTGAAAATTAATAAAACAGAATAAATTAATAATTCACGGATTATTTAATAAAAATTTTAATCTTAATTTTTCTTTTTTAATTTTGGAAATCGTTGGCGTGGCATTTAAATTCTCAAACATGACACCTTGGGCACGCATGCCATAGGTTCGCCATCCCTGTCACGAAGCATTGAATGATTGTGTAAATACTGCATATCGTACTGACGATATGCAGTATTTACACAATCATAGTATACTGATACTACCGGAAAAAAGCTCATTTTGAGATAATCAACTTATTCAAATATCATGAAACAAACTGAAATGTAGCATGGCCATAGACAATAAGACAAATGAATAGACAACAATGGACCAAAATGCTTACAGCTAAAAAATGTTTAGTTGTCTGATTGTCTTTGGGTAGCTGTAGAAATAAGTTTCTACTAGCAATAAACTGTCAACGAAATTTACATACTTATTACTTCTTTAAATAACGAAATAAAAAAATGTAATATGAGTTAACTTGTTTTGTTTCAGATAAAAGAGCGCAATTAAATACATTGATCTGCATTCACAACTCAAGACACCCACTGTATGCTGATGATATGAATTTTGGTGACTCACAGTGTTGAGTGAAAGATAAAGTACGAACGAATATTAACACAATATTACTTATTATATGATTGATATTTATTTACCCCATTTTCCATTGGATAGTTCACTTCCAACATGGAACGTAGCTTAGATGCTTCGTCTCCCACCATCAAATCCTGCAAACAGTCACTCTATTGAGTATATGAAAATGATGTGAACCAATCAAACGGTTCAAATATCAATGTTAATGAAACGACACTAAGAAAGTAAAACCATTCTAGTATTAAAAAAATCTTGCTTCTAAAGCGATTCGTAAATTTCATCTGAACTATTGAGATAATGTTTTTTGCCATGCCAAACTCACAATGGACAGATCGCATCAGCTTGCACCAATTCATAATTGGATTTTTGTTATTCTAATTGTTGTGTAACTATGTGTGACTGAATACTGACAATGCCGGTGTTGATTTGAATTTCTTCATTATTGCATGAATTGGAAAAGGTGGGTAAAGGAGTATGATCTAGCTTGGACAGGGAAAGGACTCGCAGTGCAATTTGATATTAACCTTTTATGGAGGACGGTTATCAAATCAAAATGAGTTTAAGAAGGTGGTGCCACCCAAACTATATCGACTGTGGAAAGTAAAAAGGAAGTAACCCACAGCTTTTTTTCCATTGTGACAATGTGTAAAACTTGATACACATACTATCATAAGGATCTAAGCTGCAAATGCCAAATTAGTATGTATATTCCGCTTTTAGGTTTGAAAAAAGATGAGCTTGTGAAAATTGAAACCAAAAGACTAAAAAAAAAAGTTTTTTCCCAGACAATTTCTTAAATTAATATTAGATTATGTTAATTAAACACCAGTTTAGAAGTCTCCGTGCACTTAAAGGTTGTTTATATTTCATAATTTTTATATGGCCCAAAATCATCAAAACACGTTTTTTATGCCTCCTGTAAAATTTGCTATTTATTTATTTATTTTATTAACATTGCAAAAGGTTGACTAATTATAAATTAAAAACTTTTACAATGAAGTAGTAGCTATGTGTGGGTTACGTCCATTTTCCTTTCCAGTCAATATAAATCATTCAAAAAATAAAACACTCATTTGTACTACTTCTATTTTTATTTAATTAGATCATTGCTGGTTTTGCTATGGCCCTGCCGTAATTAAATAAAAGTGAAATTAGTACAAATGATTATTTTATTTTTGTAATACAATGCCTTTCTTTAATATAAATCATTATTAATTGATGTCAAACATAGTTACACAAAACGAGGAATAACAAAATTATCAAATTTAATATTATATTGAAAATTAGGTTTTATCTGTAAATCTATAAAAATACATTGTAATTCCGTGTCCCATGAATAACAATAAATGCTTTGAAAAGTTTTCCTGTAAACATTATGTAATTAATATAAATTTGAACAAAAAAAATAATTACATTCACGAAAGTGAATCATTGTGATAAACCAAAATCTGTCCAAGAGTAGTATGTGATAGCAACATTCATTTATGTTTTGTTTCCCTTGAAAATTATACATCACGAATCAAGTTATACAAAAAACTCATTGCTAAAAATAGTAAGAAAACATTAAATGATACAACAGATTTCTCTAAATAATGAACATTTCTGTTGTACTAATAGCATAGCCCGCATCACTGTCGCAAACGTGTGCACGAATGACTATGACAGTTTTTGTTTGTGGATACACCCTTTCAACTATTTAATCATTTATGTCATTTGTTACGCTCTGCTTTAATGACAATAATTATTATTTGATATGACAAAGCTGACCATTATCAGTTTGTCAGTCCTACAGTCGAACGGCCAACACTTTGAGGCAATCATCCGATTCAGTTACAGTATCCGCCGGTTTGTATCTCAGGACTAGCAGTTCAGTAAATTTATTTTTCAATTGATTCATGGATTTGATGTTTACGTTCTCCACCATAAATTCGATTCTAAGAAGATAGCGATCGACTAACTGCATGTTCTTTTTAAGCTCTATTTTTACTCTCTCTTGGAAAAGAAAGGCTGAGCAAGTGAATTACAAGCAACTGAGTCCTTTTTTATGACCCACACAGTGAGAAAATACTGTTTTGACAGTTTTGTATTCTTACGTAAACTAAAAAGCCACTTTCGATGGAAATACAAGCAAACATTGTAAAGAAACAAAACATAAACCTTTTTGAGCTTACATTTTGAGAAATTGTATAAGGTTACCCTCGGTTGAGTATATGTATATTAATAATTGTTCACTAAAACTGTACAACACAGAGACATTTTTGAAAGAATATTTGCAATACATCACAGTATGTATTCTCATTTACCCCAGTTGCTGCCGAATTGATTTGATATTTATTTCTCTCCTACTTACCGCAATATGTTCAGATGAACTCTCCTTAAAGATTGCATGCAAAAACAATCATAAAAAAATATCACACATCAAAGCACAGAATCAACTCAGCCAGAGTAACGATAAAGATTATCTCATCCATCTAGTATTATGATTCTAACGAGTTAGGTATGGTTAATGATGTCTTACAGTTGAAAAATAAAATGGAATAAAAAATGCAATACAAGAAACGGTGAATGATAATCAAAAATCAGATTCAAAATTCCATTCTTGACAAGACATTTGTTGTAAATGTTATGGTTTTTGTTAATGAAGTAGAAGTGTGTTAAAGTAGAATTAACTCTAAATAGGATGAATAACAAGAAAAAGTTTTTAAAGACTTACACCTATGCAAACGTCCTGAAATCAATAAACAGTTGAAATATTATAGACGGGAATGCAATCGTTCAAGAGATTCATAGTAATTAAAAGAATGGTTTAGGAAATTGACGATGATTTGAGACTTCATAATAAATTTTAGAAATAGTTCATCATGTTACACATTTCCAAATGTTTCATATACAGTAGAATCCGAATAGAACGACATTAGTTTGTACGACATTAAACGCATTTACTTTCATAGTAGTTTGTACGAAGACCAAATGCGAGGTTTGGCGTCTATGTCGCAAACGGTTTGTCGTTATATGCGGATACGGATTCTACTGTAATTAAGGTGCAAGTAGTAGATCTGTAGTACTTGGTGACTGTTAGACAAAACATATTTCAAAATGGTAATAAAAATAAAGACAAAATTTTTACACTAATGCATCGCGATGGAAAATCATGAATGAGTAAAAAACATGACCAGCATCTGTATCACGGTTTCATCTAGTGAATGTGCGTTAAATAAGAGATAACAATATTTATTTTGCGTATATTTGAAAAAATATCCGACAAGAATTAAAAAGGCCTTAACAACTTAACGACCGCGGACGTGTATTTGAGTCTTTGAAAAACAAAAGGTTTCTGGCCGGCGAACGCATATATGCGTATAGGCGAAGTATCTGGAAGCTAAGAAAATTGAATTTGGTAAAGACATCTCAATTTGTTAACTAATTATAGTGAATTTAGTAAAATTACAATTTTTGCGAATTTTTCGCAAAATTTTATTTCGCCAGGTGAAATTTTATAAAAAAAACGTGCGGTCGTTAAGCTGTTAAGCTAAATGCACTTAAGCAATCAGTAATTAATAGACATAATCAAGCCAATGACATCTTAAATGAACAAACAATTTTAAATCCATCACCGCTACTAAAGCCCCTAATGTAACTAACAACAAATATCAGTTTGACTGAAAATAATTCACCTTGAATAATCCCATATTTTTATCGTACTTAGAAACACTAAAGTCATGTTTAATAAATGTTATACTATAATTTGTAATATAAATTGGGATGTTAAAGTAAATAACAGGATGTATTGTGTATCTCTTCTAAGCCAGTATTTATAGCTGAATAAATGTAAGTTTAAACATAGTTCTGATGAAGGCATACACCGAAATAGCTATCACCCGATTTAAAAAAAATTGTAGAACTAAATACTTTCATAATGGATTTCTGCCAAGTAAATACCAAATCAATCAATAAATCTTGTACATATTAGAGTAGGCGACCTCAGTTTTTAAAACAGGATGCAATACTACCGTATTAAAATAAGAGTACTGGGGTTCGTGGATTAACAAAAATATATCAATTTCCATCATATGACTAAATCATAAATCCAACTTAATGTGCAGGTTATAGGATGCATCATCGATATTTGTAACAATAGTATAGTGTAATTTTGTTTTAGATCATTCTGTGATGTTTCATATGCAGATTTAAATTGATATTTGAGAATAACTTTTTAAACCAGGTGACGGCTTTTGTAGATCACATACCTTGATTTCAATATCACCGATTTTGTTCTCAGCTCTGAGGATAGGTCTGCCCACCATAGAGGGGAAGACGTGTGCCGGGAAATTGCTGCCGGCATATCCGCATTTGACAAACTGGAAATAATAAATCGTAATTTAGGATACCGGCAACAAACAAATATTCACATTAAATTTGAATCATTCAAAATATGTACATTCACACAAGTTTTGTCACTAACAATCCGGGTTTCGCATTTTGGCATCTTCAGGCGTTCAAGTGCACAGATGAACTTGAACTGACACTTAGTAAATGCCTAAAAAATTTTGATGACTTGTTTATCCGCTTATTAATTTCATTTAACCTTTTCTCCGCGTTGGTCATATTCAAAAATCAATTTTGTCTATTGTTTTAAAAATATTTTTTTAGTTGAATATTAATGTAAATATTATTTTTTCTTGTCAATTTCCTTGAATTCTTTCATATTGTTTTTGTTTTAAGCAGGGCTGTAGAGTCTGAGTCAAAAAAACTGAAGAAAAATAATTTTAAGATTTTGAAAAATTATTAGCCAATTCATACTAATTCTACTAGAATGATCTGCAGGTATAAAGCATATATGGGCAACCACCGCTGAGCTATTTTGTCCGGCCCTAATTCATCTCGGCGAAGTAATAAAGAAAGAAATTAATAGTTCCAGGGAACCAGTATTGCTAGTCTCGTAATTCAAGTTTAAGGCAATCTTCACACTAAATTTTATAATCAGTATATAAAATTAATATTATGTCGTTCATTATATAAATAAAAAAATACAAAAGAAGTAGCAACGTGTTTTATTTAAATTTAATATTACTTTATTATGTTTAATAATTTGGTACGGCCCTTGACTCGGAGACAGAATGATAATTTGGCCCCAGACCTACGAAAGGTTGCCCATGCCTGGTATAAAGATATGGAAATATTTGAAAAAATCAATTTGGAGTCGGTTTTTTATTTAAAGCTGAAGTCGTCTTTTTTTACCTGACTCTACACCCCTGGTTTTAAGTACTGTCAACATTTGTCAAATGAATTGATTTTAAATATACTTTTCTTTTTACACTAAGCAACTTTAAAAATAAAGCACTTTTTTAAATTCAGCATTATTTATTAAATCACGAGTATTATAAACTGGTCCTGATTTATTATAATTAATGTGGAATGAGTGCAAAAAGTATTTTATTTCTTCGATATGCCTTTCCACCAAAAGTTGACAGGGAACACCTTAAAAGAGACTAATTTAAAAAAAACAGTTAATTCCATCACATCACACTGAATGGGTCTCTTTCTTCTTTTAGACATATAATTAAAGCTGTTATCATCAAAAATCTTGGTGACTTTGACTATATTTTACACTTCCACTAGGACAGCAACTCCTATTGTAAGAATTATTTAAAGTATAAAGCCTTCGTATTTTCAACCATTCTTTAGGTCTTTAATCTATTTGGAAAGTCTCTAGGTTTCTATATCCACTATTCGTTCATATCATTTTCAAAATAGCAATGCTCCCCGATCTGATATAAATATATTTAAATTGAAATGACTTAGAAGTTTCAATTATTTAGGTCTTATAAAAATATATGAACCGTTTATGTGTGGAATAATCTACTGTTCCATAATCAATCAATGGGATGTGATGTGTCATATACCTACATTAAATTCATATCAAAGCTGTGCTTATCTATGAAAATAACTCTAGGCCGAGAATAAAACTGATTAGCTATATGCTCCCGGTGGTGCTAAGAACGAAAGCAGTACATCGAATACTATAGTTATATGAATGAATACGATAGACTGATAATTTGTTAGAATCTTCTGCATTTGCATAAAAACATTCAGATAAGTAAAAACGGTCAAAATGTTTCGTTCGTTAACCACAAAAAAATGTCAGTGGTGGTCTTCGACGATAGTTTTTGTGCAATATAATTCAATTTAACGCTTCAGCGATAGCTTACCCCTGTGCCATTGTCGCAGACGATGACTTTTCTGCCCTGACTATCCATATTTGTGTTTATTATACCGTTTTGAGGTATTAACATGACAAATTGTCATTAACTGGATGACAACTGACCAGCGATATGACAAATTCGCACCGGGTGTACAGAGTAGAAGTGTGCTATAAGCCTATTTTATACATATGCTAATATAAGCTTTACTTATAAGAGCAATACGAACTATATTAAGTTGTGTTTTACACATGACACGCCTTTCATGTATTGAACAATTTATAGTACTGTTTTTTGCCGCAAAAATCGCTATCTGACGCAAATAGACAATAATATAATTCAATAAATATTTCATAGAATTTACATTATAATCAATTCAATTGCAACGTTCAATAAACACAAGTTAACGACGGATCTTTATTTTGTTAAATTTTAATGCATTCACATGACGGCAAATTTTTGACAACGGTTAGTATTTTAAACTATTTTACTGGCAATATTATACCAAAAGTCAAAAAAACCATAAGCAACCGCACATGCTCAAAATCAACTAACCTCAATTTTGGCATGTTAGATACGTCAATTTTTATGTTAAGGTTGTGTTGAACAGTTAAATTTCAACATGAAGCATATAAAGTTTGATGAGAACATACAGGCGGACGAGTCGTACTCACGACGAAATAAACAACCGAAAAAGGATTTTGCTCAGAAGGTCGCCGATAGTGGATATGATGATGATTATGAAGCACCTGAAACCAAGAAGTGGCATCAGCAGGTTTGTTTATATTTCTCGGGACCTAAAACTTTGATTTTATACAAGTATATAACCGTTCATAATCACAATGACTATTTAAAATTCATAGGCCTTAACTGTTTATTTTTTACAAGCGATTCGATACATTGCTTCTGATTTTTTTTCATTACTTATATTTTTTTCGTCAATCTTACCTTCCAAAGCTTCCCGAAGAACCCGTCGATTTCAAGCCGTCTACACCAGATGACATGGCTGCACTCAAAAAGGAAGCCAACAGTCTTTTACATGGAGAATCTCTGGCATATGAAACAAGTAAGTTATTGTTGAAGTGCAATCGCGTGCATATCTTTTAAAGTTTAAGTTATAACGCTTATTGGATTTGCAAGTAGCATTTTTGGTAAATTTGTCATACTTCACCACACGGACTATTATGGCGAAAAACTTCACAAACTAAACTAAAACAACGCCACAATTTGAAATTATTTTTTGAGAGCTTGATAATCGCGTTAAAATAACACATTATTACGAAGAACACTGATAAATTATACGAAATATTTCGTCATATAGTTTGCCGCAATAGTCCATGTGTAAGTAAAGGATAATTTAAAAAGTATAGCGGTGTACAGTGAGAATATGTCATATTTTGGATAATTTATTTATCAGTGTTCTTCATATTAATGTGTGATGTTAACGCGATGTATCAATGCTTCAATAAATATTTTAAATCGTGGCGTTGGTTACAGCTTAGTTTGTGAAGTTTTTCGCCGCTATAGTCAGTGTGGTGAAGTATGACAAATTTACCCAATTTTTTCCTAATAAACACAGCTGGAAGATATTGTTCCAACCATACATATTGAAATGAGGTTTATGAAAAGAGACAACTTTATAAAAAATACATGCTATTTTGTTTTTTAACAGAGATGAACAGAAGTGGATCATCTGACCAAAAATGGGCAAAATCTCTCTTGTCCAAAGGAGCAATGGCGGACAGAGTTGCTGCAGCTACAGTTTTAATTCAGGTACCGATTCTATATTATTTTTTCATTTAACATAATGCCACCACTTGTTGCAATCTTGGCCATTCTTCAATATGGAATTTTTGTCCTGGCTACTCTTTCTCTTGCTCTTCTAAAATCCGAATGTATGCTCTCAATCATTGTACTTAACATAATGAACTCTAATCTTTTTCAAAAGCACACAAATGTAACATATAATCTAGTCATCTTCTATCATTCGTTCACTAAAATATTAAACTATCCAGAGAAAAATTGCTCTTGCTACAAACGTGTTTCCTTAATCATCCTTCTGTCTGTAATTGCATGTAAACTTGTTTAGTATTATTCTTTTTTGTTCACTGATTGTTTGGTATGTTTTTCTAGGACAGCCCAATTCATCATCTATCCACATTGCAAAATTTGGTTGCAATGGTAAAACCTGCCAAAAAGAAAGACAGCTTGACAGTTATAGGTTTGTGTGTTTTATAATTATCTCACAGTTATTTATGTGAATTATTCGTCATTCATGAATATAATTTATTTATTTATTTTAGAAACGTTATCGGAACTTTTTGTATTCGATCTTCTGTTGCCTGATGCTAAATTGAGATATTTCGATGCCCATCCCGCTTCTGAATTAGAGAAAATGTGTTCCGGTAACAAAGATCATAGAAAGAAGATATTGCTCGGTTGGATATTTGAAGATCAGCTAAAAGAGACATATGGTGGTAAGTAAAAAAATCTCTAACAATTTAAAAACTAAATTTAATATTCTTTACGTTTATTTCCTGGTGGAAAGACAAGATATAATATGACAATATCCATGATTCCTTGTCTTCCATCAATTACTTTGCTTCCTCCCATGACATGCCAGCACCCCCCAGTTCTACCAAGTACATTGCATGCATCGTACCCAACAGTCGTCAAGAACGCCAGTCAAATAAAGAGGCAAGCAGGATTGAGGCTCTCATTCATATCCAAAGCAAACACCGTTTCAGTTCAGAATACAGATTCAAGTGACATGCTTTGCTCTTGTAAAGCAGCAATAGTATGATACAAGCACCAAACTCGTTCACTGCTCAGGTTCCTATCGCTTTAGAATTATGTGTAGTTTGTTACGATATATTAAAAATAATGATGTCGTCTTTCTGTACAAAAAGTACAATGTTCCTTATGGACTAATTAAATAATATTATGTTTTCTATTCTTATTTCAGAGTTTATAAAATGCCTGAATAACTTTGCCCATGATTCTATCGAAGCACACAAAGAAAAAGCAGTCAGTGCCATGTCAAAACTTCTAATGCATAACCCCGAGCAAGAAAAGGTCAGTGAATTGATAATGTATTTTTTTTATCAATTAAGATTGGGTAATTAATTACATCTCAAAATACTATGTCCATCTAAAACCCATCAGTGAAAATGTCTGTTTTGTATTAAGGTTCTTCTCTCCAGTATCATAAACAAACTGGGTGACCCATCACAAAAAGTGGCTTCAAAGGTAATCTACCATCTCTGTCAAGTTCTCTACAATCATCCAAATATGAAAGGAGTTGTGCTGGATGAAATCGAAAAGATGCTTTTCAGGTGATGTGTTGCAATTGATCACATGTTCATAATTTATGTGTTATCTCTTTTTGTATTATGTTTTTTCATTGGTCAATAATTAAGAGCTCATGAAAAACCTGTGCAGTATCACTCACAATTTCCCACGTTTTTCTACTCAAGAAAATGTATCATAAATGTTTTCATTTTTACAATAATTAAATAAATGCTACACTTAATCTTAAACACGATCATTGCCACATATATATAAACAATATATAAAAGTGTACTTAGCTAAAAGTAAGGTGACAACGGTATTCCCCATGCATTTATAAAATATTTTCGAGATTTATTTTGAATTGATTACTAATTTTGTTCCTTTTTATTTTAGGCCAAATATATCATCCAAGGCTCAGTATTACGGTGTGTGCTTCCTCAACCAATTCTTCTTGGCTAAAGATGATTCTAAAATTGCTGAAAATTTGATCAGAGTCTACTTTTCATTCTTCAAGGCTTGCATTAAAAAGGTCAGCGAATGCAATTTTGTCAACGTATTTTAAAATATAATTAACACATTGTTACGAGAGTGATACAACTAATCATTATTTTATAGAGGGCAAATATGATGTTAAATGTTTTTTCTGTCTTTATAATCTTTACTTCTTTATTATAGATTTCTGATTTTTACATCCATAAAAAAATATTCTATGATGGGCTTTGAGTTTTTTAGAAATATGGATTAGTTATTATTCCTATAAAGTTATAAGCCCTGTAAATAAAATAGGGCCTTTTTAAAAACGCCACTCATGTGCGGTTTTGTTTATTATTAAAAAAATCTAAGAACAATGTAGAAATGATTTTTTTCAAGTTTCATGATAGGATTCTAACAAAAAGACATGGCAGTCGTAAATCTGAAATATTGCAAGTAATGTTTCCAAAGAACTGTGACTCTGTCCAGTCCACTCTTAAGACCTCTTACGTCTGCTGTCTCCAACCAAAATGTTAACAACCCTTTATTACTGATTCCCTTCAAAAAAATGAAATTATTGATAACATTAATAGATTTAAGCGTGTGTAATGATTGATCTTATAATTTTGCAGGGTGAAATAGATTCCCGACTTATGTCAGGCATATTGACCGGCGCTAGAAGGTGTCAGCCATTTTTAAGAGAACAGCAACTGCCGGAATTGCGTAAACAAGCTCACGCCCTCCATTCCCTGGTTCACTTGGCTAAGTTTAATGTGGCATTACACGCTTTGGCTTTGTTATTGCAAATAGCTCCTTTGGATGAGCCACTCGGCGACAGGTTGGTAATTAGTATTCATCTTAAAACTCATTGTGTCCTTACTTATTTGAAGTTGAACTTGCGTTCATTTAATTGAGTTTAAGTGATCAATTTACTTTGGAGTTGTGCTGTGTTTTTTTGGCGGTAATAACCCGACATTTTGAAATTCAGAACACTAGTATATGAAAAGAAAAGTATCGAAATAATTCATTTGATCAGGCGTGGGGAGCCTGCGGCCTTTTGGCTACTTTGGCGCAGCCTTCTGGTCAATTCTGTAATTCTGCAAATTTTTATAAATTCATAAATTCCTGTGATTTTGGATTTGAAAATTCCTGGAAAAGGTGCCACGCTGCTATTCTTGGGATTTTCGATGTCAAAATCCTTGGAAGACTGGGCTTTAGAAATTGGCGTAAAATTGTTTCCGGCCAAAGATTCCCTAGTCAATGTTTACTGCGGCCTTATGTCGAATCAGAAAAATAAATGCGGCCTTTTGAGAAGAAAAGGTTCCCCACCCCTGCATTAGATATTTACCATCAATCAATACATGATGCCGCCCCAAAACAATTAGTTAATTGCCCCCTTCGTTTATAACACGAATTATAACTTTTTGACAGTCGAAACATATTTTTATAGGTACTATTGTGCTCTTTACAAAAAACTTGCTGATCCCGAAGCGTTGACTACCACTCTGCCATCTCTTCTTTTGAACCTTGTCTACCGATCAATAAAAGTCGATAAATCAGAATCCAGAGTGATGGCATTTTTAAAGAGATTGCTGCAGATGGCCACATTCGCTGATGCGCCCAGAGCTTGCTCCCTGTTGTTGGTAGTTGCCCGTCTTGCCAGAAATAGAAGAATACGCCTCAGTTTAGTTGCTGCCATCAAAAATGAAGAAGATATCAAAGAAGAAGACGATGAAAAGGTATTGCCAATCAATAACTATTATCAGGTTTTAAGTTCATAGCATAACCTCAAATTCACAGTTTTAAGATCAAACAGATAATGGAGTTTATTTTTAAATAATTGTCTACGGAGATTTATGGACTTGTTTAATAATAAAATTATGTTTTTAAAATTTTCTGTTTTCTAGATAATTTTGTTTTTTTGTAGTTATGCTGTTGTTGCCTTAAATCTGCCAATAGAATAAAACAAATCAAGCAAATTGTGTTTTCATCTTTATTATTCAGTCAAATTAGTTGGCCTCTCATCTTCTTGAAAGTAGACTATCAAACTCATCCCTGGAGTCCTGTTATATTATCTTAAAATTGCCGTCACTTAAATTATTAATCAATCAATATTTGCATGAATATTCTATAATTCAATGAACTAATTTGTTTTTCTTTTACCTTCTTCAAAATCAAAATTTGATGACACTGGGTTGTCATCGCAGAAGTTAAGCCTTTTGGATGTCTATATTTTAGTAGGGTTAATATTCTGATTATATTTTAATAACAAATCCCATTCTGTTTTAGATAAATTTAGATGAAGTTTCAACAGCTCTCGTCGCTGATATAGCAAGCAGAAACGCAACTGGCAACACTGATGATAATGCTGTTGACGACAGTGCTGTTAACGACACGGATGCCAAGAATAAGAAATCAAAAAAAAAGAAAAATAAAAACAATGAAGACGTATTAGAATCTAAAAATGGAGTCGTTGAATTCAAAGAAGAGAATACAAACAATGTTACAAAAAAATCTAAAGCTCAACTCTGGGTTGGAGACAAAATGGATCTGTTGAATGGTTTGTTGCAATATTTATTTTAATGGTGTTCTAAAAATATTTCACCATTCATGAAACTCTGCATATCAACATTTACATCAATGTTTCCCAAAGTGCGTGTACCCCCTGGGGGATGGGAAGAGTTTGATTAGGGTACGCACTGCACCGGGATTTGGCTGCGTCTGGTGCAACTAGCAGCTTATATATTTCGATTGCTATTAAAGTATATGACGAGGGGTACTCAGTGTTTCGAACATTTTAGAAGGGACATACGTCAAAAGTTTGGAAGACACTGATTTACATGATTGCATTTGTAAAGTAGAAAAGCTTGTAAATGGTGCAACTAGATTCACATACAGTCAACGCTCATTGATTATTATTTATGATATGTTATTAATTTTAGGATATTTGAACAATACATTTTTAAACTGTGATTGATTGTAGGAAAATATTCAACATTGACAACTCAAAATTAATATTTCTGATTATATTTATTTGCACAACAGTGACAAAATGACACAGGTCTTGAGGTGATCAATAATGCAGATAAAAATTACTTTTAAATTTACAAATTTTGTTATTTAAAAACCAGTATTCTTCACAACCATATTAAAAAAAATACTTTTATATTCTGATGTTTTTTTTCTCTCTTTTATTGTACTTGTTTTATCAGTAGTAGGTAAGTATTACAATAATACTGGATGAATTTATCAATATGTATTGGTATTTCATGTTAAATACCGATAATAAAGTGAAAAAATTAAAGATCCTAGTTTCGGTTAAGCTGGTATTGCAATTCCTAGTAGTAGCATTAGATTCCGCACATGGGCCATAATATCAACTATACTGCGCTTAAATTTTCATCTCAAATTATCTTATTTTACAGACCAAGACGACGAAGAAGTCTATCACGATATACCTCTGGAAGAAGACGAAGAGGACCATAAAAAGAAAATAAGCAAACTTGCGAGAAATAAAAAAACTGCATCAAAAGGTTGGCTGCACTGCGGCACTACTGGTGAAGTCAACGATGACGATGTCGCTGCAGCCGAAGAACCGATCCTACCAACCCAGCAGGAAACTAATGTTGATAAATTTTCAAAGACAGATGTTGGAAAAGACAAAGAATTGGAGATATTAATCAAAAAAAGCAAGAACTTAGAAAAGGTAAATAAATATTATTTACAGTAAGTTTTTTTATTTGGTTGTGTTATGTTTGTATTAGGGCTGTGGAGTCCGATTTTAACATTTTAAAATAGTCTTACTGAATTTTAACATTTGATGTATATAATGGTGTAGGTTTAAATAAATATAAATCATACAGAAACACATTAATTTAGACAGTCTTAACGGAAGCAAACCCGCAGTCTTAATTTGTTTATTACAATTTGAATGATATTTCTAGATCATCACAGAGTACTCTCCATTCAACAGAAATCCAGCATATTGTGGAGCAGAACTTGCAGCTTTTACGGAGCTACTCCCGCTACTCAATCACTATCATCCAAGTGTTAGACTTTTCGCTGATAAAATCATCAAAGGTAACATACTGCCATTTTTCATTAGTAAGCGAGAAAACAAATGTCTTGCAAAGAAAACAATTAGCATTGTTCCAATAGACATTTATTATATATATGGTTAAGTTTGACTGCCTCATCTTCATCTCCGTTGATGCTGAAGATACACTTATTTTATTTTTTTAATATTTTCCCTTTATTAAAGGAAAAAAAAATGTCTTCTTATTTTAAAAGAGCTCTTTCGAAAAGGTTGTATTAGTGGAGGACTCGTTGGTAGCCAATCAAGATTAATTCTCATTTTCAAAAATTGAATAGTATAAGAATAATAAACTTTCATAAAAATACCCAGAGATAAAATTCATAAATTAACCCTTTGATGAGTATTGCCGAATGATTGTTATTTCTTCAGATGGATACTTCACACATCTATCAGTGATTTTTGGCAGTCACATTGTTTTTTTATAAAGGTTAATATTTGTAAACAAATTGGTAGTCATAAAATATTGAGCGCCAAATTCCATTTCGGGTCTATTCTCTTCCCGGAATAAGTGTGAGTAGAGCACCACATGCACACAGATGAATGTAAAAAAGATCTAGGCCTGGATTGGAAGTAATAGCTTCTAGAAAAATATTTTAAAGTAATAATAAAGTAGTTTGATTCACACTTTTAATTGTGCGTTTTAAAATTCAGAAAAAATATTGTTTACTTCAAATGTTAACTTACCGGGTTACCAGATTGATTCGTTACAAAAAAAATGTTTGTATATTTTTGTATGTAGCAATAGTAAAAATAATAAAAATATACTAATAAATCTAATTTAAAGTAAAAATAGTAAATATGAAAAATAGTATGTAAATATGAAAGAACAAAATGTCAACTGGATCGCAATTTCGGGTACAATTTACATTCAAAATGAAATTAATCAATATTGAAAAATTTCAGGCGCTTTCATCCAATATAGTGGTGACCCGCTCAAGGATTTCTCAATAGCGCGTTTCCTGGATCGGTTCGCTTTCAAGAATCCCAAAAAGGACCCAGTGCAGTCGACCGGTGAAGACAGTCGTATAAAAACTGTGAAAGGAAGCCATCCCAAGTTTGCACAGAGGAAGAACTACACCCCTTCTGGAATCAAAAGCCTGAATGTCAACTCGGCTGCTTATTTGAATGAGAACTCGGCTCAGATACCTGTTGATGAGAAATTCTTATACGAGTAAGTGTACTTTTACCGCACTGGTAATTTATTTTAATCATTCTGAATTAATTTCATTATTGTCAGGAATATAATATTCTTAAATAAAGTCGGCAAAACTTCAACTACACCTGGTTTGATTTTACATTGTTTGCTTACAGTTACCTTCACATGCGACGGCAAGATAAAGAAGACAATTCTGATGCAGAATCAGATGCAGGCTCCGTTGACAGTGTCGATTTTGAGAATTATCTTGATGGACTAGCAGGAGCTCCCAAGAAAGACGATGGTATAATATTAACATCTTATTGACTTATCTAGAGATAATCATTCTCAATATTGTAACAGTTTATAAGACCAATGTTCCTCAAGCATTAGTCAGTGGGCCACTGATGATCTTCAGAAATTGTCTGGTTTTCAAATAGCTAGCACCTATTTGAAAATACATCACTTGAAACAACATGTGAAGCTGCTGCTCAAGTTGTGTTTTTGTTTTCAAAATAAATCAAAGGTTTCACATTGCAAAATCAACTGTGATTATATGACAATTAATTAAATTCAAAGTGAAAGATTAAGTCAATTAAAAAATTAACCCTTACCACTCCAGAGCATTTTTCATTGAAATTTTAGCAAATCCAAGCATTAAAATGCAAAAATATTAGAAAAAATTAGTATACTTATAAAAAATTGAAAGAAAAATTTCCAGTGAAATAATGAATATTTTTTTTTAATTAAGTTTAAGAATTATATATTTATGATATTTCTTAAAACAATCTCCTAAGTGCATATGTGGTTTGTTTGGACATGTGTCACAGTATTCGCTGGTTTCACGTCTGCCGCCTTTCACTGCCCTTTTTGAGCAGACCACACAGTCTCTCTTTGCACCTTTACTCAAAATATGAAGTTTTCCATCAAGTCTGTTCTCTGATGGAGCGGAAGTAGATGGCCTTTTTCGGAGATCTTTGTAGTCATTCACTAATTGATCCACTAAAGTTTTGATAAAATTTAAATGGCTCATAGGTTTCTCATTATTCTTTTTTTTACGACTTTTTTTTACGACTTTTTTCTACGACGTATCGCTAGCAAATACAATGCACAATTGAATGCCAAGTGTTTATACCAGCGATGAGATCATTATACCGTCACCGCTATCGTAACTTGTACTCATTGCTTAGGGCGCCCGTACGGCGACATCGGAGTTGTTTAAATATTCTCTATGTCGCCGTAGCGGCGCCAAAGGAGTTTTAAGAGTTAAATAAAGGTTTTTTTATCCATAGACTTGACAGCCCGATCAATGAATGCCAGGAAATTCAGTTTGTGCTTTTTGAATATATTTTATTTTTGCTCTAGGGGTTTGCAAAATATTTTTATTTATTTTCGTCTGCAGTTTCACATGTTAAATGATAATCTTGTACTTTGCATTTCATGTGTAGTACTAATGTGAAATATTCAGGGGTTAAATAGTCTTTTTTGGAAGAATCAGGATACTTTATGGAAATATAGGGTGACATATTAATTGAGCAAACAATATTACCATTCCAATTAATGTGATTTTTAATATAATATTACATAGTCCATTATTTCATTAAGATTGTCAAAAATTACAGATTCCGACGGTTCAGATAAAGAGGAAGAAATAGACTACATGAAAGAAATGGTAGAACACTCCAAATTAGAAAAGAAGAGCTCCAAAAAATCGAAGGAAGCTAAAGAGACTGATGACGGAGAGGATGATGACTTTGAAAACGGTGATGATGAAGATGATGATGGAGGCGATTGGAGTATGTCCGACGGCGAAGATGGAGATGAGCTCGAAGGAGACGATGATGATAGAGAGAGCTTGATGAGCGATATCGGTAAGAATGCAATGGAGTTTACCAATTTAAAGATAAATCAAACAATAATATTTCCTATACAGTGAAACCTCGATTTTACGTTTTCCAAGGGATCCTGGAAAAAAAACGGTAATTGCGGGAAACGGTGAATGCGGGAAAGCTTCAAATAATAATAAACAAATAAAATCTTAAAAAAACATTTATTTATTAGTTACTTGTACATACTGTCCTTTATGCTAGTTTGTTTCTTTGTTGTTTGGCACTTTAATCGGAACAAAGACGCCTCAAACTCGCGTACTTTTCTAAGAGCGGATTCATCGATTTCTTTGGAATAGAAAAATAATTTTATTTTTTCGAAGGCCAATAATGCTTGTGTAAATGTCGGAATAGGTTCGGTATTATGGTCTTCGCCATCTTCTTCTTCACTGCTGTCATTAGTTGCATCACATAATGACTCGATTGTTTCAACGCCACAGGTAGCTAGCTCACTGTAAAGCACTGGTACAATTTGGAGGGTAATAAACTACCTTGATGTTCTTAAGAAATGAAGTATCTCGAGGATGGGCGGCACAATTGTCTATTAGTAGTATTTTACGCCCCTGAGCACTAATTGAGAAATCGAAATTCCTCAAGAAAGCCATAAAAATATCGGTGTTCATCCATGCCTTCTTGTTGGCGTGGTATTTTACGGGAAGTGTTTTTATATTCTTAAAACATCGAGGTTTCAGCGATTTTCCTTCTTCTTCTCAGCTGAGTTATAGTTTTCTTTATGGGTGGCGGCATTTTAGTTTCAATTTGGAAAAAAAAATGATACGAGATGTGAGGCAATATTGAACGCAACTGACTTGTACAAATCCAGCTACGCGACCAAAAAGTTTGTATGTACAGGAATTATTATTATCATGAATTTTAAACAATTCTACATTTGCATCATAAACAATAATACGCGTGTGGTGGATTTCAACCCAAAAAAAATAGCACAAGCGTCCAATGGGTCTAACATGTACAGTGCATTCCAACGTGTCTAGACATAACACCTGCACTCGGCTGTCAAACTTACTTGCTGAGATATGGCGAAATATGCAATAAAAACGGTCAATCAGGATAATATTTGTGACGGGACCAAAATATTTAGACGGTTTATCGAGGAAATCGGTAAATCGGGGAACGGTCAATGCGGGATTATTTAACATTGTTCTTATGGGAGTTTGACGGGACTATAAAAAATAAACGGTCCAGCCGGGAAAACGTATTATGCGAGAACGGTTGATCGAGGTTCCACTGTACATGTATTGAAATTGTGTTTCATGAAACACTTTTTTGCATTATTTATTGTTAGAATGCCTATCCATAAAGAATTGAGGCCTATTTTCTTAAAAGTGATAATAATTCTGAACGATATGTAGACAGAATAATTTCTGACTCTCGTTTTGATGTGCTGCAAATTATGATGAGAAAAAATAGTCTTGAGAATGCACAGTATTAATACTTGAAGATACATACAGTCGAACTTAATTATTACGAGGAAGATGGGGCCGACTGAATTTGCTTATAAGCATTACTCATAATATCAGAGAATATGTATTTTTAAATGCTTGCGAACATACCCATAAACATGAAGTATCTGGAGCGGTCACATACCACAAAAATCGCAATTCAAACAAAAATACACAATTGGAATTTATTTACATCATTGCAATTTAACCACATGTGTGGATACTTTTTCAATGTTGTCGGCGTAAACCCCAAATAGGTACTTAGACACTTAAGTAGCGTCATAAACGTAATTCGATCCCACCGCGGCATCGATCTAGTTAACTGCCCAGACGGATTTTATTGCTTAGGGTCGAAAATGTTGTTTTTAAACGATCGACACATTAACAGTTTTAAAAAAAAAATTGATAATAGTTTTGCTCGGTGTGCCCGAGAAGTGGCTCGTTTTTAAAAGTGAATAAATGTACGGAGAAAACCATTCACTAAAATGTTAACGAATGTTTTGTCATTACATCCGAGATCTCGCTTTTACCATGATTGTAATAACCGAGTTCAACTGTACTTTCAAATGTATAAAAAATTGGCAATCTGTTCATCAGGTTTTTTCAGGAATCAAACTTGAACTTGCTCTCGATAAGTTTATTTTAGTTTATTGCTTTAAAACTGGCATGAAGTATTTCAACAATAAAATAAGATTCAATGTCAATGACTTAATCAAAATGTATTTACTTCATAGATGATGATTCAGATCTGGAGTTCTCTGCGGATGAAGACGCTCCTTCAAAAAAGAAGAAGGGAAAGAAAAAAGGTATGTTTATATATTTAATGTATATTTTATATTCAACCAAACTGCTCGTGTGTAACATTATAAAATTGTCATATTTTATAGAGGATGATGACGATTCTGATTTGGACTTCGGTGAAGATGATGATGATATTAAGCCAACGAAATTCACCCCAGGCAAGAAGAAGGGAAAGAAAGGTACCGTTTTTGATAAAAACATTGATTTTTTACTTTTTCTACCCTCACTGTAGACCGTATGGACTACTAAAGGATTTATTTCCACGGTAGTTTTTACTAGAACAGATCCAGTTATTTCATTACCTGGTATATAGACCATTTTAAAAGTGTCTTTTCAGGTCATTTATCGAGTGGTTTAACATCTTTGACTTTGTTGCCGCGTAAGGAACAGGAATCCAAGTACAGGCAGTTTCATAAATTGATTTTCGAATAGATTTATGGATGTCTGTGATGTATAAACTTTCCTGCACCACCCTTTTACGATCCTTAAAATAGGGATTAACGAAAGCAATTAACTTACCACTGGTTCTGCCCCAGCCCTATCCTTCTATCACTAATCTCTTCAAAGAAGAGAGGTCTTCTGATTAATCTTTAATTATTTGTACTGCTGCTACACACGAAAATATAAAAAAATATTTATTTTTGGATACAGATCAATCTGAGAAAAATATTAAATAGTTTTCTAGAACTTTTTTTGCTTTCATCTGTGGGCATGTGGCACTCTACTGACGTTGATTCCAGTAAAGTAATCAACCCGAAATGTAATTTTTCGCTTAATATTTATATGGCTACCAATTTGTTAACAAATATTATCCTTTTTTGGTCATTTGGTACTAATAATGTGACTGTCAAAAATCACTGATAAATGTGTGTAGTATCCATCCATATCTGAAGGAATAACAATAATTCAATAAAAAATATGAGAATGGCAATACTAGTTAACTACTCAAAGGGGCTAAGAGCAGAATGCACAATATTTTCTTCATTTTGTTTAATTTTTCCCCATTGAATCTAATACAAATTCCCAATAATGATTGAGCAAACTGTACTTATACAAATTGCCTTTTTTTATTGCTTTCAGGAATTGAATCAATGTTTGCTTCCGCTGAGGAATTTGCAACCATCTTGGAAGAAACCGGAACTAATAAAGGCCAGGGCACAAGTCAGGCTGTTTCTAATACTGAAAATGCGAATGTAAAACAGCTGAATTGGGAAGATAAACGAAATCGATGGGTCAAAGGTTACAAAAACAATAAAAACACGAACGACAGGAAAAGTGGCGGGAAATTCGAGCGTAGAACTGGAGGAAATGATAAAAAAGGTGGAAACTTTAACAAAACAAAAGGAGGCCCTGCCAATAATAGGAAAAGACAATCGGGTGGACCACAGGGTGGTTTTACCGGAAAAAAGAAAAGAACTTAATACATCACAAAGATTTTATATTGTTTTGATTGTTGACAGTTGACAATCTAAATTCACATACTATATGTATACTGATGAAAAATAATGAATCTTAGAGATAAAAATACATCCTTATTTGATTCTATGAAAACTATTGTATTTCTGTAAACTGTATTCTTATAAAAATAACAGTTATTTTTATTCAGCATTATATTTGTCTTTGTATTAAATATAAATGTTGAAATAAAAAGATTTTAAAACTATGCATACTATATTATTCATCACCATGAAATACACCAAGAGAAATCGGTACCAGTCTGTTAACTAGAATTCATAATACAGTGAAACCCCCAATTACACTATCCCGAATTCTGCGCTGGCTTGAAATATTCGCCGCAAATCCCCCAATGTTTGCATGTGAATGCCCCAATGAACGGTTGCATTCCATTGTCTTTGCTACGAGACGGTCGTCTGTGTGGTCAAGCTAGCTAGCGTCTGTGTATTCAACACGTGCCAGGCTATACGCGCAAAGCCGGGCGACTGTCTATGTGTTGGATTTTGGAGCACTTTGCATTTTATCACTTAGTAACTAAATGTTTCGTCAATATTTTTTTTTTTGCAAAACTAAAGGAAATTTTAGTTTTACATTTTTCGTGGAAAAAACAAATTACTAATTTTGTATGAGATTCACTCCCCCTATTACACGGTCCCGACTTTAGTGTAAATGGGGGTTTTACTGTACCTGGTTTGATTAAATTGGTAATACGTATACAGTGAGTATATTTTGAATTTAATTTTGCAACAAAAGCAAGTAAACTTGGTGATTAACCGTAGCTTCAAGTCTAAAAACCAGGGCTGTGGAGTCGGAGTCGTGAAAAATGAGCGGCTCGATTTTTTTTTTGAAAAATATATTTAACGATGTGTATTATTTAACCCTTTGGCTGCTGAGAGCCGATTTAATTGGCTTTTGCTTACTAGCCAGTATTGCCTCGTACGACAGCTCGCTCGTATTCGTAAAATAATAAATGTATGCGATACATTTTGATCGCTCTGTGTTGCGCATTGAGGAATTTACGACGTATTCTTCAGGGGTCTTAAACATTTTTAAAAAAATGACGATATTATTTTTTATAAAATATTTATTTATTATATTTATTATAAAAATACAAATTCCAAAAAATTAAATTTACATATTTAAAAAAGATAAAAATTAAATTGAACAAATAAAATGAAAGTTTTTTTTTAAAACTAAATTTTAATTTTAACAGTTTTGTGAATGTAAAGATAGACAATCAAAATGAACACCCTTTTCACTCTTTTCACATATAGTACGTGAACATTTTCTAAGTTTACCAGAACTGCAAACCACACACTTTTTTCCAATCGACCAGGTAATTTTCGTATAGCAATAGGCGATTCACGGCTTTCATTGTTCGAATTAGACTCGTTATTTTTCAGTATCATCCACTCCTTTTCAATTGCTTCTATAATGCTTGATATATATTTATATCTGCATAAACGATTTTTTCTGATATCTTCTTTATATATAATATATGGTTTGAGGACCATCCTAGATAATACATTAAATGTCACCTTTTTCCAATACTTGATGTATCTTCTTTCATCTAAATATATGCAATTCAATATCAGAAATATCCACTCCTCCCATATATTTATTATAATTATGTACAACTGAGGACGTATCAAATCACTTGCATCCGAATTCGAATCGGAATCATAATCACCAGAATTAAATTCCATTTCACCGTCAAGTTATATTGTGAAGGGTTAAAAAATTTGTAATCAACGACACTGAAATAATATCATGAAGACAAAAGTCTACCTATTATTTTGCAAAAAAAAAATACGCGTAGTTTCATATATATATATGTATCAATGTTTAGTACCACTGCAAAGTGAAGAAACCATAAATAACTCATTGTATAAAAAAACAGAACAAAATGCATTTGAATGTTTGGTGACACCTCAACAGCTGTCAAAGAGGTGCTTCGAATTTTACCGGCTGAAAATAATATCTTTGATGGTTTCAAATCAATTGTAAAAAATATAGAAACTTGTTGTAAATATTTATAATTAGATAAAAAGAAAACTACATATATAATCAATCATACGTATATGTATAAAATAAATGATATCAAATAATATAATGGAAAATGACTTTCTTTATAATTCTTTTGTAGTAGAATAAATTATAGGTTTAGAAAATAATATTGTTTTTGTATAGATATTTCATTTTTATAATATATTTTTGCGCTCCCTTTGGTGCAGGCAGTGGTGTTGGAAGGGGTCCTGACGCCTTTAATATGTCCTCTAATTTTGTTTTTAATCACTTCTACTATTTTTAACTATGAACTAGGAGATAACTAAAGGTGGCTTCTTTTTTATACATAAATATGATTTCTTGAAAAATATTGAATTAGTTTTTGAAAATGCCAGTGGGCTACGCCACTGGGTGGAGGTGTTAATTTTTGCAGTCGAGAGGTAGGACTAAATATACATACATATATTCAACAAATGGCACACACTGGTTAAAAATTAATGAACACTTTTTATCGAATTAATTTTTATATCAGAATCAAGGCAATTCTGGCAAGTTTTTCAAAAAAGTCGATGCAGCCAAAGGGCTAAACAAAATAGTCAAAGTGTTAACATTTCATGTTTGGCTGACTAAAAATGATCTGATACATATATATATATATATATAAGTTAAAATTAAATTATTGAAAAATTTCCTTGGAGTCGGAGTCGTCTTTTTTTCACGCGACTCCACGGGATCCATCTGGTTGATAGTAGACTAGCAGGGTTCAAACTCTTGAAGCATCTGCAGCAAATGTCCAAGCCAGGTCCATCGTTGCTTTTTTATTTTGGACGTAATAAGAGTGGTTAGTCTGCGCTGTAAACTTTGGCTGGGTATGTGGTTAACATCGTTGGCTTCTGATGTGCTCATGAGTGCTTAGTCCCTGGGTGGGGAACCTTATCTTCTCTAAAGGCCACATTAATTTTTCTGATTCGACATAAGGTCGCAGTAAACATTGACTAGGGAATCTTTGGCCGGAAAAAAATTCATGCCAATTTCTAAAGCAAAATCTCAGAAATTTGCGATTTCCCAAAATTATCAGCGTGTGACTTTTTTTTAAGTATTCCAATGATTTTGACATCGAAAATCACAAGAATTTACGGATTTGCCCAAATTTGCAGCGTGGCACCTTTTTTTTTTTCTTCTTCTTCTTCTTTGGCCATGTTCGCTCCCTATGTGGAGCATATGGCCGCCACGCGGCACCTCCATGTTTCCCTGTCTCCTGCCAATTGCTTTGCTTCCTCCCATGACATGCCAGCATCCCTCAGTTCCGCCGAGTACATCCTATGGATAGTACCCGACGGACGTCCGAGACGCCGGAATCCCACCGGTCGAAAGAAAAGGCAGGCAGGATTGAGGCTTTCCGGAGGCATCCGCAGCACGTGACCCAGCCAGTTCCAACGTCTCTCCATAACCACTGACGTGACAGGACGCTGTCTTGTACGCTCCCTTATCTCTGAATTCCTCACAAAATCAAACCACCTAACCCCCATTATCCGGCGCAAGCATCTGTTCTCGAAGCTCAGTATACGGTATATCTCGACCGGTGGGGTTTTTTTTTTTAGGTGTTTCAAATCAAAATCTCAGGAATTTAAGAATTTACAAAAATTTACAGAATTTCAGAATTGGCCAGAAGGCTGCACTAGGGTAGCCAAAAGGCTGCAGCTTTCCCACGCCTGCCTTAGTCTGTAGTTGTTTTGCATTTACAAAAATACTGTAAAAAGTATTTATGACTGAGTATATTCAGTCTAATCTTTATAAAAAATCAAGTTATTTGAATAAATTTTGTGATATTTTTCTATTGTAGATGGACATCAATACAAAACATTTTTTTGACGGACTGCACGTCATATAGACAGCTTACATTGTTATATTACGATTCAAGTAGCCAACATGGTCTCAAGTGTATCCGTTAATGTTTCAAATAATACTACTGTTAACATTGCGTAAAACTTTTATTATAATTTCTTAATCCTAGTCAAAAAATTTGGTACTATAATCTTTGCGCCAAAAACCAAATCTCATGTGATCAATTTATTTGTACGATTTAATGCAGTTTCTCAATGTGTTCTCATTATCTCCAGCTATACGGGATATTTGCTGGTTTGCCTTAATGAAGACGAAGGTCGGGTACGAATTGATTCTGTACTCCCACTTGATATCTAGGCATTTGTCCATATCAACCTGTTGACATAGAATAATATCAGTTCATCATCTTAACTCATTCGCATCGGGGCATTTTTGCAAAATTTTCCAAAAAATTAGGTAATTTCGAAAAAAGGGTATAACTTTAAAACTATTTAAAATAATTTGGACATCAGTTGAACAACACTTTGTTGCATAATACTTAATATATTTTAGCCTGCTTTAATTGTTGATACTCAACTTTTGTATTTTTTAATATAGAAAATCAGGTATTTGACAAAGTATTATAAATTTCATCGAAAATGTAATAAATAACAAGCCAAATATACATTTGCTCCTGTTTATTTTATTTCAAAACAAAATTAGAAAACATAAAAGTTTATTTTTAACCTACAATTGCTTTTATTTTGGTGGCCTATTTTTTTAAGTTATATTTTAACTATCTACTGATTTTCCATCGCCGAAATCACCGAATAAAAAAATATTTTACATATATTTTAATATTTTATTTTTAAATGATGCATCGAACATTTGTTACGCTATCTCTGTAGAGAATCTAAAACATTTGTCGCATTGGATGAATATATTTTAACGCGTCAGTCAGACCGGCGAAAAGACTCGTATACGAGTCATCTGTAGCCAATGTGTTTATGTTGTTTACAAGTTGAACTTAAAAAATTGTTCATCATAATATTCAATAACCCTTCAGGTGCGTATGCCTGAAATAGATTTTGAATAACGGCCGCTTCATATCGACTGTGGAAAGGAAAAAGGACGTAACCCACACATATAAAATTTTACAGGAGGCGCAAAAAATGTGTTTTGATGATTTTGGGCCATATGCAAATTATGAATTATACACAACCTTGAAGTGCACGGAGACTTCTAAACTGGTGTTTAATTGACATAATCTAATATAAATTAGAGAAGTTTTCTAGGAAAAACCTTTATTTCAGTCTTTTTTCTTAGTTTTAATTCTTTACAAGGTCATCTTTTTCAAACATAAAAGCTAAATTTAGATACTAATTCGGCATTTGCAGCTTGCATTCTTTTGAGTTAATATGTATCAAGTTTGATACACTGTGATTATCGAAATAAACTGTAGGTTACGTCCTTTTTCCTTTCCACAGTCGATATGCAATTAATAACAGAATGAGCCGCAGATGAACAACAAATGACATTTTGGGTTAATAATTTTTTGGACTTCTTGGTAAAAAATACGATGAAAAAAACTTCAATCTAATCTTTATAAGAGTTATTTTAATGAAATTGGTGAATTTTTGCTGTTATAAATATACATCAACAAAGTATTTTTTGGCTTCCCGTGTAAGTCATCTGGCCTTGAAAGGTTAAAGTATACAGGAGGAAGCTTATATTCCTATAGAACAGTGTCTGCCGAACTGTGTGCTGCGGCTAGGGTTGCCAGGCGTCCCTATTTGAGCGGGACTGTCCCGAGTTCAATCGACACATCCCGAGTCCCGCATTGCAAGTCCCTCTATAATCCCGACGTGTACATGTCTGATCCCGATCTGATGTCCCGATCTGTGATTTTGATAATCTGACAACCCTGGCTGCGGCACACTAGTGTGTCTCAGCCAGGCCACTAAGTCTCAGGTGTGCCGCGAAGGAAAAATACTCAATTAAAATCTTTCGCTGACAAGTAAGAACTCACAGCTTGATTGCTTCCCAGGTGTAGACGCTTCTTCAAACAAATTGAAAAAAATGCCATTAGTGCAGAGGACATTAGAACTCCTTTTTGCATAATTTTCCAAGTATTTGCCAGCACATGATTAGCAAATGTATTAGTGGATCATCAAATCATCCGCAAGATTCAATGGTATACATTTACATAGAGGAGGAAATTTTAATAATCTGAAAAACGACATTGTGCACTAAGACCTATTTTCTAAGCCAAAGTTATCAGCATTTTCGATATCACTTTGGAGTCAATATCCTTGATTGGCTCCAACAGCAATTAAATCTCTGTTGCTGTTTGGATCGTTGTATCTTTGCGAATTTGCAAACGTGCTATTCAATAAATTAATTAAATGCATTGTATTTAAACAAGTTTAAGAGCACAATTACATCACATGATTTTCCGCAGGAACGAGTAAATCGCGTAAAAAAAGTAATAGTGCAGTCCAAAAAAATCGCGTAAAAAATGTTACCTACACTATGATTTTCTTTATGCATATAAATAATATATATTTCGTTTTTTATGCATTTTTGGTGTGCCGTGAAGTAAAAAAGTTTGGCGGACACTGCTATAGAATAATGAATCAATGCAGGTTATTTCACTGAAGCTGAGTTCAAAATATGTTCGCCATCTTTACTTGATAAAAAGTTTCTAAAGTCAATACAATTGTAATCAAAATTTAGTTTGATCATTAATTCCGCTTCAACGGTTTTTAATAATAATCTGTTTCTCTCCTTTCTCCAGGCTACATTCATTAGACTAAATATTCTTTCGGAAATTGCATTGGAATGTGGAATTGAGAATATGTGTATACCTGCTATGCAGTGGGTCTTGGTGACTCACTGTCGACGCGACTCATGGTACCTACACGTTTAATATTCATAAGCTATGCACATTCATTATTCCGTATATCAAATTTCATAAGTTTCGTAAAAAAAGTAGTACAAAGTCGGGATTTTCAGAGGCAATGCAGGACTCGGGACAGTCCCGCTCAAATAGGGACGCCTGGCAACCCTGGCGGAGTCAGTCTGACGAAGCTTTTAAATACATACATAGACATCTTTTATCAACTTTTTTTTCAAAATCCATGTCCGTTCCCAATTTGAAGCATATGGGCCCATAATAGAGGAATATCGACAAAAGTTTTTCTACAACAACTGTTTCTTACTCACTTGCTCAACCTTTCTCTTTCAAAGAGAGTGGGGACAGAAGGACATGACTAGTGGTAAGCCAATCTGTCTTTCTGCGTCCTGTTTTTTGTATCTTTATTTTTATCACCGACTAATATTTTTTACTGCAAAATATACATAATAGTCAACTCGCTTGGTGTATTTAATGCCATTGTATGGGTGTATGGATTAGTTTGTATTGTGTTGTTGAAGGAAATCTAATTGCTGCATCAGGCCGATGTAACTTATGCACTTTCAGCCTGATGTTGGCTAGTCGGAGTTAATTTGAGTCAACATAAATTATTTACCTTAAGAATTATCAGAGACCCAATAAACTCCTCGGAAAACTTGTCCAGCTTTGGTGCTATATTAATGCATGGTCGACACTGTGTTATCATACAAGCTAATATAACCAAAGTGTTTCCAGCTCTGGCTAGTTGATCATTTACTTCAGACAAATTATTAACGGTGTAAATTGCTGGCTTAGGCCTGAGAAATAAAAAATATAATGTTTTAAAATACACAATATGTTATTGAATATGCTCTTCGGGACATATTTAGGTTTTCTTAATCCACTTTTATCAATAAATAGATGTAGGTCAGTGTTCTTCAACCTTTTTACATCCGCTGGTAAAAATTGTAAAAATATCTCTCGGACTGGCGTCAACCAATATTACTCAATAAGTTCGTAGGATGACAAATAGATCGCGCCACTATTGACAAATCCATTTGATTTTTAGTAAGTATCAGCCTTCAAATAATAGGTGTCAAAATTTTATAACAATGTACGTTTAGTTCAGAAGTTACAGTGATTTTAGCAGGGCTATGGAGTCTGAGTCGGAGTCGTGAAAAATGAGCGGCTCGGTTTTTTTTGAAAACATATTTAATGATGTGTATTTATAAGCAAAATAGTCAAAAGTGGTAACATTTCATGCTTGGATGACTAAAGATGATCTGATCTTATAAATATATAAAAGTCAAAATGAAATTATTGAAATATCCTCGAAGTCGGAGTCGTTAATTATTTTAAAGCTGGAGTCGGAGTCGGAGTTGTCAATTATTTTAAAGATGGAGTCGGAGTCGTCTTTTTTTCACGCGACTCCACAGCCCTGGATTTTAGTGACGCTACTTTTGTAATTTTCAAAACAATGGAAAAATCTTAATATCTTGTCTTGATGAAGCACTGCTTTTAAATGAGAAAATATACCGTTCAAGCAAAGAAATGTCTTGATAAGTGTTATTCAGAATTTGTTCCATCGAGACAAATGGTAGAGAAGTGGTTTGCTAATTTCTGAACGCTTGTTTCGTGATTTCTGATCTGAACGCTCTGGTCGCCCAAATTCGGCAGTTGTTCCAGAAAATATCAAAAAATTTCACAAAATAGTTATGACCAATCGTAAATTGAAGTTGTGTGAGATAGCCGACACATTAAAAGTATCAGATGGCAGCTTATTTTGCATCAACATCGAGGAGATAATCAAGTCAAATTTTTTTCGAAACAAAATGGACCGGTAATAAGCTCTCGCGGACCAGTGCCAGTCCGCGGACCATAGGTTGAAGAACACTGATGTAGATCACTTATAATGCCAATATGTAGGCATTTATTTTTTAATGTGATGTTGAATCTGGCTTCAAAGAATTTTTATATGGTTTAAAATCATTACACGATTAATAATAAAAAACTTAATCTATCAATTCAAATTGAAGATGTAACTGCAGAAACATGCTCAATGTGAAGTTCAGAGGTTTCTAAAATGTCACATTCCCTATCACTGTAATCTACTAGACTGGCAATAGTAACAGGATTGCATGATGTGTGTGACTTTCCTAAAGCCGTAAATCTACTTGTTTTTGGAACTTGGAGCTTAAGGCTTAAGTTCTTATAATACATATAAAATCAATTAACATTACTTCTCAATTCACAATTCAGGTTAGGAGATCGTGATTGGTCATAAAAATAAAGCAATTATGAACCGACAAGAACTTAATTTTAATTAATATTGTACTTCACTTACTTTTTTAGCTGATGTACTACAACTGGCATTGGTTGAAGGTTTTGTGTTCTGAAATAAAATGTATTTCAAAACATTAATTGACAGTCTAAGGACGAGCGTGATCATATCGACTGTGGAAAGGAAAAAGGATGTAACCCACACATATCAAATTTTACAGGAGGCGCAAAAATCGTGTTTTGAAGATGTTGGGCCATATGCAATGTTTTTGTAAGTCACCTGAGATTAACTGACAAAATACCATGACTTAGATCTCAAATTTGAATACAAAATTTTACATTGACCTTACCGGGAATCAAACAAAGACCTGGCTGATCGGTAAAGCAAGCTCTAACTAACTAGTCCACAGCGAGCCGATACGTATAAAGATTTCATAAATAAAAATACACTTACACTTTTACACTCTTCGTATTATCAATAGGCGGGTTAGAGCTGAAATGAAAAAAAAATTGTCAACAAATTATGTAATTTTTATTTCTCAGATCAATCAAACAAAGTCTCGGCTGATCGGTAGAGCAAGCTAAAACTAAAAAGTCCACAGCGAGCTGATACATATAAAGATTTCATAAATAAAAATACACTTACACTTTTACACTCTTCATATCATCAATAGGAGGGTTGGAGCTGAAATGAAAAAAAAATTTCAACAAATTATGTAATTTTTATTTCTCAGATCAATCAAACAGTCTCAGCTGATCGGTAGAGCAAGCTCTAACCAACTAGTCTACAGCGAGCTGATACGTATAAAGATTTCATAAATAAAAATACACTTACACTTTTACACTCTTCGTATCATCATTGGGCGAGTTAGAGCTGTAATGAAAAAATAAATTGTCAACAAATTAAGTAATTTTTATTTCTCAGATCAATCAAACAAAGTCTCGGCTGATCGGTAGAGCAAGGTCTAACTAACTAGTCCACAGCGAGCCGATACGTATAAAGATTTCATAAATAAAAATACACTTACACTTTTACACTCTTCGTATCATCAATAGGTGAGTTAGAGCTGAAATGAAAAAGAAATTGTCAACAAATTATGCAATTTTTATTTCTCAGATCAATCAAACAGTCTCGGCTGATCGGTAGAGCAAGCTCTAACTAACTACTCCACAGCAAGCCGATACGTATAAAGATTTCATAAATAAAAATACACTTACACTTTTACACTCTTCGTATCATCAATAGGTGGGTTAGAGCTGAAATGAAAAAGAAATTGTCAACAAATTATGCAATTTTTATTTCTCAGATCAATCAAACAGTCTCGGCTGATCGGTAGAGCAAGCTCTAACTAACTACTCCACAGCAAGCCGATACGTATAAAGATTTCATAAATAAAAATACACTTACACTTTTACACTCTTCGTATCATCAATAGGCGGGTTGGAGCTGAAATGAAAAAAAAATTTCAACAAATTATGTAATTTTTATTTCTCAGATCAATCAAACAGTCTCAGCTGATCGGTAGAGCAAGCTCTAACCAACTAGTCTACAGCGAGCTGATACGTATAAAGATTTCATAAATAAAAATACACTTACACTTTTACACTCTTCGTATCAACAATAGGCGAGTTAGAGCTGAAATGAAAAAAAAAATTGTCAACAAATTATGTAATTTTTATTTCTCAGATCAATCAAACAAAGTCTCGACTGATCGGTAAGGCAAGGTCTAACCAACTAGTCCACAGCGAGCCGATACGTATAAAGATTTCATAAATAAAAAGACACTTACACTTTTACACTCTTCGTATCATCAATAGGCGAGTTAGAGCTGAAATGAAAAAAAATTGTCAACAAATTATGCAATTTTTATTTCTCAGATCAATCAAACAGTCTCGACTGATTGGTAGAGCAAGCTCTAACCAACTACTCCACAGCAAGCCGATACGTATAAAGATTTCATAAATAAAAAGACACTTACACTTTTACAATCTTCGTATCATCAATAGGCGGGTTAGAGCTGAAATGAAAAAAAATTTGTCAACAAATTATGCAATTTTTATTACTCAGATCAATCAAACAGTCTCGGCTGATTGGTAAAGCAAGCTCTAACCAACTACTCCACAGCGAGCCGATACTTATAAAGATTTCATAAATAAAAATACACTTACACTTTTACACTCTTCGTATCATCAATAGGCGGGTTAGAGCTGAAATGAAAAAAAAATTGTCAAAAAATGATGTAATTTTTTTGAGCCAATATATAAAGATTTCATAAATGACAGATGCATATCAAAACAAATTACTTTGAGAATTTAAAATATTGTAATAAGAGGAATATAATACATAACGATAAATTTTTATCTGACAGATTTGTTTTTTGTAATATTTCACAAAGTTTCACAATTCTTGCAAATTGTGAAACGTTGTGAGAGTTATTAGTAGATATTTCAAGTACAACAGGAACTCACCTTTCTTGGTATTTGATTTCATCAGAAATTTCTGCTTTTAGTAAGGGTGTTTCAAGTCTAAAAGAAATTTAACAAATACATTGCATTAAAAAATAAAAACAATTAAGTAAACGTTTTTTTATAAAGTACAATTGAAATTTACTTAGAGAATTTCAAATATTGTAATAACAGGAATATGATAAATAACCGTAAATTTTGGTGGAACACATTTATTTTTTGTAATATTTCACAATTCTTGCAAATCAGTCTTTTAATTGATAAATTCAATAACACCTGATAGTATATTTCAAGTACAACAGGAACTCACTTTTCTTGGTGTTTGATTTCATCAGAAGTATCTGCTTTTAGTAAGGGTGTTTCAAGTCTAAATAAAATTCAACATATACATTACATTAAAAACGAAAAACACTTTTTTTTAACAATTTAATGCTTTTTTGTAAAGATTAGTTAATAATCGAACAACAAAACCAGCACTGTTTGAGATTATTTATTATTGTGTATTAAATAAATAGGAAGGTATCTCAAAATAAAATTTCAATACATTGATTCATAGATCAATCTTTTAAAATATTAAAAAATAAATACTTTATTGTAATACCTTTTCTTTTTTGGAAAAAATTGATGTTTCTTACTTATATTTATAGGAAATATTTAATACTTTACAACCACAATATACATCACATAGATTTTTAGACTCAAATTTGTTTACCAACAACTATGGGAAAAGTTTATATTGAAATGGAATCAGTGTTTTTTTCCAACCTTTTCAACAAATTATTTATACAATGAATGCTTTGATTGCCAGATAGGCTCTGAATATTTATTTTTAGAATCGGCACGATAATAGCATGACTCCGTTTTGGGTAATGTATCCAGTACTTCTAAACATTTGTTTCACTATTTAAATTCTTAGCTTTTTGAGTACTTTGGCCATGCAATTGATATATTAATACCCTAAAGCAGCGATTTCCAACCTGGGAGGCGTGGACAATTGCAAAGGGAGGCGCGAAGAGTCCAAAATATTTATTTGCTCTCTAAAACGTGTCTTTATTACTATATGAAATAAAGTATGGGGAGGAGCGTAGATATTTTGTTCTTCAAAGGGAGGCGCAGTAACATAAAGGTTGAATACCACTGCCCTAAAGCAACAGTGGGATATGTCGAAAATACTAGTTTCGAAATAATTGAAGTTAAAGGTTTGCCACAGACGAGATATCTCGTAATTTTTTTTTGTGTTCAACGCGCCAGAGACGAGTTATCTCATCAATAACTAATTAAATTGACCTGTTCTGTGCCGCGCGGTATTAATATGGCCGAGCATGGAGGTAAATAAGTTTTCAATTTTATCACATTACAGAATAAAATCACCAAATTTCTTTTAGGAATGTTATCGTTTCACTCTCTTGAAGCTTGAAGATCTTTTTCAAGCTTAAAGCATTTTGCTCTTCTTCTTCGGGGCCGAGTTAATAATCCTGAAATTCTCATGACCATTAACTTACATGCTCCCACTTTATTCTTACGTGGGCGAAACTATGACCAAAGGCTTTTATTTCTAAAAATTTGTTCCTCGCTTAGGACGTATTAGTCACCAGTTCCAAGGGCCGTTCGACTGATCAACTCATTGTCTAGAGAACTGGACATTTTTGGTGATAGTGTTCGTGAACTGTTTGTTAAGTTTTTCTTTTTTATTATTTGATTTTGTTGTATTATGTAGTTTTATTTTTTGTCTCATTATATTTGTTTTGTCTCATTATATTTGTCAACTACATGGAGAATTGGCGTCAGCTGTAACGTCATGTACTGTAATTTTGATTTTTTAAACAATAAACAATATCATGGTAGAAGACAAAATTATAAATGGTTTTGGGGAAACTTCCTAACTTGTAACATTACTCACTTTTCCTCCTTGTCTATGATCATCTCATCTTGCGAAATAGGAGTACCAGATCTGTAATAAAGTAATAACTATTAAAAACATTTGCAAGCAAGTTATACAAATTGTGACACAATCAGTGGAACAACAAATTTATCAAATTTGGTCTTGTATTAAAATATATATAATAAGAAGCATTGAGTCATCAACCAACAAGCTTTCTTCTAAGTTAGTGGTTCTTAACTTTTGGTTCATGACTAGGGATTTCGTGTCAAGACAACCTGAGAATAAATTCCAGGGAAATCAACTGTTTCTGCCTGTCTCGTTTCCAGGGAAATTTTAATTAAGCAACTTGAGACTTTGTAATTTTTTTTATAAAGTTGATTTTATTTATTCAATACAAATCCATATATTAATAGTCGATAATGTCCGTCCGTATGATTGTCTGATTGTCCCCGATTAATTAAATAATTTACGAGGTCTATTTCTGCTACTACGAAAAATGATTGTTAGCAAACTTAAATATTATTCCAAAAATTAAGTAATTTACGAGGTCTATTTCTGCTACTACGAAAAATAATTGTTAGCAAACTTAAACATTATTCCAAAAATTAAGTAATTTACGAGGTTTATTTCTGCTACTACGAAAAACCCGAGATATATTTCTTTTACTTTTAGAATTTCTGATTTATTCAATAAATACGTTTGTAAATTATTTTTTACGCCAGTAAATTTTCTGACTACTTAAAAAGGCAACAAAATTCCCCCCGTTGAGGTCAACGGGCTTACAGCTAGTATAGTTTATACCTTGAGAAACTTAGTACATTTCAGATAGCAATAAAAAAAGGTAAAATCTTTCAAAATCCGTCATTTATTTAATAACATAAATATGAATACTGTATGTACGTGTGACAGATGCTAGTTTATTAATATATTAAAATAATACTTAGGAGATAAAAAAAAATAAAGATGTCTCTATAAGTAACTGGGTAAAGCTACTGTGTTAATGATTTTCTAAAAAAAGTGATTGAAGTTGTACTCACATTTTTCGCAGAGAATCTGATGAGCTTATAGATTTCGATTCAAATTGTTCATTTTCCTCAGTCGAAATTTGATCAAATGGTTGCAATCTGGAAAGAAAATATTATATTTCAGTTGGTACAATATTAGAATAAACATATTCATTACAAATACTATTCAGCATACATCACAAATAATTTCTCTACTGTAAACTCGCAGCCCATTCCATCTCACAATTTCTCTTCATATCTGAATATATATTTTTTAAATTTTTTATCCATGTCTGCTCCCAATGTGGAGCATATGGCCTCCTAATGGAGGTATCTCAACAGAAGTTTTTTCTACAAGAGCCGTTTGTTACTCAGTCGCTCAACCTCACTTTTTTTTAGCAAAATGAGTCGTAGGGAAAGAAGGACAAGGCTATTTTTATATCCCTTATGGTTTGCGCCCGAGGCGGTTGCCTATTTCGCCTGTATGGTTGCGCCGGCCCTGGCCTTACCGGGAATCAAACACAGACCTGGCTGATTGGTAGAGCAAGCTCTAACCAACAAGTCCACAGTGGGCCCATACGTATATAGATTTCATAAATAAAAAGACACTTACACTTCTTCATTCTTCGTATCATCAATAGGCGGGTTAGAGCTGAAATGAAAAAAAAATATTAACAAAATATGTAATTTTGATTTGTCAGATAGTGATATCTTATTGATCACTTCGCTAAGGAAATTTGAGGGAGATAACAATTGGATAATTTAGGGCTGCATAAATCTAATGAGTCAAATCACTCTCCGGCATAAGACATTAAATGTGAAAAATAACGCAGATAATGAGATATCAAATGTTATAGAAATAATAATTAAAGTATGTCCTTCCACCTGACAGATGCACGTCAAAAAAAAGTACTTTGAGAATTTAAAATATTGTCAGAGGAATATGATACATAAACGTAAATTTTTATGTAACACATTTATTTTTTGTAATATTTCACAATTCTTGCAAATCAGTCTTTTAATTGATAAATTCAATAACACCTGATAGTATATTTCAAGTACAACAGGAACTCACCTTTCTTGGTGTTTGATTTCATCATAAGTTTCTGCTTTTAGTAAGGGTGTTTCAAGTCTAAAAGAAATTAAACATTTGTATTAAAAAATGAAACATTTTTTTGTAACAATTACACGTTAATTTATAAAGATAAGTTAATAATCATCTCACAATTTCTCTTCATATTTGAATATATTTTTTTAAATTTTTTTATCTATGTCTGCCCCAATGTGGAGCATATGTCCTCCTAATGGAGGTATCTCAACAGAAGACTTCTACATGAGCCGTTTGTTACTCAGTCGCTCAACCTCACTTTTTTTTAGCAAAGTGAGTCGTAGGGAAAGAAGGACAAGGCTAGAACAGGACTAGTGATTAACTAACTGCTATTGCTACACCCAGTTATTAAAGGATCAGAAGGATGGGACGAGAGGAAATAATGGGAATTGACATCACAAGCACCCGGTATTCGATCACAACTTTGAATTGAATAATTCTCAAATTCACTGTGATCTTAGTGGGAATCGAACCCAGACCTGCGTGATCGGTAGAGCAAGCTCTAACTAACTGGGCCACAGTAGGCGACCAAAATAGTTGAGAATTTAATGAGATTATAATAACACTGAGCTTTTTCATCAATTATCAGTAGCTGAGTCCTATCTATTTGAAATTATCTTCTTCTTCTTTGACCATATTTACTCCCTATGTCGAGCATGTGGCTGTCACGTAGCACCTCCATGTCTCCCGCCAATTGCTTTGATTCCTCCATGACATACCAGCACCCCTGAGTTCCGCCAGGTACATTCTATGGATATAACCTGACGGTTGTCCAGGACGCCTGAATCCCGCCTGTCGGAAGACGAGGCAGACATGATAAAGGCTTTCTTGAGGCATCCGCAACACGTGACCTAGTCAGTTTCAACATCTCTCCTGACTACTGACTTGACAGAGCACTGTCTATATGTCTAAGTAGTTTCCATATTAAAATACAATTGAATAAATATATTTATATATCTAATTGTTTTTATGAAACAATATAGATGACGATATCAACTGGTAATGTTTCTTATAATATAGCATGAAATACTTATTTACACATGTTTTTTTATGCAGGTCTTAAGAGCATCATAATTGGATCCACTTATATACTCCAACTCTTTATTATCTCTCATCATGAAGAATGTTGGAACGGTTGTGATATGAAATTGTTTGGTGATGTTCGGGCAGAAGTCTGCATCGATCTAGAAAATAGAACCACAATCAAATATTTATCTAAAGAAGATTACCAGATGTCATATTTTCATTCATTCTTATAATTATTTTTCATCACTGTATATGAATCCAATATCAATAGTGGAATCAGAATATCAATATAGGCACCGGTGGGCTGCCGAAATATTAACAAGGGGCTCGCTTAATCTAAAGATATTTTAGGTGATCTGGTGAAGGGGTGATTTTTTTATTACTCTTAAACAATTATACGTAATAATGTTACCTAAGCAGTTACATTGAATAACAATATGCAATGTACCCTAAGGCAATAATTAATATCATTAGATAAAAAATGTGTAGAGTAAGAGAGACCAATTTTCTATTTCTAATCCAATTCCATGTTCCAAGCGTTATACTCGAACCTTTGTAGATTAGTATATAAGTACTGCGTTTTTCAATATATGTAATTATAATGCATATTAATACATGATATTACGCATATATCTAAGAATATTGTTTTTCTTCATTTAACAAGGGCTGCCTTTGATGACGATACTATAAGACGAAAATCTTTTTGCATGTAAAACTAATTTAGTTGTCATTTTTAGGACACTGAAAAACATGATTGCTTAATAATTATATGTGAATAAATTTAATGTTCTTATTTATTATAACCTAAATTTTTAAACTGTTTGTGACAACCAGAGTCGCCAGATGTCCCTATTTGAGCGGGACTATCCCGAGTTCAAACATTGCAAGTCCCTCTAAAAATCCCGACCTAAGAAAATGTGTACATGTAAAAAATCTTCGAAATAGTGAATGCCCCAATCTGGCAACCACTGGTGACTACCCTTATTGATGAGTCATTACAAAGTGCTAGAAGTCATTGGTTATTATAATTTTATTCAGAACTAGGAACATTTCAATCAGTATAAAACATATGTATAGGTTTTGCCTTTTTGGTGTAATTAGCTAAAATGCTCAGACATATTACTCATAGCTGTTGTTAATGGATTCAAATATACTTTAATTTATCAACAATTCTTTTGTAAATCTGATAATATTGATTGACTTCGATAAACTAATCTGAAAGTGTCTTGAAGTGCTTTTGTTTGAGCTCAGATAACAAAAATAATCATCATCCATCATGTCATCAATCACGATAATTATTATGAAATAAATATTGAATTACCTTAAGCACTATCACGTCAGAAAGCTCCAGAGCCAACTGTCGTAGCTTTGGAGCGATGGCATTACATGGCTGGCACCACTTTGCAAAGAATCCTATAACTACTAAGACACCCTTGGTATCACCCATTCGTGTGTGATAATCATCCTCATTCTTGATGTCATAAATAGTCATTTTTCAAGTGTATCTGCAACAAATGTACAATAACTTGTTCAAAACATTTAGCTATTTTTTTAACATGGCTACCATCTTGTAAAAACAAATTCATGACAGCAATCCCTCAATTTAGAATGTTAAAATAAAACTAGTGTTATGTTTTTCTGTAAAATAGTAGTCTTTAGATATATTATGAATCGGAATAATCATCAATTTTTGGAAGACAGTTGTTAAGCTGTCACATACACAACTCTTTTTTTTCAAAATTAGTTAGAGTCAAAATGGAGAACAACAACACAAACATCCATGCTACTGAATAATAATCAATACAGTTGAATCCTGGTCTATCATCCTTGCATCAATCGTTTTCCCACACGTTTGATCATTATGGTCAATACTTATTGTGTGCCTATCGACTACTATCATTAAAAAGCCAAGATTATTGTCACATTGTCAGCTCATAACATTTTCCCTGATGACTAACCTACTGAGCACCTATGACTTATGACTAATGAGTGACAAATGACTAATGAGTGGTCAGTGTTCATTTTGGTCTTGTGTTTCGCATACCGTCTTTTTCCGAAAATAAGACACTGTCTCACTTTATTTTTTGGTCCGGCTACGGCTTATTATCGGTGGAGGGGTTACTTTTTAAGTACAATAAGGAGATTTATATATTTTCGTTGAATATTTATTTGTTCATAGAAATTTTACAGTTATTTTAAATTTCAGTCATGTCATCTTCTTCTGGAACATCATCATAACATATCAAATTCTGAATTCCGTTCTGATTTTCCTTCAAATCTATTTGCTGTTGAATCATTGGTCCGAATCTTTCATGTCCTGCAATATAGGTATCCTTAAATGAGTATTTCTTGTCTAAGTAGCCTGTTCGTAGTGCATTGGAAACATAACTGTCAGTTATTTTATCCCGTGAATTCTTCACACAATTCACAAATTCTTGTAGTTCACAAAATTTCCACGTTTATTTCTCACCATTCTGTTTTCAATGTGTTCATTAATTTCCATGCGCAAATAATCCTTGGATGGCTTGTTTGTTGCGATATCAAGTGTCTGGAGATAGGCAGCCGTTCCCTCTGGAATCATTATCTGATTAATCCTTCTCTCAGCAAGGAAGTTTTTCATGTCTTTAGCGCGATGAGAACTGGCTGAATCCCAAATTAGTAAACTTTGCAGACCCCTAAACAGAGGTGGCAGCATAAAATTGACCCATTTTCTTATAACTGCTTGGGTGAACCAGGCTTTTTCACTTTCACAAGGACACAAATTTTTGAAACGCGTTCAATCTTGTCATTCTTACCTTTGGTGATGATTAACGGTGAGGCTTTCTTGCCATCCAGACGAATCGCCAAAATACAGGTAACACATGCCACATGTTGGCGTTCACATTATTTTAACTAGGTCTTATTTTTGGGAGGGCTTATATTCCAAAAAATCCTGAAAATTATGCTAGGGCTTATTTTCGGAGGATATCTTATTTTCGGAAAAAGACGGTAGTAAATTATTCTGACATGCAATTAAAACGCCGTCTACGATAAGAGACTGAAAATAATTCATGACTTTCCAACCTTCATCTTCTTTTCAGGGTTTTTCAGAGTTTCAATGTACATATATGCAAACATTAATTTGTCAATTCAAACATAGAATTGATTGAATGTTACCATTTGGCCACCTCTATCAGGGAAAAATGGATATTTACACAAAACTTTAAGGTTAAATAAAAATGGGTCATCACTGAAACACAATTAATTCTTTAATCTGGCTAAAAATGTAATTATTACAAGATAGAAGAAAAAGAAAAAGAAAAAGAAGAAAATACATTGTATTAATAATTTAACAGATTATCATTTACTTACTGATTTTTTTTAGGTAACTCAACAAAAGTAAATATAATGATAATTGCACCAGTTTCTTTTTATTCCAATTTACTGTTTTATTTAATATAACTTTTAATTGTAAATTATGACGAGTCTACGCACCTTAGTTAATTGAAATTACTGATTAATTCACTTCTAAAAAGAAATAGTTATTGAACATAAATGTGTTTGATATTACTTGGATAAAGCTGAATAACTGATAAAACTTATAATATCTTGAAGATTATTTGTATTTCTGTTCAAATAACTGATTAGATAAATTTTAAAAACGTTAAATAAATACTGTATTATATCAATTATAAGACGCACCCATATTTACAAATGCCAAAAATAAAAATAATAAAAATTGGTAGCTGTTTTCCAAGAAAATATAGATTTACAATCATTTCTTCAACAAGGAATATTTGTTGTATTTTTAGTATAAAATTAAAATAAAATAAATTTGCTATTACAAATTGTGATATGTGTTTCTGCTCTTTGAGAAAGACTTTAGACTAACTATGGGCCCATTAGAGGTGAAGTGACCCAAATGATATTTTAGAAAAAAAATGTTGCGTTGTAATATTCTTTTAAATTTAATGTCTGAAACAGTTTACTTTCTTTTGCCATGCTCCCATATACATGGCACAGACAATGAAAACTCTAATTTTGTTCGTTAATATTGTGTCAATTATATCCGATGATCGTAGTCACAAGATTCTACTATATTAACAACTTTTCAGTCACAGTAAACACTTCTCAGAGCAGTAATCTAATGGTATCAACTGTCTCAAAGAAATTATTAACAGAACTTTCTCATTTGTGTTACACATTACCAATTTCCATAGTGTCTTAAATAGGGTCATAAAACAAACGAAGATTATAAAAAAAGGTACAAATTTTATTGTGAGATAAATAATTAAATACTGGTGTACAAGAAAAATAATACAGAATATCATGAAATGGTTTCCAATGATAACATTACAAACATAAAAAAACCGAAATTTTTTAGGAGTGTATCATCAAAAACTTTTCTTTTTAAAAAAAATGCAAACATTCAAAATTGTAAACAATAAAATTCATAGGTACAATTTTTGGAACATGTATGGTCTGACGTAGCATTCCCTGGAAATAGAATGATTGTATAATTTTGATTTTCATACTTATCAATGGGGGGCAGCCAGTTTCCAAGTGGGAGGACAAACCCCCAAGCGCAGCCTTGGTTATAGGTAAAGAAGATTGAAATTGTTGCAGTGTTCTTTCCCCATCATTTAATTTATATCTGATCCTTCTTCATCAACGATAAGCAACGATTTCATGCAGCTATTATTCATAAGATAAGCAACGATGATTTTATAAAATTTTCACATTATATTTTACAGCTTAAATGAAAAAAAATGATTAAAAACAAATAATGATAATGGCTAACTTTATGTGAGTTGAGAGTGAGAATAGTTTTATATAAAAAATTGCAATGATTGTTGGATGCATTTAAGAATCGGAACATTAAAGTTAAGCGATGTGATAAGGCATGAGACAGAGTATAATAATATTAATATGTAATTCCCATATGCTTTTCTATGAAAGTCACGAGAACGTAGTCGTCACATCCAATGAAATGCCCCAGCAATTTGCCCTTCCTGATCATAAAGAAGGTCGGCATGGCTGTGACGTCATACTTTTCAGCGATGTCAGGGCATTTATCAACATCCACCTGTTGAAGTCAAAAAAATAATTTAAAAAGTATTTATAATCTGGTTGCTTGACCTATATACAGGTGCTGCTACTAGGGTGCGAGTGTGCAAAGGTGGGCAGCACCACGGTGTCATCCCCTCAGGGTATGGACTCCGTGAACAATGAGCTCTGCAATAATTGTTGGAACACATCAATTATAAGGATATGGCCTACATCGGGAGTGGATATTGATTAAAACAAAGTATCAATCCTTTGAGCCTTAGAACGCTGATCTATCTATAGCCTTCTTTGGTGTATCAAGCCAAATAGCAAATGAATCATTGTGAAACAAAAAACGCTAATAATATATTGTCAATAAAATAAACCCATCTGCAAAATATTATTTTGCATATGCAGTGTGTCTCGAAAGCTAAAAATATCACACACACTCTGCAGGTGACGAAGGGATAACATTGTTCTTACTTTCCTAACCATAAATATGATACATTGATTGAAAAAATACAATTGCTTAGTTTGTCTACTATAATTCGTTTTACACTATTTATCCATCCCACCAATTTTAAGAGCGCCTGTAGTTGTCATTTATTTTTTTGATTTGACCTTTCAAGATACGAAACATTACTATCCATAATATTATTCTTCCCTACGGTGATTTGACTGCACCGGAATATTCTTTTAAATTTACTTGATTTACCTTAAGAACAATCAAACCCCTGAAGTCAAACTCGAGCTGCTCCAGCTTACGAGCAATAATCTTGTAGGGGTCACCCCAGGTGGCATTGAAAACTACCAGTACGAGCTTAGTACCAGCCTTGGATAACTTATTCTGGAAATCGTTCTTGTCCACGACGTTGTGAGCAGCCATTTTTGATTAGTTCTTCAGGTCTGAAACGAAATCAATAAGGCTGAGCGCATGCTGAGATGCAGACTTAACAGTGCAGTGTGGCGCTGGGCAACACACATTTTGTATACCATGAAGAAAGACAGACCCAGGCACGTGCGATGTACATGCGTCTTTCTGTGCTATGCTCCGTTGTAGAGCCAGCACAGATTCCTGCTATACTGACTCTAGTTAAGTGTCTGAAAATAATTCAAGACACACACTTATCTTTTTATCAAGGTTTCATCAATTCAAACCATCAAACACATTATTCATTTGGCCACCTTTATTGGGAAAACATGGATATCTTATTTACAGAAAACATTATGATTAAATAAAGGTGGGTCTTCAATAAAATACAATCAATAACTGCAATTGATCTTTCATTCAGCGGTGGGCTGCTAATATGTTAACAAGGGGCTCAATATTCAAAGAAAGTATCGCATAAAAAGGAATCGGATGTATGTGAATAGGTACACCGAATCCTCTTTTGCAAATTCACGTTCGAAATAACACGACCGAATGTAATGGAAAATAACGCCTTAAAATTGATTTTACTCATCATTAAACATGTCACATGCTTGATTGAACGTTTGATTCTTTTCTCGTAATTATATTATTCACAATCCTTAAACTTCGTATCAGATTTTATTATTTTACATGAAATTTTTTGACGTTTTTATGTTGTATGAAAAACAGGGCCTCTAAATTTGTTGCGCCTGGGACCTCTCAAGTGCTTAATCCACCACTGCTTAGAGAATAAATCACAGAAGTCCGTTTTTTTAACTTTTGCTGCTAAATATGTAGAAATGTATATTTTATTGTTATTAAGATTTCAAATTCGTAGACATTGATGGAAAGACTAGTTCAAAAAATATTTTTTCTCTTACGACACTAACTTCCCGTGGACGACACGTGCCCAAAATGCTTTACGTAAAAAATAGCACGGTGAAGTAAAAAAATTGTAAAACAGTGACCTCGGCATTTTTATTATAGAATTCTACACAATTCCTCATCAGCTGATGTTCCACAGAGTGACAAGGATTATTTCTTATTTAGTTAGTTTCTAAAATACACTTATTTAAATTACTGTTGCATAACACTCAGTGTACTCTTCATAATATGTGTTAGAGCAGGGTTTCTCAACGGTGGGACAGCGTGTTCTAAGGGGGCCACAGAGATTTATTTTTGTTTTGGGGAGCCACAACACAGCTTAGGGAGGCCACGGGTACTCATAAAACGATACAGGGAAGAGTATAATGGCGGACGTCGCGCAGCTATATTTTGTAAATCTGTAAATAAAATAAATTACTGGCATTCTAGATTCGAAAATCTCGGAAGAGCTATAAAAAAAGGTGGGTTTTTGAAATTATGATTTTCATGGGATGACAAAACAATGGTATGGGGGCCACAGAAAAATAAAGACACTCAAAGGGGGCCACGCTCCCAAAAAGGTTGAGAAACACTGTGTTAGAGCATGAACCACAAAAGTCCATTCATTTTTTAATTCATAATAAAATAGTATTTTTATTTTTACTGTTGCAAAAATGAAATAATTAATTCCAAATTCCGTTTATAGGCCTTCGTTTCTATAGTTGATATGTAAGTAATGAATTTTTATAAAATTCAGCCCACCATAAAACTTGCTTTCTTGAACATAAGTATAAGTGTGACTGCTTTGGTTCATCCTTTTGCTTACAAATATATTTTGGTAGTTTCAAGAATTAGGCTATAATAAAACTAAAAAAAATAAAAGAAACCTATTCTTGAAAAAACTAGCAGAATTATTACGGTAAAGGTCGTAAAATGAAAAAGTATGCACTTGTTAAGTAAATAAGAAAGTCGGTTCCATCCAAAACCATCTGTTAACAATATAACAAAATAAAATATCCAAGATCGGTATTTTTAAACATTGTCGGACAATAGACAATAAACAGCTAGGGTATATATTTATTATGAAGCCGAAGTAAATGTATTTTTTGAAAAAAATACAGGGACAACAGTCTTCTGTTTCGTATTACAATTTAACAGAAATTGCAGTTAAGTGCTGATTTGATAGAGACGAATGATTTTCTTAACTTAACAAGGGGCTCGCCGGCCGTGCCGAATTTTAACAAAGGGCTCGGGCGAGCCCCTCCGAGCCCCCTCCAGCCCATCCCTGCTTTCATTCATTCAATCATAATGTGTTCATCTATTAATTGTTGGTTCTTTGTAAAACGGTAATTATTACTTTAAGCATTTAAATAACCCAATCTTCTTTTTGTAAGGTTTTTTTCCACAGTTTCAAAATAGCCCAGTTCAAAAAAAAGTATCGATTATTTTTTATTATTTTTTTATCGCTTTCACAATGTTTAAAAAAATATAAAATAATGAAAATAAGTAACTGTGAACAACATTTATCAAAAAAATTGTGTTGTACTTTCGCTTATATATTCATAATAAAGTAAACATAAAAAATAAATGACATTAAGATACTCCCGAAGATGTCTCTCCATTAATTATTTCCACCGATAGGGTCATTTTTTAAAGTAGTGACACTAAAAGAATTTATTTTTATGTAAATTTACTTCAAATCGAAACTAAGTAAATTTAATTATTAACCCTTTTAAATCCAGTTTTTTTGGAGTTTTTAAAATTACCATTAGTCCAACTTCTTTGGCAAAAGATTATTAGGGTAAAAACTTAATAAAACATTTGTTAAAACAACTTGAGGGACACTAGAATGGAACATGGTTTTCGCAGCGCGATCGCACTGCTTGGACGTAAAAGGGTTAAGTAAGAATGTATCTTGTGTAACTTCATGTTCATGAAGTAACACATGTAAAATATTCATGTATTTAAAAATAAATTCAATTTATTTTTGAGTTCAAGAATTTCGTATTTGAGTAATTTTTAAGTAATTGAACCTATTTACCATATCTTATCTTTTTTTGCAAGGTAGTGTTCGGGACGTATTCCCCGTGCAAAAAGAGGATCGGCTGTTATCAATGATAATGCACTGTATCAATAGTTTAACAAATTATTATTTACTTACAGATTTCTCTAGGGTAACTGTTAAGAAAGATAAATATAATAATATGATAGTTTCTTTTTATTCCAAATTAGTAAATTATGCAATATGGCTATTTTATTGTCAACTTTGACACAAGTCTTCGCACCTTGGTCTGTCAAAAATATTGGTGATACAAAATAAGGACTTCTAAAAATCTAATTACTGAACACAAATGTTTGTTTAATTTTATCAATAATTCTTGGATATAGCTGGGATTATTGATAAAACTTGTATTTCAATTCATATAACAGATAAGATAAATGAATAAACATTTATGACCATATGACATCAATATTTATATGACGAACCCAGGGACGGCGCTACCGTACAGGCAAAATAGGCAACCGCCTAAGGCGCAAACTATTAGGGGGTGCATAAATGGAGTATTAAAACTATTTTTATATACTCTGACTATAATAAATAATAGTATGTTTTATTTTATTTTGATGTTTGTATTCGTTCGTTGTTGTTATGTATCCTATTCTATATGATTCGAAAAAGTGACGTAGAAAATGAGGACAATTGGTAAAAAAATACATAAAGTGAGGGGGTGTCTCTTAAAGCCAAGTCTGTTCGATGAAAGAAGGTTTCTGAGCCAATTTCATACTTTTTTAAGATTACTGTTTGCATCGACATCACATATTATTGCATTTATTTTTCTTTCTTTTTTTTGTCTGAAACAATTTACTTTCTTGTGCCATATTGCTCATATCTACAGACACAGACTCAAACTTTATTCGAAGTACGTTATTACAAGGCTCTACTATAGCATGGGTGGCCAAACTCTTTATTTCTGCGGGCAAATTCATACTGAAATCAGTCGTAGTGATCTACTAATACCGTAGGTGCAAAGTAATAAAAAGGGAAGTATTTCAAAGAACAATATAATGCGTATGAAAGGGAAAAAAAGAGATTTAAAATCAAAGACACAATCAATTCTTGTTTCATCAGGTGGGTGACTCGGAATAGCTACGCGGTCGACATCTTAGCCACCGCCGTACTATATTAACAACTTTTCAGTCACAGTAAGCACTTTGAAGTGCAGTGCAACTTCCATAGTGTCTAAAATAGGGTCATACCGTTAGGGTCACTAAACAAAAGAACATTTAACAAAATTGCTTAACATTTATTATGACAAAAATTCAAATAAGTCAAGTGCAAGAAAAATAAAACAAAATATCATGAGACGGTTTCCAATGATAGCATTATTAATATAAAGAAACGGATATTTTGCAGTGCAGATATTTTGTAAGTGTAAGTGTAAAATAGGTCATCAAAAGTTTTCTTATTAAAAAAATAATCTTCGAAACTGTAAACAATAAATTCATAGGAACAATTTTTGGAACACCTATTACAATTTATTGAGCATATTATTTACAAACTCGGCTCGTTCCAAAATGGTTGAAAAATAAATCTTGAATATCACTTTGTTATATTCGTTGACATCATATTTCGTATGATATCAAGCCAGGTTTGAGACCACTTTCCTTTTTTTTTCCAAAATCTTCTCAGTTTTCGGGATTTGCTCAAGATTTCTCTATCCCGACATCCCGGGATCGCGACCATGTCAGTCTCGGGATTTCAGGATCAGAAAATTAGATGGGATCTCGGGATCCCGGGATTGGATACCTTAATCACAAACATCCATGCCTTCGGACAGAAATCCATAGAATGATTCAAAAATCAATCTATACAAACTATCTATATTGTGATTCGTACTCGTGACCTCCATGTTCTGACACTCAAACTCGCAGCTGCCTTCCATTAACAGTCAATATATTTCACATTGGGAGCGGATTTGAATAAAAAAAAGTGTTCATATTCAAATTCAAGAAAATATGTAAAATAATATAATAATTGAAATGATTACCGTATTTCATATCCATTAGCTTTAAAACAGTAATTTAATTTTAATTTCAAAACATAATTTCAAAACAAAAGAAAATTTAACAAAATTGTTTAACATTTATTGTGATAAAAAATCAAATAGTTTAGTGCAAGAAAAATATAACATATCAAGATGGTTACTAATTATAATATTATAAACAAATAAAATAGATATATTACAATGCAAATATCTTATATAAGTGTAAAACAGTTCATAAAAAACTTTTCTTATTAAAAATATAAGCCTTCAAAATTGCAAATATAAATTCATAGGTACAATTCTAGAAGCATCTGTTACAATTATGCAATCAAACAATTACTTGGTGTAAGTAGTATACAAAGGTGGCGGTTGGCACGCCCTGTGATAAAATTCCACCTATCATACGCTTATCAAAATTACATCCATCATCGTAATAAAAAATATAAAAGTATCAGTCAAGTTCTGGTCCCACACCAAAAAAACAAACACCATCTGTTTGCTGCGTTTAAAGAAAATAAATGACACCGGTTGATTTAATTGTAACAATAAAAACAAATACAATGGTTAGCTTTAAATGGGTCTAAGAATGACAAAATTACAATAAGTTTTTGGATGCATTTGAGAATGGGAACATTCCAGTGAAGCAATGTGACAAGGCATGCGGCGGAGTATAATGTTATTGTGACTTTCACAAGTACTTTTCTATGCAGGACCTGAGATTCTGGTAGTTGGCTCCGCTGAAATGCTCCAGCGATTTGCCTTCCCTGATCATAAAGAACGTCGGCATAGACGTGATGTTGTACTTTTCGGTGATTTCGGGGCATTCGTCGACGTCCACCTGTTGGAGTAAAAAAAATCACTGTTAACACTTTATAAGCGGGCGTTTTTTTAGTGATTAGCGCAAAAAATATTTTCGACTGAAATTTTCAAAGAAATCATGAGACATTTAATCATTAAAAATAAAATGAAAACATTTTGAAAACATCATAATTTCGCTACTTTTCTAAGCTGAATATAAAAACCTGTTATTAATTTAGTAGATAGCACTCCACTTGTTATCAATATGAATGTTCAACCTGTTGGACCGGAAAAAAAACACTGTCAATTTGGACAATCACTTAAAAAATATAAATATGCCTCAAATTGCAGAGTGCTGCTGAAGCTTTTGTGACATCTAGTGATAATAAAAAATACTAATTAACTTATAGCACAATGCACGAAAATGGAATTTAAACAAGCGACTGCTGGTCATGTGCGCTATGAAGACTCTTGTTGGGTGAGGTATTAACACATTAATTGCGGGCAAGATTCGTGCACCGCTAATACCCTAATGCGGGCAAAAATCGAATTCGCGCGTAAAAAACATGTATTTACATAAAATGGCATAACTTTTAAAATACCCAACATATATATATATATTTTTCAATATGGTACTCACCAAGTATAGCACCACCAGTAAAATCATCGAAAAGTTTTTGAACTTCTTACACTAATTTTTAATTATGTCTAACACTTAAAAATACACATTATACCAATTACATATAAGTAAATTATTTAAAAATTTTTTTTTTTAGAATATGATATTTATGGTATCAATTGCCCTTATGAAGAAGTACATCACAAAAAACACATCTATATCACAAAATTTAATGCTTGTAGAAAAGAACGGGTATAAATACCCTACCCGACGTTAAACATCAGATAACGTAAACGGTAAAAATACCCTTCCCGCATTTAACTATCAGTTGAGATAACGGGTATTAATATCTTTCCCGCATTTAATGTGTTAATATTCAAATTTGAGAAAAAATCAAAAACAATATAGTAATTGAGGAAAATAACTTTATTAAATTTTTACAGTACTTAGATAACTAGAGCCAGCGGTGGGCTGCAAATTCATTAACAAGAGGCTTGCTTAATTTCAAAGCTATTCGCTGTGTTCTGAGGAAGGATTAGATTTTTTTATTACTCTTATTAAATTATACGTAATAATTCTAAACAGTTGATTTTGAATGGAACATATCAGTGCTTCCCAAACTGGGGATACACAGGTTTTCAGATTTAGGGGGCCAAGCATAAAAAGTTTGGGAAGCACCGGCAGATATAGTAGCCATAGGATGTTGTATTCGTCGGCTCACATCCAATCCCTTTGACTGTTAGAATATAGAACTTTACTATTCTTCCCTAAAGTGATTCTTTTGAATTTACCTTAAGAACAACCAATGTATTGCTGAACTCAGCAGCCAGCTCCTGCAGCTTGGGAGCAATATTCTTGCAGGGGCCACACCAGGTGGCGAAGAAATCTACCACTACGAGCTTTTCACCAGCCTCGGTTAACTTTTTCTGAAAATCCTCCATGTCTCTGACGTGATGAACGACCATTTTTGATTAGGTTTTAGGACTGAAACGAAATACATAAAAAAATCAATAAATATAAGAAAAATATTATAACAAATAATGTGAATAGATGAAGTATCCCAAATCCAGTAATTTTGACAAATAAATGAATTCAAATCAAAACTACGATCATTCTTTTCGTCTGCTTCTACTTTTTATCAATAAATTATTACTCTATCTTCAATGAATGAGAATGTTAGCAGCGGCTTAAAAAATCTTATGAATGCCGAATTATATATCACATGTTTTAAAATAAAACATTAAAAAAACTATTAAATTAAATCTGATAACTTCACAATAGGATGAAGGCTGCAAGCCCTTTGAAATTGGCGGCCACCGAAATTTTTTTCCTTAGAATAAAAATATATATATTTTTAGAAAATAATTGCATTCAATAACCGTTAAAAATTCTCAAACGATCTCTATAGAAATAGTATGAATTACAATATTTGTATAAAATTCATTGCTGTGGAGTAACAAAGAACTCTGAATCCGGCATTGAAAAATATGACGTATTCAAAAAGATACACAATTTTATATATCGACTGTGGAAAGGAAAAAGGACGTAACCCACACATATCAAATTTTACAGGAGGCGCAAAAAACCTGTTTTGATGATTTTGAGACTTATGGAAATTGTGAATTATACACAACCTTGAAGTGCACGAAGACTTCTAAACTGGTGTTTAATTGACATAATCTAATATTAATTTAAGAATTTGTCTAGCAAAAACCTTTATTTCAGTCTTTTTTCTTGGTTTTAATTTTTTACAAGGTCATCTTTTTCAAACTTAGAGGCTAAATTTAGACACTAATTCCGCATTTGCAGCTTGCATCCATTTGATAGAACGTGTATCAAGTTTGATACATTGTGATTATTGAAAAAAAGCTGTTTTGAAAAAACTGTGGGCTACGTTCTTTTTCCTTTCCACAGTCGATATAGTTTTTGTATGTTTTAATGTTTAGTAGATGCAATGCACAAGTTTTTTTTTATTTTAATTTTATTGAAAAAAAAGAAGTCTTCTTTTTTAAGGTTTTAATTTCACCCAAAACACAACGACTCTGAATCCACAACATTTTACGGAAAATCGAAAAAGAAAAGAGAGCCAATACTTACACACTTACACTAGGATAACCTTAAGTTAACTAATACGACAACATGGTAACCCGTGAATTATTGTAGATTTTTATATAAATTGTCATTATCAAAATAAGAGATAAGATCCAAAAACAGGCCGTTATCTTATCACGCAACAATTCCAAAACCAATATTGTCTGCATAATATATTTATTATATCTTTTGGATATACTTCATTTTAAAGTATTGCTGTAGTGTTTACTACATAATTGATTCAATTCAATTTAATTTGCTGAATAAAATTGCCCAAAAGTCAATTGATGAAATATTTTAAACAAAGGTTAATATTATTTTGAATCATTCAAATTTGGAATATTTATATAATTTTTGACACAACCTGGGTTTTGCATTTTGAACCAAAAGACAAAATAAGATTCAATTGTTTCATTCAAACCTTCATAGGTTGGTCTTTTTAACGATAGTTAGAAACTATGATAAATTGAGCAATATCTATTGCTCAATTTGTTGCTCAATTTGCTGCTCGAAAAAATAAAGCATAATGGACAAATAAAACTAGTTAAGTTTATTATTATTGCTTAGAACCTTGATAGAATTACATAATAATTAACTATGCAGATATTATTTTCAATCTCAGTCAACCAGATGAAGAAGATATCAATCGCATTAGTCACAACATGACAATAACTTCTGTCGATACATAATTGGAGTACATTGATAAACGGGTACTAGAATACAACAATAAAATGTAAAGCCTTGAAAATTTTGTAAAAAAAAAAAATTAATATTCCTAGCCAAACACAAAAAAAAATATATTAAATAATCCCACTTTCGTCGTCTCATATCTATTATTTTCGTCGATTTATCGGTTAAATGATATAGCCCTATCACAAATATATCCTCTATTGATCATTATTGCTATTGCTGTCCTGTCTTAAATATGACCCAGATCATTCGATTTTACATCAACTTTGTCATCTCATTCAAATGCGTAATCTACCACTATCGTTCAAAGATTGTTGTGATTCTGGAAACCCAGATTCCAAATACCCAGATTTTTGTTATTCGTCCAGACGCAATTAAAATGCACAGTATTGATAGTTATATAACAAATTATTATTTACTTACAGATTTCGTTCGGATAACTGTTATTATATTAAATTATGATTCCAATTTACTTTGCTTAATCTTATATAATTATTTCATCACACGAGTCTTCACACCTTAATATATATTAATTATTGATATTCTTTATTAAAAGGATTGTTTTTAGAACAAAAATATGTTAAATTTTATCAATACTGATATAATTAGTACTTTAGTTCAAATCATAGATAAGATAAATGTATATTCTTTTACATCAATAATTATACGATGCAACATTTTTTATGCTATCTGAACATAAGTTTTTCTACGATAACTGCCAGTTACTCAGTTGCTTAATTAATATCTACCAGGGAGGTATCTCAACAGTAAATTTATAATCTTGTTTTTAAATAACTTACAAATTTTAATTTTATGTGTAAAGTAAATAATAATATTATTAATGATGATATAAGTATATTTTTTATATACCTGCGGCTCGATTTTACAATATATGAGGACCTCAATTTCAAAACCTAACTAAAGACCATTTTTGTTTTTTTCAAAATTTTGATGCCAACTAGTTCTCTATTTCAATATCTACACAATCAATAAATTTCCGATTTCAAAACCTCTCTAAATACAGAGAAAACGCATTTACAAAAACATGTTTAGTCTGAGAACATACTCAAATCTAATAAGCCCACAGCAGTTTTTTGCACTTTGCCAACAATTTTGGTTTTTGGAATTAAGTAGGTTTTAAATCTAAGGCGCTCATTTATAACATTTTGTCATAGAGCTTTCAAAATCCTCTATGTGGATATTTTTACGAAATCGGATCGGTTGCATTAAAAAAATTGTTATAATTCACCGCTCCTGCATAGAAAAAGAAAGGATCATGATACAAACCGTTTTATAATTGCTTTAAGTGTATTTCGGTTTTGTTGAAGACACATTGTAATTGGTACTGTATTTTAAAATGTTTTGAGACTACAGCAATGTTTTGGGAAAAATACATAGCGGATTTTGAAAGCACAGCGACAATTTATAAATCAAGAAAATTGTAAGGAATGAAATATTTTTCGAGCAATCATATTTATAAATAAAAACAACTACATCATTAGTGGTATCATCTCATAGTTCATAGTAAAAAAACAGGAGTAGGAAACTTTTTAAAAAATCAGGAAAAATTTAAATTGGCAAATAACAAAGACCAAAGACCGCCCTGGCCAGGCAACTGTTACTTTGTTAACAAATTACAGTGGCCTTTAGTGATAATTAGTCTGAAGATGCCTCTCAAATAGGAGAAACTCGTGTTAGAATTTGTTACACAATAAAGGAAAGAATAAATTTATCAAATAATTTAAAGACAAATTTTCTACACAGCTCTATTTCAGTGCTCTTCTGCATGCACAATTCATTTCAATGTAACATCATCTTCAGATTAAAACATTTTAAATGGCAATCAGAGGTAGAATTTTGTTCCAAATTCCAACTCCTGCTGCCAGCGTACTGCCTGAACTGCTGAGTTGCCATAACCTTTAATATTTATTTTGGATTTTAGTAAAGATTTGATCAGAACAGCCTACTAACGATGACATGTTTGATGTCAATCACAGTAGCATACGCTGCCGCCATGAAATTATGGCAACATGAGCAGTTGTGATTGGTTGCTCATTTTTTGCCAGCAGCAGCACCAGCAGCATCTGCTTACGAAGTTGGTATTCTGAAAAGATTGCAAAGACTCCAAAGAGTGTTTGAAATGAGAGCATTGTAATGAATAAAAAAAGAAAGCAGATAACAATATAAAATTTATATTGATATCACATCCTACAAAAATTATAATTAGTAGATTACAAGATATTGCTGCTTGTCAAAAAACCATATGAGAAATAAAATTTTATTAAAGTTGTGCAAGATTAACCACAAATTAATTTCTATTTGATTACAACAGAAAATAAATTGATAACGAAGCGGTCAGTCCTGCCTTGGTTGAATTAATAAGTATTGTTATATTTTCAGATTGTTATATAAGATTGATACATGTTTCACCTCTTTTAATAGCATTTTCAGACTGGTATAATTTATAACACACATACAGTGGCGGATTACCCTATAAGCAAATGAGACACTTGGAGCCTTCGAATCAGAGGCGTTTTAAAATAGCGTATTATGAGGTACAATTTTTTGTTCAGATTTTATATATCACACAGAATTTTCTGACGTTTTTGTAATTTAATTTTTTTTTTTTTAATCTTTGGAGGTCCTATTTTTCAGATAACAATCTGAAAAATAGGACCTCCAAAGATTATTGCCGTGGGGCCTCCCATGTGCTTAATCCACCATTGTACACATCTTCACAGTAGACTGATTTGTAGGTCAATCAGTGGATAAAAAGTTATAATAAGAAAGGAGATTTGCCTGGGTGTCGCATCCCGTCGCCAGACATCCATTTGTAGAAATGCCAATTTTTAAAGACTCCAAAAAAAAGGTAGAACCATAAATTTATAGACATAGATATTTTGTTGATTACCAAGTTTTCTTGTTCGAGTCCCAATACGAACAGAATTTTTTCAATCGATTTATCGATTTCTGTTCGAAGGCATGAATGTTTGTGATGTCTGAAAATTTCCTCTCCCCTCCTAGTGTAGCGAGAGCGATTACTTAGCCACTAATCCTGTCCTAGCCTTATCCTTCTATCCCTACTACTCACTTGGATGAAAAGTAGTGGTCGAGCGACTAAGTAACCAATAGTTCTCGTAGAGAAAGGTAAGGTGTTCTTTTATGATTAATAAAAATATCTTTTTATTATTAACGTTTAAAATATTTTTATGTGGCCCATCAGACATTCATTATTTTATTTGGCCCACCAAGTGATTCATCCCTGGTATTCTCTTAGATTAATTTTTCGAGAAATTATATTTATAGATGAAAAAGTGATTAAAAACAAAATTCGAGGAAATATTGGGGGCGACAAATTCAAGGACCGCTTCGGAGGGCAGGACCCCTTCCTACGACATGCGTCCGTACCTCTTTGTCAGTCAAAGCCCTTGGACCGGACTGCATTGGCAATACGATTGTCAAGCAGGTAATTTTCCATAATGTCTAAGATAGGGTAATCATAAGGTCACAAAATAAAACGGAATATAAAAAAAATGTTTAACTGCTATTGTGATTAAATTCAAATACTGTAGTGCAGTGTTCTTCAACCTTTTTACATCCGCGGACCGGTGAAAATTGGAAAAATATCGCACGGACCGGTGTCAACCAACATCACTCGATAAGTTCGTAGGATAACATATAGATCGCACCACTACCTTTTGACAAATCTATATAATTTTCAGGAAGTACCAACCTTCAAAAAATACGTGTCAAAATTCATAACAATTTACGTTAAGTTCACAAGTTATAGTGGTTTTAGTGACGCTACTTTTGTAATTTTCAAAACAATGAAAAAATCTGAATTTCGTGTAATGATTAGGCATCGCTTTTTAATGGGAAAACGTACCGTTCAAGCAAATCAATAGCTTGACAAGTGTTATTCGGGGTCTGTTACATCGAGACAAATGGTAGAGAAATTGTTTGCCGATTTCTGAAGGCTCATTTTATGATTTCTGAACCTAGCGTTCTGGTCGCCCAAATTAGGCAGTTGTTCCAGAAAACATCAAAAAAGTCCAAAAAATAATTAATAATAATAAATAGTACAATTTTTAGCGATCATAAATTGACACCTTAAAGATATCAGATGGCAGTTCATTCACCATTTTGCATCAACATCGAGAAGATAATCAAGTAGAAAAATTTTCGAAACATGAAAGTCTTCGCGTACCGGTAATAAACTCTCGCGGGCCGGTGGCGGTTCGCGGACCATAGGTTGAAGAACTGAAGATGCTGTAGTGCATGAAAAATATAAATGGGATGAGACAGTTTACAATGTCATCATTGGAATATTAAACATAAAAATGAGATTCAAACATAAAATAAAAGAGATTAGTTGCTATCTATATGAAAATATTAATGTAAAACAGATCAAAAACATTTATTGGGTTTAAGAATGACAGAACAGTTGTATAGAAAAATTACAACAATTTTTGGATGCATTTGAGGATGGGAACATTTCAGTGAAGCAATGTGATAAGGCGTGTGGTGGAGTATAACGTTATTGTAACATTCATATGATTCATATGTGCTTGTCTATGGCGGTCCTGAGAGTTTTTGGGGCGGCTCCGACAATATGCTCCAGCTTTTTGCCCTCCTTGAAAATAAAGAAAGTCGGCATAGATTTGATATCATAATTTTCAGCGATTTCGATGCATTCATCAACGTCCACCTGTTGGAGCGAAAAAAAGTCACTGTAAATTTGGACAATAACTACAAAAATATAAATATACCTCGAAATAGTCGAAGAGTGCTGCTGAAGCTTTTGTGACAGTGACAGTGTCATCTAGTGATGATAATAATTAGTTATTTACTTTTAACACAATTCAAGGGAATGGAATTAAAAGTAGCGACTGTTGGTCATGTGCGGAAGATTTCTATCGTATTTTTAGTGTGGTTGTTATTGCCAGCTGAAGTATTATGACTCAAATTTGAGAAATAATCTAAAATGATTAATTTTAATAAATTTGATAACTAGTGCCAGCAGTGGGCTGCCAATACGCTAACAAGGGGCTTGCCTCATTACAAAGCTATTCGTGGTGTTCTGAGAAAGGGGTGGATTTTCTTATTACTCTTATACAATTATACGTAATAATTCATAAAACAGTTGATTTTGGATGGAACATATCAGTGCTTCCCAAACTGGGGATACACAGGTTTTCAGATTTAGGGGGCGAAGCAAAAAATGTTTGGGAAGCACCGGCAGATATAGTAGCCATAGAATGTTGTATTCGTCGGCTCTCATCCGATCCCTTTGCCTGTCAGAATATGGAATTTCTACTATTCTTCCCTAATGTGATTCTTGTGGATTTACTCAATATACCTTAAGAGCAACCAATGTATTGCTGAACTCTTTAGCCAGGTCTTCCATCAGGGAATCCATTGTGTTGCAGGGGCCACACCAGGTGGCAAAGAAGTCTACGACAACGAGCTTAGTACCCGCCTCGGTAAACTTTTTCTGTAAATCCTCATTGTCTCTGATGAGATGAACGGTCATATTTGATAAGGTTTTAGGACTGAAATGAAATACATATAAAAATCAATAAATATAAACATATTATTAAAACAACCAGTGTGAAGTGTATTGAATTCTTATTTATAATCCCCAGAGAGATTTTTACAAATTAATGAATCCAAATCAAATCATTCTTTTCGTCTTCTTCTACTTTTTATCAATAAATTATTACTCTATCTTATAGGATGTATCCCACCATATATACCAGGTCACAGGGCGATATTATTTAGATGATTGATCGACGAAATCGGTAAATAGAATATAACGATTAACGAGGGATTACTTAACATTGTTATAATGGGGTTTGGCTGAGACTATAAAAACTACAAAGAATACGAGAACGGTACATATGTTCAAGATTCTCAATACTCAGTTGCCTATTTGCAGTTTCACACTTTTCAATCACATAACCTTAACAAAGACCAATCAAACTCGCTTACTTTTCTAAGTGAACTAGATTTTTTTCAACGTCTTGAATTATTTTCAGTTACTTATTTGAAGTTCAAGTTTTCTTCAAAACAAGTCGATATGAAGAAAAATACACAAATAATTGACACTGAACAACTGAAAATTTAAATAAGAAATCGACATGGTATGAACTAAATAAAAACTTCTAAATAAATTTTCTCTCAGTAAAAACTTTTGTGTATGGATTACAATATTTGTATGAAATTCATTGCTATGGAGTAACAAAGAACTCTGACTCCAGCACAGACAACTGGTATGACTACGAATTCAAAAAGATACAAAATTTTGTATATAGTCTATGCGTATAAAAATGTTATTTTTTTACAGTTTTAACTCCACTAGAAACACCACGACTCCGACTCCACCGCCCTGATACAATCATACATATACACAATTACACGGAAAATCAAAAAAGAAAAGAGAGTCAACACTTACACTAGATCAACCTCGAGTAAACTAATATGACAATATAGTAACCGATGCATTATTGCAGACTTTTATATAAATTGGCATAATCAAAATAAGAGATAAGATCTAAAGATAGTAATTAAAAACAGGTCGTTATCTTACCACGCAGCAATTCCAAAACCAATATAGTCTGTATAATATATTTATTATAACTTTTGAACAGACTCTATTTTAAAGGGTTTTCGGGTGACGACCCCTTTTTATAAAAGCCGTGTGACTAGCGACCCCCCCCCCCCCCGAGGAATTTGAAAACCTCGATTTGCTATACTTTTTGCTCGGAATGTCTCCGAAACTCCTTTTTTTTTTAGCTCACCGGAGAATTTCGAATCGATTTGATATATTGTTCAAATCTCCAAAATCTAAAAAAGTTGGCGACCCCCCAGGAAACCCTTCGCGACCCCCAGGTTGGGATCCCGTGGCATAATAAATTTATTATAACTTTTGAATAGACTCTATTTTAAAGTATTGCTGTAGTGGCTACTATAATTGATTTAATTCAATTTAATTTGTTGAATAATATTGTCCAAAAGTCAATTGATGAAATATTTCAAACAAAGGTTAACATTATTTTGAATCATTCAAATTTGGAATAATTCTATAATTTTTGGCACAACCTGGGTTTTGCATTTTTGTATCAATAACAGTGGCGGTTCCTGATCTGAAATCTTGGGTGGGCTAGAGAAAAGCATATTTCCACTTCACTTTATACATTAATCTACAAGCAAATTAACAAATATTACGACACTACTGCAATGCATAAATTTTTATATAATAAAATCAAAGCTAATGTAACTAAGAAATAATAGAATAATAACAGGGAATCCTTAAATTCGTCTCTTTCAAAATGAAATAACAAGTACCTACTAAAAGCAGTATAGAACTGTCACTGAAAGTCAATACCTGTCACTTTCATACAATACAACGATATTGGTTTTGTGTTTCAATGCATAAGTATGCGTAATGGGCTGAATCAGATCAGCCCCCAACGATCAACAGAAGTTCGACAGATTGAAACACTATCCTTTGTGTTTGATGACGTTTCCGTACATACAAATACAAAAAAAATCTAATCGTGCTTGATTGCGCCCCAGTGTAAAGAAATATGTCATGATATTGTCTGTGGTTACGGACTTAACGGGCGCTAGCCCCTGAGTGGTGTTGCCAGTGACGTAACGTTCCTGTTCCCTGTGAAGTATTTATAGGGTTATTGTTTTTTTATGCCGGCTCAGTTTAAAATTGTAATACAAAACACAATCGAGAATATGATTGTAGGTAGACGTAACATTGTCTTATATTGACAGAGGAAAATTAAAACAAAGATATTATATTCATTTGGGAAAGGTAAGTTACGCTTATAAATGTATTTATTTTGTTCAGCGGCCGAATTGCTGTTGATTTTTATTCAGCCATCTAATGTTTTGGGTGAAAAATGCAGGTCGGGCTTAGCCCACCTAGCCCAGTACCTAGAACCGCCACTGATCAATAAACAAAATTAGATTCAATTGATTCATTCAAAACTTCATAGGTAAGTTCTTTTTGACGATGGATAGAAACTACGCAAAATTGAGCAATAGATCCTGCTCAAAATAATAAAATATAATAGATAGATAAAATCATATAACATGGTGAATGGTCGTTCCTGAGCCTTTTTTTAATGTTTCAAATCAATTTTCAAGAAATTTTATTTTTATGCTGTCAAAACCTTCAAAAAAGTAAATAAAAATTTTGGTCAATTATTGTTTAATCTTATTGTGTTGTGTACTGCCTCGCTACATTTCAGTTTGCTTCATGATATTTGAAAAAGTCGATTATCTCAAAACAACGTTTTCTGGCAGAAAACCGACGATATGCAAGAACCACCCCAAATGTAAAAGATATCAAAAAAATTGAGAAACATGCTTCTTATAGTATTTACTTATGTAATACTTTGTCTATTGAATAAACTGAAATGTTATTGTATATTTATTATTTATAAAATAGTAGGGGAATTTGAGCTTTATTTAAAAATATGTACATTGTTTACTTTCCAATATTTTCGATGAATTCAGTGGTAATTTTGTGGAAATCTATTTTTTAGTAAAAGTGTCAATAAAAACTGAAAATGGGCCCATAAGATACAAAGCATATATTAAGGCAATAAAATAACATTTAAATTCAAGTGTGAGTGATACATATCAACTTTGGAAAGGAAAATGGATGTAACCCACAGTTTTTTCAAAACAGCTTTTTTTCGATAATCATAATGTATAAAACTTGATACACGTTCTATTAAAAGGACGTTAGCTGAAAATTCTTTTAAGATTTAAGAATTAAAAGATTTCCCTTAGTTTTGCAAAAAAAAAAATATGGATGAAATATTTAGTTACTAAGTGTAAGTAAAATCCAACACAAAAACAGTTGCCCGGATATGCGTGAATAGCCTGGCACGTGTTGAATACACAGACGCTAGCCAACATTTGACTGTATGACGCACAGACGACCGTCTCGTAGCAACGACAATTGAATGCAACCGTTCAATTGGGGGATTTGCAGCGAATATTTCAAGCCAGCGCATAATTCGGATTAGTGCAATTGGGAGTTCCAATGTTATTTCAAAAAAGGACATCAAAAATCAAAAGAATAAATTGAAATGGTATAGAAAGAAAAAATAAAGCTTCTAAATAAATTTTCAAAAAATACAAATTTTACTTTTGTGTATGAATTAGGACCTAACATTCTGTAGTTTCTTAACTACAATATCTGTTGTAAAATCCATTGTTGTAGAATCGTGAAGATACCCTGACTCCGGTACTGATATGTAGCCAATACTTACACTAGGTTGACCTCAATTAATCTAATACAACAATAATATTATTTAACAATTTTAACATATTATGGTAGCAGGTGAATTATTTATTCTGCAACATTAATTTAATTTTTTGCTATAAATAAGTTTTAAATGCAATTATTTGCCAAATAAGAGATAAGCTAAAACAATAATAATAATCAGTCCCTTATCTTACCGCTCAACAATTTAAAACCATTTTTTTTGCACAACAGATTTAATCTAAGAATAGCCTTACGCAGGGCTTTTTTTACCCTGTAACGTGGCGGAACGGCGTTCCGGCACCTTTTTTTCTCGAAATTTTAATAAATGTTTAATTTTATTTTAAATTCTATTTTAAAATATGTATATTTTGTTTTATTTTCTATGCATTATATGAAAAGCCGTCACTAATTCTATCAAAATGATATTCGAATATATAATAAATAATATACCTTCTTAGAAAATGCTCGAAAAAAGTGCGTTCCGGCACCTTTTTTTTCAAAAAAAAGCACTGGCCTTACTTATGCATTACTGAAAACTACTAATAATAAAATTGTATTTCAGTAATTTGTTGAATAATAGTGCACATTAATCAATCAATGAAATTAGTCAGGATTAAGGCTTTTCGGAGGCATTTGCAGCATGTGACACAACCAGTTGTCTTATACGTTCCCTAGCGACAGAAAAAAACAATGATATCAAATGTGATTTTCACTTCAACAACAGCCAAGATGTGTGTGTACAAGGCGGAAACAATTTCGACTACTGTAAGTGAAATCGTAGATATTTAATATGAACCATGTGACCACCTAGTCGACCGGCTAGTACCGCATATATGGTCACATGGTTCATATCACTGTTTTTTCCGTCTGTGACCATTTGGTTTAAAAAATTACAGTAAGTTGTTACATTTTAAATAGATTAATACTAAAATTAAACCACAAAAAAATGAGAAACCCATCATATTTGACGAAGTATTGACACATTATTATCTGGCTCTAAAATCTCTAAGTTGGTATCTAACTTTATAAATTTTAACAATATTTCACTTTCTTACTGCCACAGTTTTGCATGTGTAATTTATTATTCATTCAATAAGTCACCTTTTCCAAGAAAGCATTTCTATGAAGATATCAAGGGAAAAATATTAAAAAATGATTGTTGTTGCTCGCTAGAGGTCTGCACGGTCCAAAATTTTACAAAATTACCTAGTCTGAGCCCGAAAAACTCAGTCCCGACCCGGCCCGGGCCCGAGTCTAATACCGTACTTGTTACCCGAACCCGACTCGAAGTCCGAAACTCCTTATTTAGCTCGCCGAGGAATTTGAAATCCTCGATTTGCTATACTTTATCCCAGATTATCTCCGAAAATCCTTTTTTTTTTTTAGCTCACCGAGGAATTTGACATCCTCGATTTGCTATATTTTTCCCCAGATTATATCCGAGATTCCAAAGCCCAGCCCGGCCCGAGCCCGCGGGCCAGGCCTGGGCCCGTGCAGACCCCTATTGCTCGCTGAAAAGTTGCAAGCATATATGCAGTTGCAGCTGACATGTTGCAAGCATATTTTTATTACTGTATTGGAATTACCAGAAAAGTTAGTGAATACTCTCGAAGACTTTTGGGGAAAAAATGCTATTTTTTTTCGGTCGTAAGTGCGAATCGTTGTAAGTCGTGGACTACCTGTACTCGTTTATTCCAAGCCTGCCAACAAGAAATACCTACCTTACCTTATACTTAACTTGATTTAGACAAAAATAAGGCTTAACTACGTCTTCACCGTTGATACAGATATATCAACAACCTTTCAGTCTCGGTTAACACTTTTTATTTAACTGCATTAACTGAGGCAAAGATTACATCAGAAGAAAACTTAAACATCTAGCACAGGGGAAGAGAACCTTTTTGATTCAACATAAGGCCGCAGTAAAGAACGCTGTGACACCCTCCCCACTTTTTTTCGACTGTCGAACTTATAATGAGTTGATGATGCTCTTTTTCCAAGCGCTTGCGTATAATTTTTTGATCAAAGTGAATATTTTGTTCAAGTCAAAAGGCCGCATCAGAGTAACCAAAAGGCCACAGGTTCCCCTCCATTGATGTAGCGTATCGCGCAGTGCCAATTTCCATAATTTCTAAGATAGTCTAATCATAAGGTCACAAAATAAAACAGAATATAAAAAAAATGTTTAACTTTTATTGTGATTAAATTCAAATACTGTAGTGCATGTAGAATATAAATGGGATGAGACAGTTTACAGTGTTATCATTGGAATATTATACATAAAAATGAGATTCAAACATAAAATAAAAGAAATTAGTTGCTATCTATATGAAAATATTAATGTAAAACAGATCAAAAACATTTCTTGGGTTTAAAAATGACAGAACAGTTGTATAGAAAAATTACAACAATTTTTGGATGCATTTGAGGATGGGAATATTTCAGTGAAGCGATATGATAAGGCGTGAGGCAGAGTATGACGTTATTGTGACATTCATATGTGCTTGTCTATGGCGGTCCTGAGAGTATTTGGGGCGGCTCCGACAATATGCTCCAGCTTTTTGCCCTTCTTGAAAATAAGGAAGCTCGGCACTTTTTTCACATCATAATTTTCAGCCATTTCGATGCATTCATCAACGTCCAACTGTTGGAGTGAAAAAAAGTCACCGTAAATTTGGACAATCACTTCAAAGTTATAAATATGCCTCGAGATAGTCGAAGAGTGCTGCTAAAGCTTTTGTGTCAGTGACATCTAGTGATGATGATAATTAGTAATTTACTTTTAACACTATGCAAAGGAATGGAATTAAAACTGGCGACTGCTGGTCATGTGCGCTATGAAGTTTTTTTATCGTATTTGTAGTTTGGTTGTTAATGCTGGGTGAAGTATTACTCAAATTTGAGAAAAAATCTAAAATGATTAATTTTTACGGTAGTTAGAAAACTAGTTCCAGCAGTGGGCTGCCAATACGCTAACAAGGGGCTTGCCCATAGCAGTCTTAAGTTCCAAGCAGTGCTATAGAAAATCAGCAAATTCTGAGCGGGCCGTTAAATCCCTGCCTTTACTAACAAATTGTATGGCGGTTATACGTAGATCAACTCTAAATTCCAATTTATGAGCTTATTTTTCGTTAAATGTAACATGTATGTTTGAAAGATTTCTCGTATGGATATTATGTGATTCGTTTGTGTTATTAATTTACAATTTACGATAGATCGGAATGATGTGATATATTATGACGCCGGCCCGCTCATCTGAAAAAAGTACCTGTTTTCAACTCTATAGCATGGCTTTCACTATAGGGGGCTTTGGCTTGCCTCATTAAAAAGCTATTCACGGATTTTCTTATTACTCATACATACATAATAAGTCATAAAAAATCGTAGTCAAATTTGATTTCGGATGATATATATTAGTGCTTCCCAAACTGAGGGCACACAAGCTTTCAGATTTAGAGGGCGGTGGCATAAAAAGTTTGGGAAGCACTGGCAGATATAGTAGCCATAGGAGGTTGTACACACCGGCCCTCATCCGATCACCGAAATTAATGCCAGGGCTCTGTGAGAAGCTATCAAAAGTGTCCTGATTTTGATGTCAAAAAATCTAACACTCCTAGCCTATGACAATGTTCTAGAGCAGTGTCTGCCAAACTTTTTTTCCTTTACGGCACACTTATGAATGGAACTAGTACCGCGGCACACCAAGATGCCGCAGATTACCTCCAAAACTTCTTTTTTTTTTTAGCTCACCGAGGAATTTGAAATCCTCGATTTGGACTTCTTGCGACACAGTAGTGTGCCGCGGCACACAGTTTGGCAGACACTGTTCTAGAGGAAGTTGTCATGACAGAAATTTAAGTACAAATATTTATATTATTTGCATTATTGTGTTTATTAAAGTAAATAAATGTATGTAATTCTTATATACCTATAAATTTTGTACTCGAAAAGTAAAATATCCCCAAAAATAAGCCCTAGTACATATTTTGGATCAAAAAAGTAAGACAGTATCTTGATATTAGATATTGTTTTTTCTTAATTTAACAACGCTCGCTTGAGCCCCTCCAAGCCCCCTGCACCCTTCTTCTGACTAGTACCGCTTCAAAATAGTAATTTAATTATAATATTGAATTTGATAGTGATAAACTATGAGTAATGTTAAAAAATATATTACTATCTTTGTTTATTTATAATTAATGTGATTAATGATGTACTATGGTTTTTACACTTATTGGTTAATTATTAGGTATTAACCTCTAGTCTAAACTAAAATTTAGTTTTTTCGACATATTATTATATCGACTGTGGAAAGGAAAAAGGACGTAACCCACACATATCAAATTTTACAGTAGGAGCAAAAAACGAGTTTTGATGATTTTGGGCCATATTCAAAATATGAATTATACACAACCTTGAAGTGCACGAAGATTTATAAACTGGTGTTTAATTGATATAATTTAATATTAATTAAAGAAATTGTCCAGGAAAAACCTTTATTTCAGTCTTTTTTCTTGGTTTAAGTTTTTTACAAGGTCATATTTTTCAAACTTAAAAGCTAAATTTAGATACTAATTTGACATTTGCAGATTGCATCCTTCTGAAAGAACGTGTATCAAGTTTGATACATTGTGATCATCAAAAAAAACTGTGGGTTATGTGCTTTTTCCTTTCCTCAGTCGATATGTCGAAAAAACTAAATTTAAAAAAAACTTAAATTGATTTGTCTATTGTAATTCATTTTTTACTATTTCTCTAAACCACCAATTGTAGCAGCACTATAATTGTCATTTATTTCTTCAACAAAACGAACTCGTCAGAATATGGAACCTTACTATTCTTCCCTAAAGTGATTGTTTTGAATA
>CM062823.1:753369-835722 GCA_031772345.1 Himalopsyche anomala | reverse complement strand
ACTCAATATACCTTAAGAGCAACCAATGTATTGCTGAACTCTTTAGCCAGCTCTTCCAGCTGGGAATCCATTGTGTTGCAGGGGGCACACCAGGTGGCAAAGAAGTCTACGACAACGAGCTTAGTACCCGCCTCAGTTAACTTACGTTGGAAATCATCATTGTCGATGACGTGGTGAACGGTCATTTTTGATTAGGTTTTAGGACTGAAATGAAATACATATAATAATCAATAAATATAGACATATTATTATAACAACCAGTGTGAAGTGTATTGAATTCTTATTGAGTATCCCCAGAGAGATTTTAACAAATTAATGAATTCAAATCAAATCATTCTTTTCGTCTTCTTCTACTTTATATCAATAAATTATTACTCTATCTTATAGGATGTACCCCACCATATATACCAGGTCACAGGACGATATTTATTTAGATGATTGATCGACGAAATCGGTAAATAGAATATAACGATTAACGAGGGATTACTTAACATTGTTATAATGGGGTTTGGCTGAGACTATAAAAACTACAAAGAATACGAGAACGGTACATATGTTCAAGATTCTTAATACTTAGTCGTCTATTTGCAGTCTCGCACTTTTCAATCACATAACCTTAACAAAGACCCCTCAAACTCGCTTACTTTTCTATGTGAACTAGATTTTTTTCAACGTCTTGAATTATTTTCGGTTACTTATTTGAAGTTCTAATTTTCTTCAAAAAAAGTCGATATGAAGATAAATACACAAAAAATTGACACTGAACAACTGAAAATAAAAATAAGAAATCGACATGGTATGAACTAAATAAATAAAACTTCTAAATAAATTTTCTCTCAGTAAAAACTTTACTTTTGTGTATGGATTACAATGTTTGTATTAAATTCATTGCTATGGGTATCAAAGAACTCTGACTCCGGGACAGACAACTGGTATGACTACGAATTCAAAAAGATACAAAATTTTGTATATAGTCTTTGCGTATATTTGAATGTTTAATATTTAATATAATATTATTGAAAAAAAAAATATTATTTTTTTACAGTTTTAACTCCACTAGAAACACAACGACTCCGACTCCACCGCCCTGATACAATCGTACATAAACACAATTTTACGGAAAATCAAAAATGAAAAGAGAGTCAACACTTACACTAGAACAACCTCGAGTAAACTAATATGACAATATAGTAACCGATGCATTTTTGCAGACTTTTATATAAAATGGCATAATCAAAATAAGAGATAAGATCTAAAGATATTCATTAAAAACAGGTTGTTATCTTACCACGCAGCAATTCCAAAACCAATATAGTCTGCATAATATAATTATTATAACTTTTGAATACTCTATTTTAAAGGTTTTCGGGTGACGACCCCTTTTTATAAAAGCCGTGTGACTAGCGACCCCCCCCCCCCCGAGGCATTTGAAAACCTCGATTTGCTATACTTTTTGCCCGGAATGTCTCTGAAAATCCTTTTTTTTAAGCTCATCGGAGAATTTCAAATCGATTTGCTATATTGTAACAAATCTCCAAAATCTAAAAAAGTTGGCGACCCCCAGGAAACCCTTCGCGACCCCCAGGTTGGGATCATAATAAATTTGGCATAATAAATTTATTATAACTTTTGAATAGACTCCATTTTAAAGTATTACAGTAAAGCTGTAGTGGCTACTATAATTGATTTAATTCAATTTAATTTGTTGAATAATATTGTCCAAAAGTCAATTGATGAAATATTTCAAACAAAGGTTCAAAACCATTATTTTGAATCATTCAATTTTGGAATAATTCTGTAATTTTTGGCACAACCAGGGTTTTGCATTTTTGTATCAATAGACAGAGTTAGATTCAATTGATTCATTTAAAACTTCATAAGTAGTTCTTTTTGACGATGTATAGAAACTACGCAAAATTGAGCAATAGATCCTGCTCGAAAAAAAAAAAAAAATAGATAGATAAAATCATATAACATGGTGAATGGGCGTTCCTGAGCCTTTTTTTAATGTTTCAAATCAATATTCACCAAATTTTATTTTTATGCTGTCAAAACCTTCAAAAAAAATTAATAAAAATTTTGGTCAATTATTTTTTAATCTTATTGTGTTGTGTACTTACTGCCTCGCTACATTTCAGTTTGCTTCATGATGTTTGAAAAAGTCGATTATCTCAAAACAACGTTTTCTGGCAGAATACCGACGATATGCAAGAACCATCCCAAATGTAAAAGATACCAAAAAAATTGAGAAACATGCATCTTATAGTATTTACTTATGTAATACTTTGTCTATTGAATAAACTGAAATGTTATTGTATATTTATTATTTATAAAATAGTAGGGGAATTTGAGCTATATTTAAGAATTCATTGTTTACTTTCTAATATTTTCGATGAATTCAATGGTAACTTTGTGAAATCTATTTTTTCGTAAAAGTTTCAATAAAAATTGAAAAATGTGCCCATAAGTTACATAGCATATCTTAAGGCAATAAAATAACATTTAATTTAAGTATGACTGATACATATGTCAAACCTATAGCTGAGCGATCAATATGCTACTCTGGTTGCGTTGTTCACGGTTGTGAATTCTAGGATGGACAGTTTCGTAAATCGATTGTTCAATCAATTTATGAAATCATGTTTTTGCTCCAAAAGAGGGACCCAGTTAATCTTCAAAAAGAGAAGTAGCAAGAGGGATTATCTAACTACTGCTCCTCCCTAACCTCTGTCCCTGAGGCTGAGCAACTAAGTAACAAGCAGTTGTCGTAGAAGAACTTCTGAGATTATCTTAATTTTGAACCCATAAATTCCACATTGGGTGTGGACATGGTAACAAAAAAAATAGTTAATATGAAGATACAGTAAAATCTCCATTTACACTAAAGTCGGGACCGTGTGATTGGGAGTAGTGTAAATGGGGGAGTGTATCTCATACAAAATTAGGGATTTGGTTTTTTCCGCGAAAAGTGTTAAAATGCAAAGCGCGCAAAAATCCAACACGGAGACAGTCGCCCGGCTATGCGTGAATAGCCTGGCACGTGTTGAATACACAGACGCTAGCCAACATTTGACTGTATACACCGCACAGACGACCGTCTCGTAGCAACGACAATGGAATGTGACCGTTCAATTGGGGGATTTGCGGTGAATATTTCAAGCCAGCGCGTAATTCGGGGTAGTGCAATTGGGGGTTTCACTGTTACTTCAAAAAATGACATCAAAAATTAAAAGAATAAATTGAAATGGTATGAAAGCAAAAATAAAACTTCTAAGTAAATTTTCAAAAAGTACAAATTGAATTAGGACCTAACCTAACCTAACCTAACATTTCGTAGTATCTTAACTCTTTGACGCCAGGGAACACGGAATCCAGGTGATCGATGCACTTTGTGTTGGAGCGGGAGACGTGGATTCCGCGTGATACGACATTGCTCGCGTTTATTATTTATAACATTTTGAATATATTTTTTTTATCAAATATTTTTTTTTCGGTAGCTACCTATTGATATATAGAATCATTTTTTTGTGAGGGATAACTGTCGACTCTAAATATAACACTTTATTTGTCTTTATAATTTATGGCTCTACCTTTTACTGGGGTCTTTAGAAATCGGAGACGAATAATAATATTTTGTTTTGAAATGGATACCCATGTGGCTGCATATGGATACCATTCCAACTATCAATGGTGACATTATATTCAAACGTTTGGAAAATAATTAAAACAATAATAAAATATAAATTATAATTGGTTGGCATACTGATAGATGCTGTAGATAGATTTTCAATATTTCATAGCATCAAGTATGCGTAAGTATTTTGAGAATCGAATCTCACAAAAAAAAACTTTTTTATATAAAAGGTTGGAAGCCCTTGTTCATAAAATTTTCATATTTTGTGATTTTCAGTATTTCATAGCTTCAAGTGAAGAAAAATATTTTATGAATTTTATTTCTTTCTAAATGTTTAGCTTTCAACCTTTTTAATTTTTATTGCATAAAATAATATTTTTATTTCATAAAATAATATTTATCTATAAATCAGTTTTAAATGCAATTATTTGCCAAATAAGAGATTAGCTAAAACAATAATAAAAAATAGGACCTTATCTTACCACGCAACAATTTCAAAACCATTTTTTTTTTGCATAACAGATTTAATCTAAGAATAGATAAGAGCCTTACTTATGCATTACTGAAAACCACTAATAATAAAATTGTATTTAATTTGTTGAATAATAGTGCACATAAGTCAATCGATGAAATTGGTCAGGATCAAGGCTTTCCGGAGGCATTTGCAGCACGTGACCCAATCAGTTCCAACATCTCTTCATAACCACTGCCATGATGGGGCGCTGTCTTATACGTTCCCTAATTTCCGAATTCCTCGCGAAATCAAACCACCTCTCCTTCATTATCCGACACAAGCATCTGTCCTCAAAGCCCAGTATACGGTTTTTCTGAATCTTCGTCAGGTGCCATGATTTGCTACCGTAAAGCAGTACTGGTAGAATGCAAGCGTTGAACAAATGGCATTTGGTTTTAATCGTGTACAGCTGTATCCCAGACAGTCCGCATTGAGTTAAATGTGGCTCCAGCCATTCCTAGACGAATGGCGAGCTCCTTTTTTTTACTACCGTCTTCTGGGATATGTTTTCATCAGGTGCCATGATTCGCTACTGTTAGTAAACAAATTTATTTTTAAATGATTTTTTGCTTTATTATTTTCAAATTTAAGTTCTGTACACACACGGCAACACACTGCTGAGTTGCCACAAACAATTTGCTACCCTATCAATCTACATCTACCGAGGCACTGCTAAGTTTTTATTAATTTTCGAAAATATTTTTCCACCAATTCAATTATACGATTTTGTATTTTATAATTATTATTTTTGCATAAATAATTAAATAAATTGTTTAATTTAAACATTTTAGAAGAAGCCTAAAAATATACTATTCAATTTGATATACTCGTTTATTCCAAGCTTGCCAAGGAGAAATACCTACCTTACCTTATACTTAGCTTGATTTAGACACCGTTAATTATATTAACAACCTTTCAGTCAACCGTATCAACTGACGTGAAGATTACATCAGCAGAAAACTTAAGCATCTAGAGCAGGGCAATGTTCCCTCTAATTTTCGGAAGGTTATGTGCGTGAAAGATATTAGCTGTGCAACTTTGACAAGAAATAAAAAGATTTGTGCGCCACATAACAGTATTTAGACCTACTAAGCGAAAAGGTTGATTTTTAATGACGACAATAATTAACAACACTATTTAATGTCAATTAATTTCTTCTGGTGGTGGTAAAACTGATTTAACTTTGGTGCGCGGGCTCGGCGGGTTGTGTGCGCTCGCACACGCGCACAGCTTAGAGGGAACACTGGTGCAGGGGTAGAGAACCTTTTTGATTTCACATAAGGCCGCAGTAAAGAAAACTTTGACACCCTCCCCAATTTTTTTCGATTGTCAAACATATAATCTTTTTCCAAGCGCTTGCGTATAATTTTTTGATCAAAGTGAATATTTTGATTGAGTCAAAAGGCCGCATCAGAGCAGCCAAAAGGCCACAGGTTCCCATCCACTGATCTAGCGTATCGCCCAGTGCCAACTTCCATAATTTCTAAGGGGAAATCATAGGGTCACAAAAGAAAACAGAATATAAAAAAAATGTTTAACTTTTATTGTAGATAAAATTCAAATGAGAGTGCATGAAAAAGACAAATGAGACAGTTTCCATTGTTACCATTGGAATATTCAACATAAAAATGAGATTTAACATAAAAAAAGAGATAAGTTTCCATATGAAAATCTTAAAATATATGTAAAACAGATCAAAAACTTTTCTTATTAAAGAAATAACACGAAAAATACACTTTCAAAATTGTAAACAATAAATTCATAATCAGGTATCTCAGAATAATAATGGATCATGCGCACATTTCATACAATTTGAGATTTTGATTTCTGTGGGTAGGAAAAACAGATTTTAGCTGCGTTCTTTACAGAAAAATAGTAGCTGTACAACTTTCTCTGTGGGCGACAATACTATTATTGATTAGATCTATCAAAACATGTTTTTAATTTTAAGTATAAATATCTCAAGATCAATGCTGAAGGACCTGAGCCATATGGTTCTGACCCCCCTCACTATTCTAGAAACATCTATTATTATGCAATCCAACAATTACTCGGTGTAACTAGTATACAAAGGTGGCAGTTGAAACAATTCTTATGGTGGTTTTTAAGCATTTTGAGCTTTATAACAATACATTTTTAAATACGGTGAAAACTTAAATAGGCACTATACACTTACGCCGTGTGAAAAAATTCCACCTATCAAACGCAAACCAAAATAATATCCATGATCATAATAAACAATATATAAGTAGCGGTGAAGACCTGGTCCCCCTTACATAAAAAAAACATAGTGTCTGTTTGCTACGTTTAACGAAAATAAATGACACTGGTAGATTTAATTGTAAGAATAAAAACAAATACAAAGGCTAGCTTTGAATGGGTTTAAGAATGACAACAGCAAAATTACAATAATTATTGGATGCATTTGAGAATGGGAACATTTCAGTGAAGCGATGTGATAAGGCATGCGACGGAGTATAACGTTATTGTGACATTCACATGTGCTTGTTTATGCAGGTCCTGAGAGCCTGGTAGTTGGCTCCGCTGAAGTGCTCCAGCGATTTGCCCTCCTTGATCATAAAGAACGTCGGCATAGACGTGATGTTGTACTTTTCGGTGATTTCGGGGCATTCGTCGACGTCCACCTGTTGGAGTAAAAAAAATCACTGTTAACACTTTATAAGCGGGCGTTTTTTTAGTGATTAGCGCAAAAAATATTTTCGACTGAAATTTTCAAAGAAATCATGTGACATTTAATCATTAAAAATAAAATGAAAACATTTTGAAAACATCATAATTTCGCTACTTTTCTAAGCTGAATATAAAAACCTGTTATTAATTTAGTAGATAGCACTCCACTTGTTATCAATATGAAATATTCAAAATATTCTGTATAAAAAGTAACATTAATCCATACCATACAATTACATTAATAACTAGCTGACCCGACAAACTTCGTACTGCCTCAGAATCAATAAATGTTGTGTTAATTTATTGGCTGAATTAAATTCAGTTTAAATGAATACTCAAAATGAATTATGTTCAATAAATGTGCAAAATTCAAAATGAAAAGTATTTTAATATCATTGAAATGATGTAATTCACGTGGCACAATCAATAGATTTAAAGGAATGCAGTGGACCAATGATTTGATTTTGAAGTTTAAATGATCCACATCTTTGTTCTTTGCTGCAAGAATTGCTCGTTCAATCAACCAATTGTGATTTTTGTGATTAGATGTTCGGGAACATTTTGTTGATGAAGCCGTCTTTCGCTGAGACGAAATTGCAAAAAATCGGCGGAAACAAAACCAATCCCTTCGATTCGTCGACAGAAACACGGCCAATACCTATAGTCAGCAATTGCTTGGAGAAATCAGAGTAGAGCAACGTTCGTGCAAACATTGTAATATTGTTATCAAAAAATTTATTATACCTAAATTATAAACATAACCTTATTTCAATATTATCCGATTTTCTTTCGTTTTCATTTCATATCATCGATTTTTTTATTCTAATCCATACTCTAAATTTAAAATTATTTAAAAGTCAATCGTGTCAGTGCCATCTAGTGTCATCTACCTGAACCCAGCATAAAACAACATTTTCATTATTTGAAGCTGTTCGTCATTTGAAAACTGTATGAGAATATTAATTTTCTTTATAATTTCTTTCCTGTGATATTTTTCCGATGTTTTAATACTTATTCTGCTATTCTAGGCAGAGACAAATTTAATAAATCAAAGATCATAAAAATCCGTGCTGGCATTCTCGAGATATACGTGGTGTAAATAACCCCACTTTGTTTTATATATATAGATTCTCATTTCTCACCCTCATTTCTACAAATTTACAATCACTGGAAGTGTGAAATCTGATGCCCTAAATATTCGAGAAACATGTGTCGCCTTTTAAAAAAAATATTATGTGTGCACGAACATTCAGGGCATAATAAATTATGAGGTTTATTGCTTATTGTCAAAAAGGGTCACTTACCGCAGCAGTTATTTTGAAGAAATCATTAAATTATGAGTCAATATATCAACAAAACTGACTACACGATAAACGTATTTTTATGTTTCCCGCCTATAATGTATTAAATTGGACAATCATTTCAAAAGTATACTTTTGCATAAGAGTGCTGCTGGAGCTTCTGTGACAGTGACATCTATTCATGATAAAAATTAGTTAACGAAATTTACTTAAACACAATGCAAGAATAAAAGGAATTAACACCAGTTGCAGCGAATGCTGGTCACTTGTGGATTTTTACCATTATTGAAGTGTAATTGTTATTATCAGGTAAAGTATTACACAAAAATTTAGGGACTTTAAATAATACTGTAATACTATAATGATAGATAACTCAGTGCCACTTCAAAAAAGTAATTCAAATTTCATATATAAATTGGTGGCGATAGTAATGTTGTTAAAAAATTTCAACATCTGTTTTAAACCTCTTGTAATGGGCATAATAATATTTGACACAGTGGACTCGTCAGAATATGTAACTTTATTAATGTTCTCTACAGTAATTTGACTGCATCAGAATATTCTTTTGATTTTACTGGATTTACCTTAAGAACGACCAATGAATCGCTGAATTCAGCAGCCAGCTCTTCCAGTTTAGGGGATATTGTCTTGCAGGGCCCGCACCAGGTGGCGAAGAAGTCTACTACGACGAGCTTAGTACCCGCCTCGGTTAACTTACTCTGGAAATCATCATTGTCGGCGACGTGGTGAACGGCCATTTTAAAATAGATCTTTTAAGTCTGTAACAATATACATATAAAAGTCAATAAATATGGTAATATTTTTATTACAATTAATGTGAAGCGTATTAAAAACTTATTTAATATTTCGACACTAGCTGTTTTGGCAAATGACTGGATTTAAATGAATCATTTGATTTTTCATTTCAATAATGATGGTCGGGTTCTACAATTTGACAATGATTATTCACTATCTTTAATTAATGAGGAATATAGCAATGTATAGAAATAAAATAACAGATGTGCTCATAAGATACAGAACTATATTAAAGAAATGCAATAACATTTTAATATATATATATTAAAATGTTATTGCGTATAGCTGAGTCAAAAAAAATTGTTGAGTACAAATTTTCCTATAGTGTATGAATTAAGACCTAGCTTTTCATAGTTTCTGTATTACAAATATTTATTTATTTATATATTACTTTCACATTAATTGTTTTAATCATTCTGCACATAAACAATTGACTAAATATGAATAGGGTTGCCACAACAAGAAAATATTTGCAATTCGGAGAACACTGAAGTAAGAATAAATAATTACTAGGATTTGTCAGCACACCGGTCAATACTTTCACTAAAGGTGACCTCAAGTAAACTAATACAACAATATGATAACAGGTAAATTCAAAACCAATACTTTTTTCAAAACAAATTCAATGAGAATAGACTTGATTTCATAGTATCGCTGTAAACTACTTAATTTTTTGAATAAAAGCGCCGAAAAGTCAATTGATATATGAATACATTTCAAACTAAAGTTACCATTAATTTGAATCATTCAAATTTGAGATGTTTCTATAATTTTAGAGACATGTTGGGTTTTGCATTTTTAAATCTTCAAACTATTGAAAGCAAAGAATAAAAAAAACTCAAATTGATTCATTCAAACTTTCATAGATAGTTCTTTTTGATGGTGGAGAGAAACTATTCGAAGTTGAGGGATAAATGCTGCTCGAAAAAATTAAACGTAATAGGCAGATGAATCATTCAAGTATTCATAAAAAAAAAAAATTACACGTCTATACAGTTAAAATTAAATCACAAATCATCGTTTCAAAAAACTGGGCTGATGGCTTTTCGGGTGATGAAATCATCACCCGAATCTTATTAATATTATAAATACTTTTAGTTTCATAGAAATTGATAATTTTGAGATATGCCTGACGAGTTTTGCCGCATCTAAACTGAGTTGTAGAAAATAATGTTTTTTTCTAGTTGTACTTTTGTGGAGCTTAAGAGAGGTATTCGAATACAATAGGTAATAAAACACATTTACCTACACTGGAACTAGGCCATCGTAAATCACAAAAATACAGTCTTTAAATTAGAACAATAACGTCGCAGAAGGAAAACAATCTTGTTGACAAAAAGATAAAGTTTCAGTTTTAATTGCAATTATTAATATGTACGTAGAATCACTAAAACTATTATATTAGAATGCGGTCACTATTGTACAAATCCCACCTGCTCTCTAGAAATGCCGAGTGTGCCCTATAGATAAGACTTGTGAAGCCAGCGCTCACTTTAACCTCAAAAACCTGATCATTAAACAGCAAAAATTGTCCACATTATCCATGAACAAATCAAACCATTATACATGAGAAAGTAAAGATACGAAACAACGCCGAGAGCATTAAGTTGTACATTGGTGCCAGAGCAGTCCAATGCGCACAATTAGAAAACTGCATTTGGCACTCACGTGCATGGGCTAGCTAAGAAAACTATACCCAATAATATGATTAAGCATAGAAGCAGGCCAAGATTGGCTAAACGAATTTGCTGACAAGCGTCATATGCTCAGAGCCCCAAACTGGGAAACTGTCGCTTGGGATTGGAAACTTTTTTTAAATTTTTTAATTTGGATAAAATCTAAAATAATCATCAAGCATCAGAGAAGGAATCTCAGTAGAAAGTAGCTAGCATTCTTATTCAGTAGAAATTTAAATATAAAATACTATAGGAAAATATTAAAACAAAAATCTCGGACATCTGCTCTCATTGCAGCGTATAGGAAATTTAACACCGACTCCGAATAATCAATCCATAAGGTTTATAAAGAAACAACGAGTGTATGTAAGAGTTAGATTTCCAAATGGCTTACTTTGTGTCGCTATAAACCTGAGAGAATGACGTATTTATTACAAATTATCTTAATTTTGCCAAATGAGAATGAGTGTTGGTACTTTAAAATCAAAATGCACTAGTCAATTTTTCCAATATCGTGTTAAGAAAAAGTGTTTAAGAAATAATCCATTAGCAGTTTTGTAAATTATCAAGTATCCATTAATGTCAAAAATATTTATTGCATGTTTTAATATTCAAACTATTTATGTTGTGAATTTTCAATGAAGGTTGATATCATTGCCACATTAAAAAAAAGTTCAGAGGTGCGAGTTGCGGTCAAATCGGGGGTGATAATGAGCATTACTTTCCGTTGAATCCAGAGATTCCAAAAGTGTTGTATTCAGTCATCCAAATCAATAACTGTTCGTAAGATTGTCACATGAATTTAATTTATTTCAAGTTACATAATAATAATTACCCATTTCATATTTTGAGTTATCCGGCAAGAAATTATAATATTTTTTTTATCAAATTACTTAATTTAGTATAAGACCAACGAAGCCACCAATAACAATAGTCAATCCTGTTTTTATGCGGTAGATGCGTTCCATGAAATATTGCATAAAAAAAAATCGCACAAAAAAGACATGACTTCCATACAAAAAGTGGGGATACGTTATATAAATTTTAAAATCCGAATAATTTTGAAACAGGGAGTTAAAATATACACTAAATCGCAAAGTATAGGAAAATTAGAGGAAAAACACTGCGTAAAAATATAAGTGTGTTTTAAAGCATGTGGTTCTAAATCACTCTTTTTCGGAAGAAATAGTCTGCGCATCAATTTCATAAAACTATGGTTTTTTTCTAAAAATGAAATTAGTGAGCAGAGTTTATTCAGATTTTCTTTTTCGATAATTAATTGATTATGCAGTTTGTCACACCCATAAATATATTTTTTAAGCTATCGTTGAAACTTGAATCATTTAGAATGAATCATTCTAATTTACTGAAAAGTTGGAGACCTTCTTGAATTATTTTCGCAGAGAAGGAACTGGAATTTCTTCTCGTACGTCATCATTTTCTGGCTTTTGTCAATAGTTAAATGAATGACATCATCGTCACTTAAAGCATTATCCGTAAGTAATTCGTCTATATAATTTTCGCTAAAGGTATCAAACCTTTCTCCGCCAGGTTCATGTGCTTAAGTAATGCGTTTATGATTAATTTTCTATTATATCCAAAAAAACAACGATACATGCTCTCGATGTAATATTTAAAAAAATTATATATCGTAAAACATAGTACATTTTTTAAAAATTTACATTTCTAAAAAACCGAATAACTTCGAAATCGCATAAAAAAAACTGCATAAAAACAGGATTGACCTGTATGTGTATTTTGTAAATATACATATATCATACAAATATATTATGTATAAATATATGTATTATTTTCTAAAAATGATTTTTTAAAAGAATAAATGGTAGAAAAATATTTTTAACTTTATCCACTAAAGAAATTTATTTTTCGTAATATTTTTTTTACCCAGTCTCTCAAAAGGTTGCCAACCACTGATCTATATTATTATTGTTTCAGCTATTGTTATATGCCATTCAGAATGGTGTTCCGTTCAATATTAACTTTTCCGGTTCTAAGCTCAAGAAATGCGACCCCAATACCCACATTTTCTTAAATATCTATTTTAATATGGGTGATACAATGTTTATAATTAAGGTATTCTAATATCATAGTTTTTTGGACCTTTTGTAGTTTATATAAATACGATAAGATAAGAGATAAGCGCCCGCTTATCAGAGATCGTTCGTAAGATTATAGGCTGAACGCCGCTAAGCAAGCAGGCCAGTCGCGCATTGACATTTGCACTGAAACCACATATATTTTACGCGCAACTTAAAATATGATTATTTATTAAAAAACCACGGATTTTTATAAAAAAAATGTATGAGGAATGATGCAGAGATATTTTAAAGCCCTTAGACTATTTTTTTTTTGAAATTCATAAGAATAAGGCCAATAATGAGGAAACCACTGGGGTCCCTAAAAGACCCCCATCGGCCGAGAAGTATTTTTCTAGTCTCCGAGCCGCGAGAGTTAAAATATTTTGTTTAGGTCTTCAACTGAAGCTGCTCGATGCAATTCCGATGTCACATTTCAATTGTATTTTTTTTTTACATTTACACGTTTTGTAACTTACAACCCGAGTATACTCTTTCGGCATCTTCGAGCAATGAGGAACACGAGAAATTTCTGTAATTCTTCAATTAAAGTTAAGAGTATTTAACTAAATTTCTTTTAGGAATGCTTTTCTCTCATCTTCCTCAGGGTCGAGTTAAAAATCCTGACATTATCTAATAATTAGGTTTATCGTTTATATATTAGAGCAGAGAACTAAAATATATTCTTGACGATATTCCATTGGAACTTTCAAAAAATCAATATTTCGTTTATGTAAAACATGTAGATATTAAAAATCAAGGGCCGGATTGAAATCTTTCGAGGGCCGTAGTTTGGTGACCACTTTATTATAATAAAAAAATTATTGATGACAATCTGGATTAATTTTACAAATGGTTGGATATCAATGACATTCAATCAACTCGGAAAACAATTGCATACATAATAATTCAAAATTAAAAAAGGAGCAGATGTTGCTTATAGTGAAATTATTCTTAAAAATAAGTTTTTGAACCACTCCTATGCATACTTTCAACATATTGATGCAGTCAAACAATGCATGTTTGAGAAACCCCAGTCTACGGAATATAAAAAAAATAATGACATTTGTTTCTTGGTTAACAAACAATATAACAATTAATGTTTACATGTTAAATGGTGAAGGGGTGGGTTCTGACACTAATGTTCTTATCTGAAGTAAATTCAAATCAATAATCAGAAAAACAAAACTTGGCAAAGTCATTTGTGAAACAAATGTTTGTTTTTATAGAATTATACAATTTAAAAAAAAAATATCATTATATTCCTACTTTTACGGTTACTGAATGTTTTTTTTTTTGAACATGTTCGATGCAAAGTAGAGCTTATGGAATCCTAATGGAGTTTATCTCGACAGAAGTGTTTCTATGAGAACTGCTTGACCTCTCTTTTTTCAAAGAGAGTGAGGATAGAAGTATAGGACTGGGACAGGATAAGTGGTTAGCTTATCGCACTCGCTTTATGGGGACACATACATCAATGCCTTCGGACAGAAATCCATAAATCAATTTTTAATAACCCGTACCGAGCCGTAACAGACATCAATCACATTTCAATGACAAATAAGTCCCGGAAGAAAAAAATGCATGTCCATCAAAAACATGTTTGGAAAGCGGTGACCGATAACTACTCCACCATAATTTGATAAATTGACTGCGATAAGTAATTTCGTTTTTGGTTTCACAACATAAAATGATAAGATAACAGTTAATCTATAGTGAATTAATATTCACAAATTGATTATTCATCATCAATTAATTAATGTGATTATTATTGTTCTTTATAAACTAAACTGATACCACTATGTCCACACTCAATATGGAACATATTGTAAATCCCATAGAGAAAGTTAGAGAGTGTTGAAGTTAATTTCAGCACCATTGAATTCTATTAAAGGCTACCCATTTATAGCCTCATATCAAAAGTTGGGGGGAAGGGGTCAAAAACAATAGTATTAATGTCAATTTTTGCAGATAAAATTATCTTTTTGACTGAAAATGAAAAAGCAAAAAAATATTTTTCGGATTTTTTGACACCTAACAGTTGAGAGCCACTGACTTTTATTTTTATAGGGCAGTATATAACGTCACACCCAGAGGTGTGGGGTGCATGTGTAGAATAATTTTTACAAGGTTGTAGAAAGGTTAGGTTTGGGGTGGGGGTTGTAGAATATGTATGTCAATAAACTAATAAAATACATACTCATTTTTACCATGAAAATTTGAAAGGGGGTTAAAATACTCATAATCATACAGCAGTGTTTACTGGAACTCAAAGAAGCCATTAAAAAATCCGATTTTGCTTCTATAGATATTAAAAAATAAAACACTTTTTGCTCGTCTTTTTTTTTTAATTTGGAATAAGTTCTTCCGCCAAGAATTGACAGTTGTAATGCTATTAATTAATACTAATATTGTAGTCACTGTAAATCGAGGAAAATCCATTATTAACCATAAATTTATTTGAATATATTTTGTAAGCACGCGTAATGTAATACTATGAAATTATTTTTCGTAACAGTTTTATAAATCGATATAAGATACTGAATCGATGACGCACGGAAAAAATACGTGCATGAGTAGGTATTATTGAATGCCTAAAATTAATGCACTATGTCATAACTAGGCAATTTTGCAGCTATGGCTACTTATAATTTATGATTGAATTTACATAAAAACTAAAGAAAAATGTCCGACATCAATATCATATCTATTGTCAAGGTTAGGTAATACAAAAGACGTTTATGTGATTCATTCATTAACAGATAGCAAGAATCTATTCGAATCATTGGAGTAATGACTCGTTTAATTTAAATAAATATTGCTCATTGTCCACGATGAGTTAACAGCAATGATCATCACTATATCTGGAATAATCTGTTTGGAGATTAGTCATAACAGAATACTTTTGATTCACTAATCCATATTGTTAATTTGTATTAACAAAAAAGAGATGCAGTAAGTCTACATAAAGAGTTGTCAATGTTAAATACATAAAACAAACTCTTTATTTTGAATATCTAATAATTATACTGACAGAAAAAATAGCAAACAAATGACAAGCTGATCAAAATGTGTAATCAAGTATCGTTCCTTACTTGATCAAGGTGACAATGTTATTTAACGTGTAAATTCGTGGACGAGTACGTAATAAATGACGACGATCCATTAACATTGTTTTAAAGCGATCGATTGATGTTATAAAATCGAAATAAATGGTATTTAAATGCTAATACTTCGATGAAAACAATTGCAGTTGAATTATTCAATAATGTATTAAAAATTACAATTCATAATTTGGAAACAATTCTTAATTTGAAAATGTTGTTTCGAAACTTTAGGCAAACCAATATTAGATATACATTATATTTAAAAAGTGAATAGGATCGGTTGAGTCCATGTTCTAAATCAATTTATAACAACATTATTCGCTTTACCCATCTCTATAGCTGTCAAATATTATTTAATCTCTAAATGAGCGAAAAATGTTAAAGATCAAGACTTCGGCACATTAAACTTTCTATAATATATATACTATCGGGTCAAATTCGTCACCAACTGAAATAATTTGATTCACATATCGTATTTTTGGACGATGAACGAAGTAAAATATGAGAATGAAAATTTCGATTTATAAGTATACCGTATTTCGAAATACCCTATGTAGTAGTAAAATTACGCAAGCAATGGTTTGGAAACCTGCGTCGTACACAATTACTGGGTTAATTATCTACAGAGGAAGTTAAACAAAAAAAAATCAAGGACACCTCAAAGAAACCGCGAATAACAAGACAGTTTTTTAAAATCTAATATCGCATAGATTATTAATTTTGGATTATTTCAGGAAGTATGCTAAGGAAAGATAACTAATTGATATAAGTTACAATTAAAGCAAACATACCGATGGTCGAAGCTCAAAACACACTGACTCTGTGACTGACGTCGGGCCGGCCTCGTTTTAGTAAACGAATTATGAGAAGGAAATCATAGACAAATAGAACAAAATGAGAGCGAAAAGTGAATGGATACTATGTTACCACTGTTAGAAAAATCTTTAGTAATATTGTCGTTGCTTATTTAATTTGTCGTATGTGAAGATAAATACTTTCCGAGATAACCTAGAATATTATTTTTCAAATTGGATTTTCACATTTCAATTTTTTTGATAACCCTGACGCCACCTTGATATATTTTTTGTTGAATCCTATGAACCTGTGGTTTGGGTTTGTATAATTGAGATTCGGGCTCGGGCCGGATCCGGGTAAGGAATTTATTTCTTTAGACAAATATTTCAGACTATGTTCGCATCATAAATCAGCCATGTAGTAATATTATTCGTAACGAAAAGTTATTATTCGTAACGTAAAAAATAAAGAATCGTATATTGTTGTAAATTCGTAAAAAAATGGATTTTTTTCGGGCTGAGGAATATAAATCCGGGCATCGGGTGGGGTTTGGATAACATGTGCGGTATTAGACTCGGGCCCGAGTCTTTCGGGCTCAGACCGGGTATTTTTGTAAAATTTTAGGCCCGTGCAGACCTATAGGGTGCGGAAAGGAAGCAATGCGCTTATCGCGGTCTAGTGGTCAAAAAATAAAGAAACAAATAGTAATTTTCAAACTATTTATTTTAGAGTGTGATATTAATGTATGATTTTACTGATAATATCACTTTTATGAGATAATTCTTGGTATTTGAATAGAAAATAATGTTTCCGATTTTTTTACACATATGACAAATTCTACACATTGAATTGTGCACATGTACATTATTTAATCTAGAATTTTGCACATAGGACATTTTCAATATTGAATTATATTCTTAGCGAGAGCTTATAACTAGTACCATATTATTTTAAAGCAATAATACTATTCCACTGTAATCATTTTTTAATATATTTTTTTTGATAATATACATTATGTCAACTGCCACCATTCGTTTGACTAGAGAAGGTCTTTTTACGTATTCGCCTTCTTTTATTTGTCTGTATTCACCAATTTCATTTCTTCTACATTTATCAACCTTTTCATGCAGGTTGTTCTTTGCAGTTCACGTTAATCTCAGTCATTCGCAATCTTCACAATCAGAAGAGATCAATGAAGTAAACAAAGGCTTACATGTCATGATACAGACATAAATGAAACATAAAAAAACAAAACATATATAAGATCATAATTCTCCAATCCAATTAATCAATTTATGTCAAAGAATCATAAAAGTGATTAGCGGGGCTTTTTTTTGAAAAAAAAAGTGCCAAAACTCATTTTTTGTCAAGCTTTTTCAATCTATCTCCGTTCCCAATGTGGAGCATATGGCTTCCTAATAGAGGTATCTCAACAAAACTTTATTTATAAGAACTGTTTGTTAGACAGTTGCTCAACCGTCTTTTTTTAAGAAATTAGAAAGATATAAGGAAAGGGCATGGACAGGACTAGCAGTTAACTAATCGCTATCGCTTTTCCTCATTCATTTTTGGTTTGGAAGTGTGGAAAAGAATTTAGACGTCACAAACACCCACGTCTTTGAACATAACTGGAAAGTGAACCTCTGCGTTTGTGGAATAAAGAATACGACCCATTTCATTCCTAGAGATTTATTTCAGTTTTCAACACATTGAAAGATTGATTTTCCTTTGCTCATTTATGTTGTGCAGTTCCGAGTTTTTTTTGCTGTTATTACTTTTTCGCGAAATAATGATTTAAAAAAGGTCTTTTTTTCTTAAAAAATTAAAAGTTTTCGTAGCAAAATATATTTTTTTTGCGAATATTGATTAGAAACATTAAAATGCCAAGAAAAAAGGTTCCAGAACGCCGTTTCATTGCGTTACATGGGGAAAAAAATACTGGTGATCAGAGGCAACAACTTCTTCGCTATTGTGAACCCTTGTATTTTGATTTGTGCATAATAGTGGGATGGGTATAAATATGAATTTGATAAGCACTGAGGCAAGTATTGCTCATCACTATTGTGATCGATATTCTAACTGTTTTATCATGTCAAAATAAAGTACACATTCTACATTCATAACTCATTTTCGACAAAAACGTTACATATTTATTCACTTACTACTCATTTATATCAATGTATTTGTTAAATTTTTAATTTGAACAAATCTGGGTGGTGTATTTAAAAACTAGACATACATTAACTACATGTCTATTTGTTTCGAGTGCAAGTTTTTAAAGAAATCTATTGTGTTCTCCAAATTGTCATTTTAAACGAAATTATTTTTCGATTTTGCGTTTGTTCTTCGATTTTTTACAACTTAATATTTCCGATAACAACTATCTGAAATTTTAAAACATAAATATTTATCGAAATGGATTTCGTTGCTAAAAGAAAAATGAAAAAACAAAATTTATTATAAATCTTTTTATATACATAATTGCAACTCAAAAATTATATAAATATGTCAAAAATGTATAATGTTTTATGATAGTAAATGTTTACAAATAATATTGTATATGTTCATGTACAGATACTAAATAGATAAATAGAAGGCTTTATTCTGTGTCAATATTAGAGAAGAAAGTATACATTATCTAAAATATATTTTCAGTCAGTCTCAACATTTAATTTATGAAATAATAATTCCATATTTATTAAAGCTTACACAAATTACGTTCCAGAACAGTAGAATACAAATTTATAGCAAGTCAAAATAATTTGATACATATCTGAAAGTTTAAGCTAATAAAGTTTTCAAAAATTTTCATAAGATTGTTACTTCTACAGACATTAATCGAGATCATAGTGAGAAAATAAATCTTCAATGATATAATAATTATTTGCACTATTAAAGTTTTCAATGTTTAAAAAAATAAATGTACACTTATATTATTGAAATATCACAAAGACGACATTTGAAATCGATTCGATCTCAACATCATTTTCCATCCACGGCTTCCTGGTTGCCAATTTTCATCTTGGCATACTGCTTTCCGAGATACTTCATAGCTTCTTTGTGCGGTGTATTAACGCCTCTTACGTTTCCATAATTTTCCTTGACGTACAATGCGAAACCGGTGGCTTGACGCTTTTGTCCAACGGGTGTTGATATAACAAGACCGTCTTTGTTTTTTTTATTGTGAATACATTCAAGAGTCCCGTAGCAATAGCCGCAGCGCTTTTTCGTTGTGTCAATAGACTTTGAATGTCTACCGATGCTGTAAATATAATGAAAATAGTTTGTTTGAAAATGTTATACAATAAACTAGGAAAAATAGGCTGTCCTAAATAATAGAAAACCTATCCAAAAAATTCTTCTACAGTAAAATAAATATATATTCAATTTTTCAAGACTTAAGTCCGAATAACGTGTCTATTAATTAGATGAGTAACCAATAAGCTTTGGCCATAATTTGGAACATGAAAATAAATAGTGATTTCCAACAAAGTAATTTGTTTATGGATTTCGAGTTCAATTAATCGACACTACTATAAAAAAAATCATAGTCAATGTTTTACTATTAACAATAGAAATTATTGGGTCTAACTGCATTTTTACTTATGATTTTAAAAGAGATTTATGTAACAAGACTTGCTTAGGACGCTTTTTTATTTACAAACAAAATCAAACAGCGAACAAAGTGTTCAAGTAAAATGAATACACCAACAATCCATTGGTAATTGGGTATCAAAATAAGAAATACATTTTTAAATAAATTAAATATAATTCAAATGTACCTGTATCCGCACTTGACACATTTGTATGTATATTTGTAATGTATATCCAATGTGTGACAAACGGGAAGTGCCACTAGTTCTGGATATCGCTTTAATGTTTTGGCGACCCTAGGAAATAAAGATAGTGTTAGATAAGAAACAAAATTGATACACAGTATGTAACGAATTCACACGAACATTTTTTAATAATAATTTGATAATCATAAAGAGTGATTTTAATAAAAAGCTCACTGCAAAGACACCTGAAGCAAAATTTGGTAGATTCTGAAAATTATTGTGATATGAATATTTACAGTCGATGATGAAAAATAATATCCCAGCAGTCAGACTAATTTGTGATTATCAAAAAATCGAAGTAAGACCGTGATAAAATTTCTTATAAGAATCACTTTAGGAGTCGATTGGGGGAAAACTTAACACAATAGTTCTGTTCTTCTGCAGAAGAACAGAGCTTATGTTATCGGGCGGTCCAAACAATAGACTAGCCTATGATGGGCGTTTTTTAATGATTAGCGCAATAATATATTTACATTCTTAAAATCAACACAACTTCTAAACCAAACAATATTTTCGACTGAAATTTTCAAAGAAATCATATGTGAAATTTAATCATTAAAAATAAAATGGAAAAGAAAAAACATTATGAATACATCATAATTTCACTATTTTTCTAAGTTGAATATAAAAACCTGTTATTAATTTAGTAGATAGCACTTGTTATCAATATGAAATATTCAAAATATTCTGTATAAAAAATAACATTAATCCATACCATACAATTATATAAATAATTATGATATAAAATCCCCATTCCCATCACTGGAAGTGTGAAACTGAAATAAATATTCGAGAAACATGTGTCGCCTTTTTGAAAAAAATACCATGTGTGAACATTGAAGGCATAAAACTTATGAGTTTTATTGCCCATTGTCAAAAAGGGTCACTTTCCCCCACAGTTATTTTGAAGAATCCATTAAACCTATGAGTCAATTTACCAACACATTTATTGATCATTATTATTTCATGAACGAACTATCTGTTAAATTGTCGGCGTAATCTTCACAGTCACTTATTATTTTTTAAAGACATTATTGTTAGTAAAACTTCTCATAAAATGGTAATAATATATTCGAATAACAAAATACGAAACAATAACACAAACAGAACAACGCAAGCGGTATAAAAAATAGTCCAACCTATAAAACGACTCAAACTAATCTAGCAATGGAGATCGCAAAATAAATCTATAATACAGTTGATTTTCTGTTTCTTAACTTAAACTTCCACCCTAATAATTTGGCAAAGAAGTTGGACTAGCGGTTATTAGTTAATTTTAAAGTATTGAATTGGTATTAAAAAAAACCATCATGAGTACCAAGACCCTGGTTTAGTAATACCGGCATAGCTATCGCTAGTTCCACATATATATAATGGTATTTAAATTTATAAATATTTGTATACTAGATAAAATTACCCACTACAGTACACATATTTTTGAATCAGGGACATTGAAAATATTACTCACCAAGCCTTCCAGCAGGGCCCGTGTCCATCTCTTAGCTCTGCATCAATGAGCCACGTGGCAACGTGACACAATTCATGTGCAAGTGTATCTCTCAGTCGCTGCGTACCATCAACAACCTTTGCCGACAATTCAACGCTAGACTTGCGCGTTATCATAGGCGGAACTGAAGGCTTGCTTCGGTGTTTTATTACTTTATTGTGGGCGCGCCTGCAATCAGAAACCATCAAAGGCAACCCACTAAAATTACTTTCTTAACCAATATTACATCAAGCTAAACCCGACATAAAAATGATATATTGTGCAGTTAAATTTTTTTAACAATTTTAACTAAAATAAGGATGGCGACAGACAAATCAAAATGCACTGTTTTGAAAGGTTTTGATACATCAGCTGACACGGTTTGAGAATTTAAATCTTTCATTCAAAAATCTTGCACAAACTTGAGCACGCATTGAATTGCTCCTGAGGATTTCAAGTTTTAAGTACACTTCTTAAAATTGATTCAAAATATGTATGGGTGTAACATGAAAGTGCATATTTTAAAGATGCTAAAAGAATTCTGAGTATTTCGGGATGAGAAAAACAGTCATAATCCTGAATCCCAATTCGTAATTCTAATTTACGAAATTTAAAAAATTATAAGCTTAATTCAATTACCCAGCAGTTTTTGTAAGGTTTACACTCCATTCGATGAGCAAGTCGGAGGGCAGCTTCGATTCAAAGACATTTTCGTTAAACATGATAAATAATTTCTTTGTCAGCTCGTCGCGTTTGGATTTAAAATTTTTCTTAAAGCATTTTGCATCCGGATCGCATCTCCACGATGGAACATTGTCTGAAAGAAACTTTGAAATAAGTAATATTATTATATTCATAGTCGAGAGGAAGAAATAGAGCACATTTATAACATTCAGAGATGTTCATCAATACTATTTTTGATAACACTTTTTATTCTTTTGTAAAACTTAATAAACATGGAGGTGCCGCGTGGCGGCCATATGCTTCACATAGGGAGCGAACATGGCCAAAGAAGAAGAAGAAAACTTAATCCCATTTTATTTTTGATGAAAGACAATGGAGCAAAAAGTGCGTTTCACTTGATACGCAGTAATTATCCAACATGTAAAAAATCAACAATAATAAACATAGATAAAAAATAAATAGAAAATTACTACCAGCGAGGGATGCCATAAAACTGTATACTTGGGTATCAGTTGAAACTGGATTTGCTTTTGAAACTGTCAAACTCTTTGCAGAGTTCCTTTCCTTGAGTGACTTTTTTACAACAGTCTTCTTTGGATTTTTTCCTAAATCAACATCATTACCATTTGATTCGAAAATTAATGTCTTCGGTTGGAGATCAAAATGTAAGTCGTCCAATTTTCTTTCGGAGTCGTCGTCAGAGTCACTTGAGTGAAAATAGTTAATTTTCTTTTTTCTCACGGTCAATATTTCGCAGGAATCATCCAAATTGCTGTTGATTTTTACAGTCTCCTTGTTGATTAAAGAATCAAATAAATCAGCATTAACTTTTTCATGATGTATCTCCTTTGCATCAACATTCTTACAGTGGGCTGGTTTGTGGCCAATCTTAAGATCCTTATCCGAATTCAGTTTTGTTTTGACAATACTGTCTGAATTTTCAATTACCTTTTTTGTTTTCTCATTCGGCTGTATGTATTTATGTTTGGGTGGCTTAGTAACTCTATTCGAAATTTCAGACTTACTTTTATTTGATTTAATATCACTCAAGCCCAGTTTTTTGGGGCATTTCAAACTATCTGAGTTTTTTATATCTATTACACACCTACTATCTTTAATTGGATCATTCATAAATCTTTTGTTGGGTTTAGAGAATTTAGTTTGTAATTTTGAATAATTATCTGCAATATTATTTAATTTCATTTCAAGACTAAGATTTATCTTTTTCAAATCGGCATCATTAAGAACATTTCGATCTTCAAAATTATTTTTATCCGATTTAATCTTTTGTTCTTTTATTCCTTCATTTATAACTATTTTGTATTCGGTTGGTTTAATTTGTTCATTTGAATTAGGTTTCGTAATATGACTCCTCTTTTCAATATTACGAATATTTATTTCAGGAGTACGTTTAAGTTTTAAATCTTTTTTAGTTTGACTAATTCTTTGTGATTTTATCTTTTTAATACCATCTTTCATTTCTGAATCATTCTGTTTTTTATTTCGTTCTATTAACCTGTCGCATTTGATCGCATTCGTTTGAGTTCCTTCATTGATATTGCCAACTAAATTTTTATGGTAAGGTTTACAGCTTATGGCATCGTCAATCTTTGTTGTAGTAGAATTTTCACTGACAATTTGTTTTTTAGGTTTCCGTTTTCCGATCATATTTGATTCATTTAATATATTTTTACTAGAATTATCAGCCTTCGAATCTAGGCAACCGTAAGTCGTATCGATCACTTCTTTAGGTTTTGAAATATTTTCTTTGATATTGTTGTTACCTAAAAAAGGTTTCTTAATAAATATAAAATTATCTGTATCATTTAAACTCTGAAAGGAGAGAGAATTGTCATATTTTTTGTTAAAATTAATCAAACCATTATTTTTTATAAAGTCAGCCTTTGACGGATTTATATGTTTACCGTTGGTCAAATCAATGACATCATTGAATTGGAAAACTCCATACATATCATCTCGGACAGATCGATTAGGAACATTATCATCAGTGTTTTCGCAGTCTAAATTCAAACCAGATAATTGTAATTTGTCATTCTTTAAATCGTCAAATTCATTAACAAAAATATTATCTACCTTGTTAATATTTTTACCATAATGAGCATCTTTCAAACAATCTTTTAAAATAAAAACATCGTCAATCACGTCAAAATGTAACAAAGTTGGATTTATACCTTTGGTATGTTCACCGTAAGTAACATTACTTTGATTCGCAATATTTCTATTTGAGCTCTTAAAGAATCGTTTAATACTACTCTGCGCCGGTTGATGTTTGGATTTTATTTCAGTTGACAGAACGTTAATCTGCAGCGAATCGAGCTTATCAATTACATCACCGTCGTCGACACAAAACTTTTCAAGTTTCAGAGTGGGGTCAATTCTAGACTTTGATTTCTTGAAAAGTCCCGGGGTACTCTTCCAAACGTCTCCGTAAAGATTATCCATGATGCTCGCTGTTTGCGGTGTCAGTTTTCTTAGAATGTCAGTACAGTTTTCAGGAGTTTTGTAGCTATTTTCTTTTAAATGATCAGGAACGGAATTAGTATGGCATTCTTTTACAAAAATATTCAAAGATTCCATATCAAAGGTTTTCGATGTAGAAATATTGTTATGGGTTGTATTACTATCATCACATAAACCTTTTTTTCTTTGTTTTAGCATTTTTATTTGTCCGTTTGGAAAATTTGCACTTCTTTGTCTCTCACTATCTGTAGTCTTTCCAATCTCTACTTTATCAGAGTCGATAAAATTGTGAGATTGCAAATGTTTGAAATCATTGTTATCATTTGGAGTACTGAATGCGAGATAAGGTTTTTGAACAGACTTTGGTGAATTCGTAGAAAAATAACCACTGACGACAAACTGAGAAGAGTCGCTGTCCATATTGCTGCCTGAAGTAGTCAACGGGGATGGAATGATTTGTCTCGGCCGTCGTATTGTCTAGAATAAATAAAAAGTATAAATCATAAGACAAATATCAGCAACCAATTGAAAATTTGATGTAATGTTTCTATGACTAAAATGTTTCTTATGTTAAGTATATTTGGACGTAAAATGATATTTTCTTTTGTAAGAATTCCGATATTACTTAAAAATATTAAATATTACTATAAAAAAATCATTGAGACCTCCATTAGGAGGCCATATGCTCCACATCGGGAGCGGACATGGATTTAAAAAAAGTTTTATTATTAAAAAAAAATCCGAGAGCAAAATTAAATCGGCAAATAAAAAAAATAATAAGCCTAATAGATTATCTACACGTAGACAACTTAACTCTAGCAACGCCAAATACAGATGTATATCTCCCAACAGGAACATCAAGGCGAGAGAGAGGAAGGAAGAGAAGAGAGGTAAGTAAAACCAAGATTGTGTATAATATTAACTGACCACAAATGTGGGTGTTGTCCTATGTTCCAGCCTGTAACCAGGAGATGACAGTCTTCCGCTTATGTTGGTCACCTTGTTGGTTGACAGGCCCATATCGTCGTGTTCGTTTTCTTTGTTTTGAAACTGGACGCTCTTTGTGGGACAGCTGTTTGTGTTTTTCCTCAAGCATAGCCGCTGAAATCCTTAACACAAACCAATTCAAAATTGACAACCGTTCTTCCTAATTCCACTATTATTTTTAAGATTGTATATGCAGTTTTATAATGAATTATCTTCAAATTTACTTCTAAGAAATATAACATGGTTATAGCTTCAGAACAATGTCACTTAGTCATGGACAAATAAACAAAAATAAATTATCAAATAAGAATGTCGATTATTTGAAATAATTGGTCATTTTTTCAATCGATTTCTGTTCAAAGTTATGGATGTTTGTGGTGTACTAAACAGTTAGCACTATAAATAAAAAAGTCTGGGAGCGCTGATAATTTATAAAATTTTAATGCTCTCAAACCGTAATGATTCAATTTCGGCATCAACAAGTTTCCAATACAACGTTTTTCCAATAAATTATTACAAAAATCTTTTTATTATATTTACGTAACAATAAACGTTTATTGTAAAATTTCGAAATTGTCTAGAAACGGTGTGGCAGCGCCAACTCCACACGCTCTCGCCTCACTACACCACTCGTATAGCTTAAGTGATTAGCCAAACACAAGTCCTGTCCTAGTCATATTCTCAATTATCCTGACTCTTTGATAAAAAAAGAGATTGAGCAACTGAATAACAGGCAGTTTTCGTAGAATAACGTGTGTTGAAATACTTCCATTAGAGGCCATATTTTCCACATTGGGAGAGGACATGTAAATTTAATATATATATATATGTCTTAAATACCAAATTATTTAGACAAAAACTATTCAATAGTTTCACACTTGACACAATATGCCCATGAATTGAGGCTACAATTTTCAAACCCCACACATTCCAATATCGTTGAAAAAAAAAGACCCTAGCCCTAACCTTCTTTCCAAACTCTTGGAAAAAGAGAGGTTGAGCAACTCTTAAACAACTTAAACGGCTATCTGCGTCAATTTTTCAATTTTAATAAAAAAGGTATGGAGAGTGACACAAAATAGTCAACATGTTATATTAATTGCATTGATCAATTTCTATCATTTCATTGGAAGCACGATGTAAAAGTTCCTTTATATTATTCTTCGTATCTTGACGAATATGTTAAGATTGCGTGAGTGTGAAAACTTACTTTTTTTCGGAAGAGGAGTTACATGAAGACGTGTACGGCATTCCATCTGAAAGAAATTTTCGGCGATAACTAAAATTCTGAATTCATAAATTTAATAAATTAAGTAATAAGCTCTGCTTTAAAACATTTGTATATACCTACGTCACATTAAAAATCTAATAATAATGTCAGCGAAGACAGAAATACGTTTAATTATTAATGTTGCGTATTTTATTATGAAAAATAAGGCTTACCGTAATGTGCGGAAATAAAAGGTTATAAATAATAAATCACTTAGTGTTTATCACTACGACTCTTTTTTACTCTGTGTTTTTATATGCATCACGATAATTTTTAAGAATAAGTTTAAAATGATATAATTATGTTGAATAGATAAATTAAATGTTTTTGTATTACAGTACAACATTCAAAAATAACGGCAATTAACGTCAACAAATTGCGTATGCTATGTTGCCACTCATTCATAGATAATATTCCTCATTCCAAAACCTTTATTACCATCACTAAAAATCATTGTCGTGAAGACGATGTGTCGATAATCTATTATCGCTTTATTTTTACAGTAGCTGCATTGAAAAAATACGCTAAATTTACCTGATTTGAGAAAAGATATAGCGCTTAATTTGATAAACTTTGAATCAAGACTAAATCACTAGGACGATTGCTCAGTTTTCAAGCAGATTTTTTTACCATATTCCTGTCGTCAAGGGAATGAAAAAATAATATATTTATTAAAAGTCGATAATCATTGAATTATAATTTAAACGTCTGGTGATCAATTCACTCATTTAAGTTATTATAGTTAAAACCAGAAACATCGCTAGTTATAGCGATGTTTCTGGTTTTCATTTTGACGTTGACATTTTTAGAGAAATTGTCGATGGTATGAAAAAGAATGGTCATTAACATAAATGAAATGACATTTAAGTAGATAGAATTCATTAAAAAATGAACTATGAACCAAAGAAACATGATCAATAAAATCTAAATAATAACGGATGATAAAATCTTTCCATATTACGCAAATGATTACGCGACTAGAATTAAAATTATTCAGACGTACACCTTCTGCTATTTGTAAATCGATAAGGATTATTTTGGGATCTAGGGTTCTTGTCGAATTATAAACGGGAATTCATATAAATAAAATTTTGGCATGCTTCTTGCATACTATTGACTACATGTACACTGTAGTTTCATAAGAAGATAATGCACCATATGAAAATAAAAGGCCAATTATTTAACTAAGAAGCTTTAATTTGAATACTTCATCGATGTCTCTTTATACTACAAACTATTCAGAAGCAATAAAGTGAACAAGTTATCCATATTTCTCAAAAATTTCAATGTCAAATATATAAACATTATTTGCAGCATAAAGTAATGCTCAAACAATTCTCAGTTGTGAGAAAACTTATTTTTTATGTAAGATAATGGATGGTTGTCTAACTTTACTTCGACATCACATTATTCCTTCAGAGACTAGGCAGCAAAAGAAAACATGTTGAGAAAGAACAGCAGGGAAATTTACATCTCTATTATTAATTAAAAACACTTAAATTTAGAGTTGACTTTCACCTTAAAAATAATATTTCTAATGAAAGAAATCGGCTCAACTAAAGACAAGGAACCCACTATTAATAATAATAATATCAATGTTTATTGAATAATTTATCCATCATACAATGTAACATCGTAATATATAAAGAACTCAAGAAACAATAGGCAAGCATCTCAATATGCCAGCGTTCATTAAAACTAATACATAGGTATTGTGGGAGAAGATCCATCACTAGAATATGTTATTTATGTTATGAACTCATTAAACCCATCCAATCCAATAGAAAGCCAACAGCGATAAAACAATAAAAGAATAAATGCCATAACCACTCAATGAAGAAGCTGCAGCTTTTTGTAGTTATAATGTAATATTATGTATGTATTTGTTGGAGTTATAATAGAAAAACTATAGCCGTTTAAGTAAGTGACTCCAGATTTATTTTTATTTAAATGACAAAAACCAATATGGAAAATACAGGTAGTAACTGTTACGTGTTCAGGCTGATGGTCGAAGACTGATTAATCAAATAGTCAAAAATGATATTGCAAATTTACATAGTCATGTTCCTTTTAACAGTTACTATACGGTGATTAAATATATAATATATATATAGTATAATAATAGGATTTAAATTAGAATACATAATCTGTATTGAGAAACAACGATAAGACAAGTCAATATACATGATAGGGGACTACTAATATATTGATTTATATTATTTAATTAGAAAACCAGGCTGTCGCTAGTTTACCATCCCACAAGTTTTGAAAGGAAAAAGGCAACTACAGAGGTAATGAGAACTGTAATAATGATATACATGGGCTTGGGTTCTGAATAAGCCTGTGTAGGAGGAGAATACGAGTGACGAATCGCCTCCTGACCAGACTCTTGGCGCAATCGCAATATTTCTTCTTTCAGCAAAATATTTTCCTGTCGTAATTTGCTCTCTTCGCCTCGCAGCTGTTTGACCTCGGCGGCAACCTTTTGAATTTCTCCCCCTAGTCCCGGCAATGCCTTCGCTGGAGCTTTGTCGGCCCACTTCTGGCCTCTGTCCGACGGTGCATCGGAAGAATCCACCTGGGTGTCTTGCTCCGAGCCAGGGATCGGAGGCAGTTGAATTACACATTTCAACTTTGAATTCATTATTTTATCTGGGTCGACGGATTTCCACAGTTCTTCCGCCGTCACGGTGGAGCCTTCCGGTTCGATCACCGATTGAACCATGAATTTATGTTTGTTTTTCTCTTCCGGGTCGTAAACAAACGGTTGGAGTAAAACTTGGACTTCGATGTTGGATTTGGGACGCAGCACACCGGAATTGGGACGGACGCAGTATCGCTTGGGCGCTGTCGTCTTCAATTTGTAATGCACCTTCTTCTCGGTTACATTTGTCAGTTTGATCACGCACGTAATTGGCACATTGAAGGGGCCTTCGAATTTCAGCTCCGATGGTGGGTCGATTAACAGCAGAGCGTGCTCCGGCTTTGACATTTTAGCGGATTATTGTTCACAGGAGTAACAAATTGGATGGGAGGGGTTTTCAAAATAAAAATTGATAGATTAAAGGCGCAAAGATAACAGGGAAGTGCCTCCGAATTATTGTCGCGATGGAGTTTACTTCAAATCACACACGGTTTCCACCAATGTTAACAACATGAAACACTATTCAACAATTCGAGTAATATTCTTGCGAGTGAAATATCGCTTTACGGCTGTGTACTATCACCCGTTTACGCAATTTTATACTACTTTTCGATCGCTTCCCCACAAAATTCTTGCGGTAATACTGTTTTAAGCTAGTGAGTTCGTTTCGAAGGTATTGATGTTTGTGATTTTAAGATGTATCCGTAACAGATGAACAGATAATGTCATACATCAAAACTCATTGTCAAAAGTTAACCTTAAAACGCGATTGTCAACAATTTTCCAAGTTAGCTTTCTATCGCCATCTTGAATGAGTTCACTTTTCGAATACGACTGTCAAGAATGTTGTTGAATTTTTAAGATAACGATATAGTTTGATGCATTATAAAATGTATATCGTGTGAATATTTTTGATCCTAAATAAAGCCTATTAATGATCAATTCTGATTTATTATCGAGTGCACAATCATAATACTCTTATCAATTTATTGAAAAAAAAAACCTCCATGGAACAAAATTCATGTAAACTTAAACCTTGTTTTAGCGATATGTAAATATGACGTATTGCAGATATTCGTGACGCCCCAAATCTTTTCCAGCGATGCACGATGCAAGAGCATGTTGGCAGGCTATGCATGGGATGTTCTAGGCCACTTATAAGAATAAAACCAAAGATTATTTAAATATAATTACATCTAACATTGTCATCACTATGATATATTATATATTTTATTTTTAAGGTAGGTAATAAGATTTACACGTAGGTAGACGATCAGATTCAATTGATAATGTCAATAAAAAAATTCTTACTATCTAAGGTAAACTATAGGAGTACATATAGACATAAAATAATTGTTTATTTTTTTGAGCGTTTTGTAAATTGACTGCGGCTCTCCTTTTTTTATTGCTAGGCCCTGCTTTGGTAAATATAGACAACTATTAATAAAACCACACCAATTATTATACAAATGTATAAACTTTATTTGCACCTACAGACCAAGTCTAATGTTAGATGAAATTAATTTACAATCTATCAAAAATTCATTCCATTTAATTATCTTTGAAATATTGATAATATAAAAGGGAAAAGATAAATGCAATAGTGACTGAACAGAAACGAGCTAGTTACAGTGAAATAACTAAATCAAAAAAACTACCTAGTTGAAAACGTCCCTACTTGTAACTGATCACCGAGGTCTCCGTCTACAGTAAATGCTTACGGATTATAGACCGCAGTCTAACAATTTTATCTTTAGCAAATATGAGAATCCTTAAACCTCCACGCCTAGCAGGCGACCGGCCAATTGCAGGATACAATGCAGTACAGTTAATGCAAGTACATTGTTATTAACTTATTTATGGTACTCCTATGCCGGTATTTTCTTAAAAGGTCCTCAATTTGATTGAGGTACTTTCGCTGAGATCTCCCCTCCCAACTCTAAGTTTTAAAAACGAAAACTGACGACTGTGCATTGGACAAAAAGTTTCAATAGTATGTGATATTTTGCAGAAGAGCTGCACCCAAGGGGCCAAAGAACCGCAGTTTTCCGACCACTGACCTAGGCCATAGAACTACCATAATAGAGTAGGTACTGCTATTTTTTTTAAATGGAGAAAAAACATTGGTTAGTGGAGGAAGGATCCAGATTATTGAGGGATCATTGACATCAGTCGATGAATATGGACATTTTTACAGTGGATGATAATGATATCTAGAAATAAAATAAAATCTTTCTCATCACTTGTAAAGCAATTTGGTTCTTCTTTATGAGCATATTGTGAATCCTTCATCTGATCTATTTTTAAATAGATGCTGTATTGGACTTTGTTACTTCAAATGTAGATGATAAAGCAAAAATTCATTATCATCTTGTTCTTCTTGCAGTAACTGATTGTCGCGCTACCACAGTGTCGGTGACTTTGAAAAGCTACCTTTATTATAATATTCTCATTATAATGCCTGCCACTCAGTCTCCTACTTCAGTCACACAGCGAAGTATGTCCAATGTTATTAAAAAATTGATTGATTGGATATTACAATCAATTGTGCATTCTGAATTTTATAGGGTACAATTTCTCACACTCTTTCATTTCATTATTACATACTTCTTTGTTTTTCTAACCAATCTTCAATTTTAGATACAAAGGATGGTCATGATTTACACTATGTCTTTGAGAAACCAGTGTAAATCCAGAGATAGGTGTATATTTATTTTAGTTGACAAAAATGAAAGAGCTTAATTTGCAAAACACTATTTATTCAGATTAAAAAATATTTTACAATGGTTCAATCAAGTAAATAAAAAATAGTTTGTCACAATAAAAATAAACCAGACCTTGTTTACATTAAATGTCGACTGATGGATTTTTTTATAATGGTTAAGTAGAAAATAAAAAGGTAACCCAGCAATAATTTACAATTAGTTTAAAAAATCAGCAAATTTAAGGTGTATGGATTTGGCAGGAAAACATTTAAATTGCTATGTAAGAAGTGGAAGTAGAAAGACTTGGTAAGGAAATAAAAATCTTATTTTAGAAGTGAAGAAAGCTTAACCTTATGGAGGCCCTGAGCGCAAATATGCGTGAGCTGCTAGGAGCCCGCCAGTGCCATAAACGCGCCGGTGCGTGAGCTCCTTCGATTGTGCTGTTGGTTGTAAAATTCTTATTTTCGGCCGATGTCGATAGCTCGAGTCTATAACGACATCTAATACTCTACGCACGAAATTAAGAATGATTAAAATCGGACAACATTTAAGAATTCAAATCTTCAAATATTTACAAGTCGTTGCATAGATGCATTCAGGGTCACAACACAATAGAATTCAGGTATAAATGTCATAACATCTGGTGTCGATATTTCTGTTGGTTATTCAAAATTCTAAGAAAAATGTATAATCACATGTGGAATAAAAGGATTTTAGGGACCGGGTAAAAATATTTATTCTCAGCACACTATCCAACAGTTAGTGTCTTTGTGACTTTCGTGGTATACTCGTGGTGTTTGTATCTAATGTAATGTAAATATAATTATTAAGAGTGTTTATATATGTGAAATGATTAAAATTATAATATTAATATAAAACTTAAAAAATAATACTATATGTGTAATGTGCCAACCCTGGGATATAGAAAGATACGTGCCCAAGCTATTTGTTGCCGGAAGTGAACGAAATCAAAACAATACCCAAATATAAATGAGTACTATTAAGTTTATCCTTTGATATAAAAGAATTCTATGATTTTCAAAATGAAAAAATATCGTGGCACTGGTGTGGATTTTTATTTTTAACTAATTGGCATCTATAAGGTTAAATATCTAACATTTAATATATGTTTGGTTACATTGAATATATACTCAAGTTAAACATATAAAATTATATTAGGAACAAGATAAATAATTATTGTCTTGTAGCAACAAAATAATAAAAAAATTACATTCTTTCCTAAAAAGGTAGATGTATATTAAAATGAAGAAATGTTCGTTCTCTGTACAGCCATTTTAATGGAAAGAATTTGCTGATAATTTTTTAGAGAACTTTTAAATATCTTGGAAAGCGGGCAAATATATGCAATGGACATATGTGAATTAGGTTGTGGTCAATCTATGGGTTGAAGAGAAAAGGCAACAAATGTTGTATGTGATTTAACCCAAAATTGTATAGCTTCTCTCAAGACAAAAGCTCCACGTTGTCAAACCGTGAATAATTAATGCATAAGATGGGACAGCACCGAATATCGAGGCCTATCCTGGATAGCAGTCCCAAACTTCAGCAGTTGTCACAACAAATGTGTGCAAATAAGGTGAAGACTTTTGTCAAAGCTCGAGTGATTAGTAGATACAGATTTTAATGATGATCAAACTGAAAAAGGTCAGTCTATAATCATCACTATGAATAAAATTATATTCTCGGAAAATTTTGAATATAATATTATGAATGTTTACTTAATTTAATGCAATTACCACATGTTAATGTTTTACGACAGTTCTTTGAATTTTGTAAATGTGTTACATTGGTGGTCAGTTCTAAGATATTTTAATACAGCTGTACAAATAATTTTCTTTCTAGCACTCGTGGTAAAACACTAAAACTGAACTGCCACCTGTCGTTTAACTGACATAATTGGAACTGATTTAATTTTGTGATCTTTAAAATCATGTATAAAAATAACTCAGCACATTTTTGCAAGTCATATTTTAATTGAGCCATTGATTAAGCTTATTTAGGTTGTGTAGGATGATTATGAGACTTTTTTAGTATTGCCGTACATGTACGTCCACGCTCTACTGAGTCAGATAGAGAAACGCTGTTCATGTAAAGCGACACTTTTCGGCATCTTTATTGGTAATAAAATGTAGTTAAAAGATTCATCCATCGATGTGTAGAAGTAATTTTATCAATATGGATTTTAAACATAGAAAAAATATATAAAATTTTCAAAATATATATCGATATATTCTTTAATATAAATCGAGCATAAAAAAGGAATGTGTCATAATTTACATAGCAGTTAATGCCCTTTGGTGTTCTTAGAATCATCACAAATAGTCTCAATTTTTTCATCTATTACAATTATGTCCATGTCACGTTTTGTATGTTATCATTACAACTGTTTTTTTTTTTTTAAATAAAATTTACTATCCAAAATTAAAACAGCAGCAATTCCAACATGATTTATGGGAAATAAGAGCAGACTAGATTTATAAAAAATTGAGTGGATTGAGTAAATTATTTTTGAGAGGAACTGACAAAAAGATAATAGATATTAGATAAAATCATGACTTTGGGTTAGATTTTTAAATAATATATGGCAAGGACAGAATTTAAAACAAACTGAGTTTCTTCTATATTCCAATGCAAAGATACTTCGGCAACACTCTGCGGTGCAGCCCAAGCTTAAGTTTCGGAAAACCATTCCATTCGTTGGGTCCCTGAGAAAAATGTTTTTTTGCCTATCGGCTAATGCTGGTCGTATTTGGGAGTCATAGAATGCAACACTCGCACTTAATAACTTTTTACATTTTAAAATCACTTAATAATAGTGACAAATTGAATTCTCTTCTTCAGTGAAGAAAACAATAATAAAATGCATTGTTGAACTGAAAAAATCAAACGGTTTGAAGAAAAATACAAAATAGAAAGTTTGTGTGAAGAAATAAGCAATTTCTAAGTCAAAGATAAAAGAATTATTGAAGTTTGTTTTTCAAAAAGAAGAAATATATGATATAATTAGCCTGATTAAGATTTGAAGGCATGCCCATGAATGAAGATCTATCAGATTAATTCATTAGTCACTCATCTTTGGCATGCATCCATGCCTTCGCATTTGCCAAGTGCTTCTAGGTCTTAAAGAAAAATGGCATTTTTACAACATCCAGTGACCGGAGACTAGAAATGGGTGCTATACAGGGTTGCCAGATCTTCAAAATCACAGATCGGGAAATTCACTATTTCGAAAACTTTTATACATGTACAGGTCGGGATTATAGAGAGACATGCAATGCGGGACTCGGGATTTGTCGATTGAGCTTGGAACAGTCCCGCTCAAATAGAGACGCCTGGCAACCCTGGTGCTATATGACAACCATAGACATAAAAAAAAAAAACAGTTGCTAAAGAAGCAGATGGCGTAACAAATGGTGAAACCATTTTGTGTATTTCGTGAGATAGAAATTCGCATAGAAATCATATATGTACGATTAAGTTTTTCAACCTGACCAGAAAATTACAGTGATGGTGTATTGTAAGCAGTTAGACCATCAATTGTCAATAGATGTTTTTACAATGTGTGACCACATGTTGGTAAAGTGAAAATAAAATAAAGTAATCAAGCTGTAAATTAATTTCTCACCCAACATTCTCGTTCAGATTATTATCTTTTCCAGTCAATGAATGCAACACTATTTGGATGTTTTTGTTTATATAATATAATGTAAGTGATTTGGAAAAAAGAAATGTAGACTAGTTTATTTCCAAAACTAGGAATTTTTATAAAGAAGGTATAATAAACATCAACAGAGAGACGGTTTAAAGTCATATGAGGGAATAATTTGTCGTAAATTGAGAAAAGCAACAGTTTATTGTTTCATTTTGAAATGACATTAAATTCTTACTCTGTGCACTGAGCAGAAATGAAGTACTTTGATACCGGAGCGGAGCAATTCAAAAAATGGTCCGCTCTAAGTCTGTCAAATTGGAATGAGACAATTTTATTTTAAATTGACTTCAATCTCGACAAATATCAATGTGTCGTAACCGATCAACATATTTCAACGAATTGCATTTGTTTGCTGTGTTTTTAAGTAGTTTCATCAGCCAGTATTTTGGCTATTTCATAAGCTGATGATATTGAATGTCATGAAATAAAATATAAACCGAAACAGAAGGTCTGAGAAGCAGAATGCGGTTTGAGCCACCCTTAATCATCGCTATAATGTAGAGGTGGATCCCTTCACACTTGCCGTCATTCAAACATTGACAAGTGTGTGGGATCCGATAAGTGAAGAAAAATTTAGACAAATACGTAACAGAATTTATAATGTAGAGAAGGAGCCAGGTGATCGCCGTTCATTAAATGCAATGTTTTGAAACAACATTATTACATTCGCATTTTCAGCAATCATTTTTGTTTTTGGAACACTACATTCAGTAGTTTTATTTCTATAAAAAATGGAGAACCGTCAGGCTAAAATATAAAAAATCAAGCTTTTTAGGAGTTGAAACGTGTCTGTAGAGCGAACAAAATTAATGATGACCGATTCTCAAATAGTCTTGTTAGAAAGAGAATCAACGCATTTGAGATGATGGGCAAGCACACAAATAATTCATAATCAAGCAAGGGCTCGACATGAATGATATAAGATATGGTAAGCATTTAGTAACTAGATCATATTTTTCAACATGCTAACGCAAACTTACTGGGCCAAACTGTTTAGCCTTTACGTGTGGCCCAAAACAATCAGTCACCAGATACCTCTCCAAACATCTGGTATGGTTGAATGAATATTTTGGATACATTTGTAATTTTTTATATTAAGCTTATTTATACCATGCGGTATATTTACAGCTTACTATTAATATGTTGCCGCCCACATAGTGTAGCAAAAATCGGTATGCGGACCAGAGAAAAACGAGGTCGAGTAGGGCTGTGCTTACAGGAACAATAATCACAAAGATTTACCATTTTAATGTGCGGTATTGGGTGTACTACCGATTCTTCTATTTAATCATTCTAATGATTAGCGAGCTCCGACAAACACAATCGAGTCCTGAAGAAAATCTAATCTATGGTATTGATCCCACAGTGCTGACTCAATCATTGAAGTCCAGTAACTTGGCAACATCTAAATCCTAATATTAATACATTGTCACTTTGACTTTGATTAATATTTTGCAGCAGCTTTCAAGGTTTCAATCAACATAAAAACATTTTCAAGTGGCAACGTTGAAAATAATTATCCTAACCCTGATAATTGTGAATCAATTGAAGAATGTTTATTTGACATTATGACTACGCTCTTTAAAATAAATGAGCATTAGTCACATCTTACAAAAATAAAACACTGGAAATCAGTGATGGGGAGAGATACACTATTCACAACACAGCTAACAGTTCAAACCAACATAGTTCCACTGGAAATGTGTGAACAAACACTGGGGTTAAACAATTGTTTGCAGAAGAAATGTAACACCTAAAATGCAAAGAATCAGCTGTGGAATTACGTCAAATAGAATCCCTTTTAAGAAAAAATTATATTTATTTCACGTTATCCATTCTTTTTGCGATTTTTTTGTGGTTCAAGATTAGGATAACACTATGAAATAAAAGATACAAATTTATTGATCGATTCCCAATTAAATCAATAAACTAACACGAGTGGGCTGATTGAGTTAAAAAGCCCAAGTCAAACATTCATTACATCGATTCTGTGCGATGCAGAAGTATGTAGCGATATTGCTAGAACTGTGATTTAAGAATTATTATCACCATCAAAAATATTGAATTTCTTTCGAGAAACTCCAGACTAAAAACGACGCCTGTTCATTTCTTAAATATCAAATAATAATTGTGCGTCATTTAAGTATATAAAATTGTTTTAAAGCCTTTTCCGCAATATTGTCGTTACTTCCTTGTTTAACGCCAGGCACTGAAAAATGCAACGGTCGTAGGCGCACCTCCATGTACAGATCAACTGAATTCAAAATATAAAAATAACATTAAAAACTGCCATTTTTTATGTGTTCTCGAACATCGACTTTATGGCGTTAGTTGCGCGGTAGTTATCGCAACGTGACCATTCATTGTTCCCTCAAGTTATCGAGTTATTTTTAGTTGATTGTGAGGTTTCTTGAATACACACTATTCAAGAAAACGAATATTTCTTCATATTTTCTTTATTTATTAATGAAAATAGCGAAAGATTCCATGTGTTGTAGTGCACTATTTGCGGTGTAATGGAGTTAGAATAAAGGGAATACTCTGAATCTTGGTTATAATGTAGTTTTTTATTTATCACGATTTTTAATTGTTAATTAGGTTGCCATCCAGAAAACGGACTATTTTAAGCTCTGCTTGGGGACAACAAGAGAGACTATCAAAAAACGAGAAGTATGAACACATCTCATATAATGTGATAATATGGAAAGGTTTCACCGCCTGGCGTCAAACAAGGAAGTACCATATTATCTTCAACGAAAATACATACACAGTTATGTGTATGTATAAATTAGTCGTGGTAGATAAAAGAATTTATCAGTGGCCATCGTATTCTTATTATACAACCGTATCCTAGCTGAAAAACTTAACATCACACGACTCCGGCCTCGATGACTCTGTAGGCTGTGAAGTTACAATTGAGCGAAGAGAATTGTGATGTTGGCATCAATTTAATAATGTGTACTTTAAAAAAATCATGTTGAATTTTTAATTATTTTCAACGATAATAGAAAAATTACTGTTTTCGAAGTCCAGAATTAGGTTCAGCTATTGATTTTGACGCCGTCAGGCAAGATTATGTGGGAAGAAATTAGTGCAGCACCAAACGACACTTTTCTCAAAATACTTAGACAAACCGAGTATAAAATTAGAAAAGAATTGACTCTATTCAGATCTGCTTTGTCAAAGAATACACAACAAAATGTGTACAACGGCTCGGATACTGAGAAAATCCAAAACCTCCCAGATGCAGATGCAAGTTTGTCAATTCTTAAACTGTTCTGAGGTCACTGTTTGTAACAAAGAAAGGTCTCATTCGAGTAAGGTTTGTTAAGAATACGAATATCGGTTGCGTTAACCGTCGCGAGACAACTCCGATTAAAATGAGATTGTTGATGAATGTATCAACAATTTAAACTGTGCAACCTTAGCAAGGAGGTGACAGAACAAGAAATATTTCAAGTTTGTTACCAATGTTTCAGGTTTTTTTTTTATCACATAATGTTTTTTATAAACACGAGAATGTCAATTAATAAATGGTCATCAGATACAGCGATATCCTTGATGCATCATATTTAAATCGATTATTTTACTGAATGCGGTTGACATTGACTAGACTTATAGATTTGAATATCATAGTCAACCGTTACATAAAATGAAGATTCCTATTGATAAATATGAAGAGAATATATTTAATTTTAAATACGTGCCATTCAGAACCAAAGTTAATAATTAACCTTAATAGAAATGTGAGATTTCTACTGATATCGTAATCTCTTTTTTCTTCATAATGAGCATTCTTTAACAAGTCACCGAAGAAAAAGCAACCATGATGTTAAAATATAATCACATTATATTTTTTCAAAACTTGACTGCAGTTACCCCAATAAACAATGATATTTATCATTTCTATGTGTGATTAGGTCAGTGACTGCCGCACCGAGGACATCTACTATTTGAATTATTAATACATTTGATTTATTTATGATCAACTACACCTCAAAAAGTCCAAAAATCAAGAATTCACTGTCTCGTCAAGATAATAGTAACAAGATTAAAAATAAGTTACATTCCTACGATAAATGGAAAACACATACGAAAGCTAAGTCTAGGTAAAAGTTGAGAACACGTTTTGCACTCTACACATATACAGACAGTGAGATATTGTAATTGCCATTCTCGACAAACTCCAGCGACTCTAGAGTGAGACAGCTGCCAGTGTTGAGAAGATTTTCAGCCTGGTCAGTGTATTTCTTTGGATCCTCATCGAAATCTGCAAATGAAGTAGGACATTAGAAAAATAAAAAAAAATACATTACAGCATAATAAAGTCTGCCTGAAAAAATTGTGACCAGGTGTGCCACTCAAAACAGTTAGTGATTAATGAAAGACATTTGTAGCTTACAAGCATTGTTGTTATTTGAAGTAAGTGTCATTGCACTTTGGCATATTTTTTCTAGCCATCACTATTTAAATACATCAAAACAATTATAATTTACGTTAAATCCCACTAAATAAAAACCAGATTAACTTTCATTTCAGGAAATACTTAAAATCAATTTGCCAAATTTGTTAATTAATTATCACAATATAAATTAGGATGTTAGAAAGGAAGAGTAGATGTATTGTGTACCTTTATTATGCCACTATATATAGGTAAGTAAATGCACGTTAAGTTTTTGTAGAGTTAAAATACATTGTTATTTTTTCACCATGTAATACAATGAGTATTGTTTACCTTTGATGTGGCAGCAGCAAGCCTGCGCCGGTAAAGCTTCCACAAACTCAGGCATCATCTTGCGTATGTCTGTAAAATTGCACGAAGTCGTGTTGCCGTAATCCAAGAACAGAACAAAAACGGAATCTTCACCGCTCGAACCCATCATGAACGCTCGATACCATTGACCGTCTGCAGGAGGAAACATCAAATTATGAAAGTCAAAGTATTACGCCGAAAACTATTTAAATTTGAATTGAGAGGAAGCTTCGTAGCATTTTTATGTTTTTAAATCATAATAAACCACATGGACTCTTTCTTTTGATCAATTTTAAATGAAAACAAAACCGATAATTAATAGGTATTTCAAAACAATTTCAATCTTGAAAATCTAGGAATGTTAAGACAAGGAAAAAAGGCATTGCATTTAAAAATAAAACACCAATTCCACATTTATTTATTAAGATAAAAACTGGTTTCGCTCATGACTAGCATTTATAATTGAAAATATTTGTTGTTTTGTACGACTATACAATATATAGTACGAGATCAGTAATAAATGAGTTGCCTCTGCTGATATAACCACTGTCAATGAATATTTTAGTGACGAATGCAAAGTTTGCTTACCTTCACCAAACTTTGCTATGCACAACTCGGTGAGCCTTGGCATATATGGATTTGTAACTTTGTTGCAGTACTTCGCCATCTGAAAATAAAAATATTATTTATTAAGAAATGCCAAAACATCACCAGTGCTGCCTAGTCCCATGTCTCAATAATTCAGCCTCATAGATGTGGAAATGTCTTTCTTTTTAGGGAACCATAGTAAGAATACAAACATAATTATTAAAAAAAACTTTTGATAATAAACTTGGGAAATATACGTAATTTTCAGAATTTAGTTTTATAAAATTGTCAAAGCTTTGTTGCAATTTTTTGTCCGCTTCCCAATGTGGAGCATATGGACTTCAAATGGAGTTTATATCAACAGAAGTGTTTCTACGAGAACTGTTTGTTACTCAGTTGCTCATCCTCTCTTTTCCGAAGAGAGTAGGAATGGGAGGATAAGGCTAGGACAGGACTAGTGGTTAGCTAGTCGCTCTCAATATGCCCCGTTCATAGGATAGGATGGGTGGGAGGAGGGAATTCAAGACATCACATACATCCATGACTTCGAACGGAAATTTATAAATCAATTGAAAAATCAATTTATAAAACTGACCTTACTGGGATTCGAGCCCGTGACCTCCGTAACCGAAGCCAACGACGTTGACCACGCGACCACACAGGCGGCGAAGTTAACTACAGTAAAACCCCCATTTTCACTATAATCGGGACCGTGTAATTGGGGGAGTGAATCTAATACAAAATTAGGGATTTGGTTTTTTCCGTGAAAAATGCAAAACTAAGATTTTCCCTTAGTTTTGCAAAAAAAATATATGAATGAAATATTTAGTTACTAAGTGATAAAATGGAAAGCCCACCAAAATCCAACACATATACAGTCGCCCGGCTATGCATGTATAGCCTGGCCCATGTTAAATACACAGACGCAGGCCAACATTTGACTATATGCACCGCACAGACGACCGCATCCTAGCAACGACAATGGAATGCGACCGTTCAATTGGGGGATTTGCGGCGAATATTTCAAGCCAGCGCGTAATTCGGGGAAGTGTAATTGGGGGTTCCACTGTATATGCATACTGGACTTTGGCAACTTCTTTTTTTAATTGGAAAATGTTGATATTTTGTACAAAATGAAATATCTATTGTGTATAATGCCTATTTTGTTATTCATTTGAAAATATTTGGACATTTAAATTTCTTTACGGAATGCAACAATGGGAAGTCATTTTTTTCTGCTAAATTGGTCTGAGCGTTTTAACATTATATACATTAATAAAATCTTCGATTAAGTGGGTATATAATAGAAGCTGATATTTAAAAAAAGGTACTTTTTTATCATGATATTAATTTTCAAAAGTACACATGGGTAAAAATTAGTTTCGTAGGAATCCATGTCAAATAGCGTTTTTGAAAACCTGGCATCCAAAAGTGAACAAACTGTCAATGAAAATAAGGTAGGATATCTATCTAAGTGCAGTACTATGAACTATTTATTATCAAACCTGCTCATTGAGGGCATCCAGCTTTCGCAAAAATTCTGGTTCGCCGAGGATGCAGAACAGTGACCCAGATTTTAATTCTGAATTATCAGTGATGACCAAAATATCATTGCTCTTCAGAGTTTGGTACTCTATCATATCCAGCATGTAGACAGGGGTGGTGGCTAAGAGATCAAATAAAATAGAGTATTTTATTATTCAAGAAGATTTTAACACAAACCTTTAATTGATGTGTAATACCGAGAATATATATATATACTAAAAACAGAGCTTTAAAACTAACATGCTACAATATGCTTAAAAGTAAAATAATAAGCATATCTCCTTCTGATATGGAGCATATGGATTCCTAGTAGAGGTTATCTCAACTGATAATTCCACGTATTTTTATAAAAATAATGAGAACAGGGTAAATATGTAAAATTGTGTGTGGAAAAGGCAGTGCACAAAATTGTCAGAGCACAATTGAAATAATGATACATAAATAATACATTAAAAAATGATGAAACTTTTTATGATTTGCATTGAATTCATTTTTACAATTACAAATTTAATAAAAACACAATAATCCTTTGTACTTCATTCCACTTTATTTAATATGTCAGGACCGGTTTCGCTCATTACGAGCATCGTCAACTGATAAGAAATATAATTTAACAGTGCTATTAGACAACAGTTATAAACAACAATTGTTGTTTATAACTGTTCATTTTTGTATAAATAGCACTGTTAAATTATATTTCTTATCAGTTGACGATGCTCGTAATGAGCGAAACCGGTCCTGACATATTAAATAAAGTGGAATGAAGTACAAAGGATTATTGTGTTTTTATTAATATAATGCCTTTCCACCAAGTATTGACAGTGAACACCCTAAAAGTGAACAATTACAAATGTTAAGAACCTCTTATAAATAACTTCTAATCCATAATCCAGTTTTTTAGTATGAATTTTTATCTTAGGATATATCTGTGTGAGGAAAGGAAAAGGCATTGTTAATTTTCAGAAGAGACAAACTACATTTGCATATTTTATATGAACCAAGATGTAAATGTGACGTTTGAACGTGAAATTTACTAAAAAGCTGATTTGACTGTTCCTTTTTACTCCTTCACACATGTAAGTATTTTAGTTATTATGGCATATTATTCATCAACACATCTTTCAATTTAAAAGACTTCACATTATTTTCCTTTCGCATACAGATATTTTATTCTTAGATACATATCATGTAAAAAATAATTTAAAACCTGCTATACATCGGCATTCGCAGATTACAATATATCAATGTAAATGGAATACTCACTGACGATGTCGTCACCCTTTTCGATGATTTGCTGCCATTCTGCAGCATTCATTTCGATGATGCGATCGTTCACCGACTCGTTTGTCTTTTCCACAGTTAGAAGGTATTTTTTTCCAACCCTTTTCTGAAATAAATGAATATTGTCTCCAACAGTTAGAATCTAACAAAGAAAATTGCATAGGAAGCAAAGGTAACAACGTTTAAAAGGGTGTATATTACCAATTTTCAGGCTGAGTAATATGAATCAAAAACCTCTCAGAATTGGAAAAAAACTAATGACTGACTTAATTTTTGAATTTGGTGTATACAAATCGCTACAGTCAAAAGGCATCACTAAATGCCTAATAAATAAATATTAAAAGGTTACCACCTGACTAAATTATTATTAAGGTAACAAAAAATCACAGAAGGATTTCTCAATTCTTCATCGAGATAATGAGATAAAATACTAATATGTGGAATTCAAACCCCTTCCCCGTTCACCTACGAAGTTGTAATCCGTAAGTACAGTATTTGAACTAGCAAGCCAAATATATTTGAAAGGACTTACAACTGAGGTTTTATTGTACGAGACACTTAAATATAATTTCCAATATTATTCTAAAATTCATGATATAAATATAATTCTTACGCAAACGAGTTTCTCTTTGGTTTTGATGAGATTGTTGATATAGTCGCTGACGCTGGGTTTCATCAAGTCTGTCGGAAGGGCGTCCAATCCGTTCAAATCGAGCTGAGCAATGGTGTGGGAATGGCACACAATCTCCAAATCTTGAAAATCCCTCATCTCGGATATGGGAACTGATATCAATTCACCTGAATGAAATAGAGTTGAACACAATCACATATCAATTCAACATATTACACAATAATTGTCTATTACATACCTCTTTTTATCAGAAAACATCAATCATCAATCATCAAAGAAAAAAAGGGACAAAATAAATTTTATTTTGATTGAATCGACATTTATTCCAATTCATTCCACAAGAATTATAAAGTAAAGTCTTATATCAACTATATTTTATAATTCTTTTTGGACTATCATAGCCGGGTCACAAAAATAAACTCACAAATATCAAGCAACCGGACTGTGTAAACTGTTCCGGACGACGTATCTTTGTATGATTTGACGACACCTCTGTAATAGATGCCATCTACATTATATCTGACCACCACTAGGTCATCGACCAACGGGACCATTTCCAGAGGTTTGGCTGTAACATTTTTAAAAATATTGCATTAGTATGTTATTTAACAAAATACATCTTTGTACAAATGATGCCGAGGTGCAAAATATTGCTGCATAATTAATAGAATCTCAGGCAAATTAAAACGTTCATTACAAAATAATTCAATGCATTCTTTCAAACGGAAATTTGCAGAAATTCGTTTCCCATCATGTGTTTTCTTTCTTTAACTCTTTGTGAAGTGAGTTAATTTCGACTCAATTGGGTTTTTTCTTATGTTTTGATTACTTTTACTATTGCTAGACACAAAAATATCACAACGTAACAGAGACATCATAGAATTCCTATTAAAAATTTTAGCAGATCAATTTTAAAATTGCTGTTCTCCAACCCTCAAGTTTAGAAATTCATAAAAATGAAAGCAATAGAAGTCAAATGTATATAAAAAAAAATGAGTTGAACATGTTTTCACCATCAAATCTGAGATAAGTTTGATGCTGCACTTTTCAAATGATATCAAAGATCTTTTGTCTCATAGTTTGGGTGTACATTTGTCGAAAATAACAGTTATGAATTTGAATTGACAACTGTTGAAAAAGAAAAATTGGAAGAATTATCATGGGGGTACTCTCCTCACTGCACCCAAGATTTGATTTACTTTGTGTTAATTACCAAAACAACACCATTCGTAAAAAGCAGTTCAATAATAATAAAAAAATATACAACTACCCATTGTTATTATTCTCTCAAGTGTGTTTTTTTGTATTTATATTTTTTTAAAATGTGTCTTTTATTAAATGAAATGAAGGGTGAGGGAGGCATAGTAAGTTTAGAAACTACTGCTCTACACGTCGCATAATATGCATTGCACTCACAGTCACAAGCTAATACCTAGTCGATATGTAGTGCTTATACTCACCATCAACTCCATATTGGGCGATGGAATCCACTATATTCTCGTACTCAAAGATTTTCTCCTTGGTGACGATTCGAATGAGGGGTTTGAGTGACGGACCACATTTTACAATAGTCACAATATCTCCATCCTTCACTATGAGCCTTTAAATCAAAGAAATATATGAAATGAAGAATCTGTTTTACTTCCACTTTTTGAGAATGGTTACCTAGACCAGATCTCGCTAATCATCCAGACTTCGCTGACCACTAATCAATCTGACGATTGTGAATCTCAAGAACCGCTTACAATTTTCAGACACAAAAAAATGATCATAAAAGTTAAGCTTGTTGTTATTAAATTGTAATTAACTCTTGTTGAATTAAAACAAACACATTTCAAATAAGTTTACAAACACGTTTTTTATAATGTTACTGCAATTGGTCCGCGGATGACCAGATTTTCTCACAGACTGCCGATGAGCGATGGCTGGCCTAGAACAGTACTACTAGGATATAGTGGAATTTAAAAAAATATATTAATCAGTATCCTCTGTTTAAACTGTTTTACACGAGAAACCTAAGCTACATTTTTAACATACTGTACATTTGGTGGTAGTTTTTTGTATGAAAATAACAAATCAAAAGATAAATGTCAAACAAAACCCTAGTTTTTTTTTTAAATTATGGGTATTTTCATAAAGCTATGACATTCAAGTTGGGCTTAAATCTTTTTTTGCTTTCATCTGTTGACATGTCACGCTCTACTGATGTTAATACCAAGAAGGGAATCGCACTGAAATGGAATTTTATATTAAATATTATATGACTGCTGATTTGTGTAAAAATATGAATCTTTTTATAAAATTCTTTTGTTCATTTGCAACAATTTAAAATAAATATATAAATGCCCAAGATCACACATATGTTTTTTATTCATATGTGAAGAAATAATGACAGTTCAATAAAAAAAAAACACATAAGAAACATGGCATCAGATATTAGACAACACTACAAAATGGTAAAAATACCCTTTCCGTGTCTGTCCACCCAATATCAAAATGTTTTTTAGGAGTAGCTGTGTAAGAATATAGAAAAAAGCACAATATGTGCAGCGTACCTTCCCAATGTTTGACATGTGACAGTTCTAGTAGATTTCACATTGTCATTTTTTGGATACGTCATTTTATCATTGCTCTGGCGATTGTTGATATTATATTTCATTTTGTTTGGCGGCGACGTCTCAACAAAGAGTTTTTTCTTGGTGCAATCATTGACAGGTGCTTCTTTGGAAATAGGAGAGAAACCTATGGAAAAATTGAATGTTTGTGAATCAGCGTGCCTTGCACTTTACTACATATATTTATTTTGTGATTGACAATGAATTCAAACATCCTTTGAAAAACGCCGAGACTTTAGAATCCCTACTATCTGAGTATATTGGACATATTGAGATGATGCTCTCATTTTTGCTTGAATTTATTTACTGCAGCCATCAATTTCACTAATGGTCAACACAATTTTTGTTTTGGAATAGATACTTCTCAGTTATAAGCAGCAAGAGTTATGTCTGAAGGCTTATTTTCGAACATGCTCAAACGAATTTTACTTAATGAAAGTTGAAGAGTGCGTTTGTTGCTGAGACCTTTTCCACTGACTGTTTCAAAATAAGAAAGGTGTTATAAGAAGAATTGTTGTAGTAAAAAAAAATATATTTTTTCATTAGATAATTATTAAACGTATTTTTTAATTACTTATGCATTCACTTGAATAAGCTGAATTCCTGACATCTACAGTTCACACAAAAACAAAAAATCTATATTTATGAAATAAATATTTATAAAACAATGACTGTTTGTTGTACAGTGGAACCCCCGATCTACCGTTAATAACCAATTATTTTTTTTGCCATCGTTTTTGTAATAGGTTAAATAAAGCATGAAATGAATTTTAAGGTGTTCACTGTCAATACTTGGTAGAAAGGCATTATAATAAAAATAATAAAAGATTTTTAGTACTTATTCCACATAAATTTATTTGATCAGGACCGGTTTCGCTCATCGCGAGCATTATCAACTGATAATAAAAATATATAAACAGTGCTATTTATACAAGTTAAATTGAAATAAAAGTTGTTGGTAGTTGCTTACACCTTTTATTTCAATTTAACTTGTATAAATAGCACTGTTTATATATTTTTCTTATCAGTTGATAATGCACGCGATGAGCGAAACCGGTCCTGATCAAATAAATTTATGTGGAAAAAGTACTAAAAATCTTTTATTATTTTTATTAAAGCATGAAATATTCATTGTTTTGGGATAGGAGTTAAAGAACATACGTGTACAGAAATTCTGAATTCATTACATCAAAAAACTCAAAAACTGTTGAGTTACGAGTCTGTAGAAAATTAATGATGATATAAAATATTGGATATGATTGAAAAGTTTTTCATAATTAAAGTCCCTCGCAGCAGCAGCAATGAGTGAACATTGCTTGAGAATTGTTTCGAGGGTAATCTTATATAATAAGACGATGGATTACTTCATGCAGGACGACAAACATTTCAAGCATCATGCGCTTAGAGGAATCATTAAGACTTTGTATTAATTTATCGTTGGCTTCTGATTATGGCAATAATTCACAAGTTGTGAGGTATTTTAACTGCCGCCCTACAGGTGAAGTAGTCGGATAAAGATAACAGTAATTCAATGTAAATAGTTTACATACCAGGCAATTTATTATTAGGAGAAGAGTCTTCAGATGGAGGAAACAATTTGGTCCATTGTGTCAATTTTCCATACAGTGTAGTGTAGCTGGTCTTTATCTGTATGAGCACTTCGGTTGGCTCATCGACACATGTCACCGTACAGGTGTATGTTTGGCCCACCTGAGAAAAATTAATAATTTAAACAACTGAAAACAAATAATAATTTATATGAATAAACCAGAGCGTCGCCCAGAGTAAGAGTGTGGGAGCACAGGGGATTTATAATGGTCCACTACTGCAGATGGTTTATATTATACAGTAATCCCCTGATTAAAATATGTATTATATTATTAGCAAATATTTCATTAACCCTTAGAAAGCGGCAACATTTTTCAAAATGTTTCCTTTCATTGTACTGTAATAAATAAAATACTTAAAAATAATTGCTTTGGTTTATATTGAACCCAAATACATAATGAACATGCCTCCTACTAAAAAGAAAATATAGCACTCTTATTTATAAATAAATCACATTATAAAAATGGCAATTGTTTGACAAATTGGAGCTCTGCTGGGTACTTATCCCAGCATTATACTGTTATTTTATAAACCACATGCTTTTAAATTTAGGAAACACATAAATTATTTAATATTCGGACATTTATGACCGTTCTAACTAAAGACCAACACAAAACCGTCTAGACATTTATCATATATGAATGATTGCTGCCAACTCAACTATATATGACAAAACACTTTGTTCTGCCATAGTTTGTTTTTAATTTTAATCTCACTCTAAAAAAATACAAGGTGCATAAAAGTATAATAATCATGAAATTAAAATATGATACCGCGCAGTCGTTCTTGAACAGCGATAAGGTGGGAGCTGCGCGGTCACAAGATGTGCCCGCCATCTTTCAAACTGCAGCTACTATTATTCAACATAATAGACAAGATATCGCAGAAATTTCTTTGTGCAATTTTAACTTTTCAATACATATACCCTCATTCGAAATTTAAAACGTGAAAATCTCAATATTACTTATTTTGAGTTGTTCCCATCTTGAGCTGGTGCAGACGTGGAGAACCTGCGGCCTTCGTAATAAATTAAATTCGTAAATTCCTGACATTCTCACTGTAAATTCCTGTTTCCGGACAAAGATTCCCTTGTCAATGTTTACAGCCTTATGTCGAATCAGAAAAATGAATGCGGCCTTTAGAGAAGAAAAGGTTCCCTACTCCTGAGCTGGTGTATAAATAATATTTAGACCTAATTAATAGCAGTAACAGTAAGCAATCAGTCCTGTATGCAAAAGACTTCCAACATTATCGTCAGTTGAAATTTCGCGCCTTAGATGCTGATACGTTCAGTCACCGGGTTAACGTGTGCGGTAAAAATCGATTAAAATTTTTAAGAAACTCTATTTAATTCTTTCATTCAAAATAAATAATTGCTTTATTTATTCTATTATTAAATTTTTAGAACATATACACCTAAACAATACTTTTGACTACAGCAAATAAGTACTAAAATTTCACTATGTAATTAATTTATTGATTATTATTTAATTAACATTATGTTGAGTTAAGTCGTTAGTCTCTGACATTAACTATTACCTCGAGTGTGTTTTTGGGGTTGTTGACGGTGAGCAGACATGAACGATGGGGCATCGAGGAGCACATGGGAGGACAAGTTTTCCATGAATGTTTATCGTCCTTTTTTGTCACTTCACCCGCGTCGATTAATCGCCAGTAGCCTGCAACCATAAACAGCGCTCTATTCCAAGAGGAATCGTTCGTCCCTTTTGTCACTGCCAGACATGAGATGAAATCCCGTTTTCGCCTAAAATATTATTTCATATTCAGATTGTAATATTGTTCAAATCAAAATAAACTAGATGAATGAGTTGTGTGGATTGTCATTGTTTTGTGAAAATTAACACTTTATGGTTTGTGTATTAACGTTCTTTTTTTATTTTAACGTAGACAGTTAACTCTGATTTATTACAGAAATTTAGCAATAGTCTTCTTTTAACAGTTTCAAAGTAATAATATTTACATTTGAAAATAAAAAAAGTTTTGATATAATTAAAAATTAATTCATCTACCGTTCGTTAAGAGAGCTATAAGATACTATAAGTTCAACTTACGTCATAATATGATTGGTAGATTTGACAGCCTCATTGAGTTCTTTTTTGAAAAGGGAATAATCATTTTCCATAAACTTTGGTACCCCTATGCAAACAAACGATGTGACGTCTTGGCGCATTTTCACCGTCAGTTCTATTGTGCTACCAACTTCGGAACGCTGTGCAGCAAACCCTCTGAAAGAGCAATGTTCAATTCAAATTTGAAAAAAAGATACAATACAAAAGTTGCCAATTTCCATCTCAGGCACTTACCTAAATTGTCAAGGTCAAGCCCATGTCTAAAGTTTCCATGAAATCATCGGCAATGACAAAAAAAAGTCACAAGACATGGTAATGTTGACAAATAGCAGTAAAAGAAATATATTCATGTGAATATATTTCTCCAGAATACAGAATTAACATTATGATGAATTTGTGTATAAATCCAATAAAAAATGAAATTACATTCGATGGTCATCATAAATGAAATCGGTCCTGATCATTTGAAATAAAAGTGGAATTAGTAAGCGTTTTATTTTTTGAATATATTGCCTTTCCATCGAGTATTGACAAACAGTGACGATACGCATCCTTGCGCCTACTCATTCTATTGAAGTAACGTAAGATAGAAAAGGTTCTCGAGTTGTGTGGCGCATTTTAACTCGTCATCAATCAGCTTCAACACATTTCTTTATTATGAAAAACATATTTGGTGACATTCGGGCCAGTCACTGTATAACACCAGCAATTTTCCCGCTAACGTGTGCGCGCGCACACTTCCCAAAATAGTTTTACTTAATTTTAGGTAATTTTTTTGTTGCCAATGCACAAATATTAGGTTGAGTGTTCTTAGAAATATGCAAATAATGGGTTAAGTGACTGGACTCTAATGGGATAAAGCACTAAGCAATCGGGGTAAAAATATTATAAATATTTCATAAACTTTGTTGATGTCTAGAGGTTTTTAGCGGCATGATATGATGAATTGATTTGTCAAGCATCAGTCAGTGACCGGTGTGCTAGTACGTCAGTAGCTACTGTTGAAAATTAACTGCACAAAGAGTTGATGGTCCGCACACTCAATCGAAAAGTTAGAGGGAATGTTGAACACCAGTGGTTGTCAAGTAAGAGCTCGTAGACTCTCAAAAAAAAATGCATTAAAACTTGATAACTTAAATTTGTATCCATTCTTATTGTAGTAATCAAGTTATTTATATGAAATCTGTCAACTAATGATCTTACTAATGGAATATAAAACAGCATGTTTTTGCATGCTCGCGTCCATCCCTGGGAGTGGTTGGGCCTAAAGGGTTAAATGTTGAATGTTGGACTGTCCTCTGTAACAGTGATAAACAGGGGAAATAAGATTTCGGATCCTTAGACTGTTATAAAATTAGTGAAAGAGTCTGGAAAATAACCAAAAGCTACAAAATTGATTGTCACTTACGCATCTTCCGGGGTGTCAAGTGGTGCTTGGTGACATAACGCTTCACTAATTTGAGGTTCATTAGCTGGTGCCACATAGTCACCCAAAAGTGATTTCTTCGACGTATTCCTGATTGGGAAATTCTTAGGAGTGACATGATTCTGCTTCTTCTCACTGTTGGAGCTGACTGATGTGTTTGACGAGTCTTTTTTGGGATAATGATCTCTGGCATTGAATCTATGGCAAAATACCGAAGAATAAATGAATGATTCGTTCTCCTGCGTAAGTAAATAGTTCTGTACCTAAGAAGCTAATAGTCATATGTCCAAAAAAAGTAAAATTGAGATACACATGTCATAGTATGTGGAATTTTTGGAGTATGTAAATTCCTTCAATCAAAAAACAATGTCAAAAAATTAGAGGTATATGATACTTTACCTCGAGAATATAATTTATCTTTGATCAAATTTCTAGAGTTATATAGTCCTACATGAAAATAAGTTCCTTCATCTCGATAATCTGATAAAATTTTAATATTCACTTCAAAAATTTTGCGATTTGCAAATAAGAAAAAAACATTGTTTATTTACCCATGGGAAGGGTAACATCCGGGATATGTGAGACTGTTGCAGATGAAATATAATCAGTTAAGATTAGTCAAAAGAAAAACTCTCGATACCGTAGAGCAGCGTTTCTCAACCTTTTTCATCAGCAATCAAAATTGGGGATTTTTCCTATCGCACCCCAATTTTTTAAAATGCTTAAGTGTATTCAATACAATATTCTTGCGAGAGTGTAAATATGCTGGTGAGAATATTTCGCACCCCACTAATGATGTCAATCAATCTAATTTCGCGACCCATAGGTGAGAAACCGCTGCCGTAGGGTGTATTTTAAATAATTATAAAATAACACATGTTATGGTTGCAAGCAGTTATGTACACAAACAGAATTTTAACACAAGAACAGATAAATGGCAATAGCTATCGAGCCGATCTACCAGAACCAACCGATAGTCTTAACAGGCTTACTAATTAAAACAATGAAATTTACACAAATATAAGCAATGTCCGATCATCAGATTGTCAGCAAGCCACGGGGGCGTCTACATTAAACACATATACTGCAAAGGTTAATCAATTCAACTTAAATGGATTTGATTCACAAAATTTGTTTGCTTTATTCCATATGCTTGTCAATAACTATGGTGAAAAGTGCCCAGGTCAGTTTCATTCACCATGCAAAACAAGGGGTGTTAAAAGGTACTATGTCCAGGGAAGATTATTTTATTAACACTGTATATTAGTATTCCACACTAACGCACCCTGAAAATGTAACTAACGAAGGGCTGCTTGTGCGAATGGAAAATACCATGAGAGTAAAATTGGCAGCAATACTCCGGCCCAAAATTATGGTATCACCATATTCCTGTAGACTTCCATGTCATACAAAAATAACTCAAGCCCAAAGGGAAACGCGCAACTGGAAGGGGAAAGAGCACAATGACCAGAAGCAACAATTTGTGTCGTCTTGTGTAAAATATATACCCACTGCACGAAGAAGTTAAAATGGTATAAAACAGGGGTAACTAAAATACTATTGAAAAAACCCATTTCCAAATCATTAAACCTTATGAAAAAAGTTCCAATAACATAAGAGATTAGAATGACTAACTTATCAGCGTTATTAGATCTGCGGTTGTTGTTATCCCTGGTACTATTTACGTTTTCTTTGCCGGTGCAATGTCCGTTCTGAAAAGATTCTTGGTAGCCAGAAGTCTCTTGCTTTGGCTCGCCATTGAAAGAGTTTTTCTTGGGTGATCTTTGGTCTTTATTCCGCCCAAATGTCGTAGGATTGGGATCATTATTAAATTGGCTGTGGAAAAGTAAAAGAATAAATGGTAAAAAAATTAACAATGTAGAACAAATTTAATGTGTTGACTGTTAATTATTGATTTAAGATGGTTTCGATCATCGGGAGTATTATCATGGCCTGTGGAGTTGGAATCGTTATTAAAATTATATTTAATGATGTGTATTCAAACCACAATAGTCCAAAGTGTTGCCACTGCATACTAGACTGACTAAAGATGATCTGAGGGTATACATATATTGGGTTGATGAAAAAGTTAAGATGTTTTTTTTTTATATAAAATTAAACATTTTTAATATTTATTTAATCAATTATATAATTTCAATCAGTTCTTGTAACCTTCTCCCACCTTACTATTAACTTATTAATACCGTTGGTGTAAAATTCCGTGGACTTTGATGCGAAAAATGTATTAAGAAATGTTTTAGCCTGCTCTATTCTATCAAATTTTTATATCATTTGATTTTTTTTGCATTGATCTAAATAAATGATAATCAGAAGATGCACAATCTGGAGAATACGGTGGGTACTTGATAACATCCCAATTCAACACATTTAGCTTGTATAAAATAAAAATAACTTTGATTATTCCACGTATTGTGTTACAAAATGTGACACGTGTTTCGCCTCTTTCAGAGGCATCCTTAGACAACTACGAACGAATGATTTTAATTGTACTATTCTGATATATTATAATAAAGATCAAAATAAAATGGGAGGGGATGATAGAAAAACAAACAAACGATAATGGTAATACAAATGACATTTACATTAAGAAATGATTATCTAATGAGTTGCATCAATTAGGACGGGTTAAACCGTTTGAAAATATATTTAACAGTGGTGAACCACCTGATTTATTCAAGATATTATTTAATAATGTTTCTTTAGTTAGTAAAGTTATTTTTATTTTATATTAAAATGAACTTCCACAAAGTTACCGCCGAATCCATTGAAAGCATTTAGCTTGTGTTGGTTCATCATCGCCACACTACCCCTTTTATGTTTATTAATCCTGGTCTATACGGTTGATTGGCTGACTCCCATCATCGATGCAATTTCCCTGGTGGTTAGACGTGGATTGGTGTCAATTATAACTTTTAAATTGTCATCATCAGACTTCAATGGCCGCCTGGCACGTGGTTTATCAATTAGTGAAAAATCCCCAGATCGAAATTTTGTAAACCATTTTTGTGCCTGTCGAACTTTGATGACATCTGCTCCATACACATCGCAAATGTTTTTGGTTGCTACAGTTGCAGTATTGTCTTTACGGAATTTATAAAGTAAACAATGTTGTAAATGCACTTTATCGACCGCCATTTCGAAAGAATACGCGGGCTCTTCACTGTACCCTGGCCAGGCCAAAACTGAATAGAAAGTAGAGGGAAAGTATCCTATATACAATGGAATCATTTTAAAGCAGATATTATTCATCATTTCTGAGAAAAAACTTTTTTTCACTGGGATCATACAAAAGCGTCTTAACTTTTGCACCAACCTTATATATAAGTTAAAATGAAATGAAAAATTTTTTTAGAGTCGGAATCATAGTTTTTTTATACAGCTCTGTATTTCACCTGCGCAAGAATCATCATCGGACTGAATATCGCAAAGTTTAAGAATAATATCAAAAATGACTTTAATTCTGGTTATAAATTACAAAATGGAAGTCAGAGCTACTCTTCTACTGGACTTTTACCAGACGCAGGGAATGGTAAAATTTCAACATTGATAGTAATAATAACAAATTAATTACATATATTGGGAACGGTTAATCACTAAGGAAATAAGTTCAGCAATGGTCGATCAAAAATCGATAATACTCACGTGTCTTTGACTGGTCCAAATTTAGTTTGTGGTTTGTTATCTTTCTTGAAGGGTGTGTCAACCTTGGGCATCGCAGTGGCAGCTGGCACATTTTTGACCGACGATTTTGTCGGTGTTTTGTTCATTGAGCCATTCAAGTTATGGTTGAATTCTTTTTTTTCATCACTGCAACAGAAGACACTCAAATTACATCTTATTATATTTTTGATTTTTAGCCATGGCTGCTCTGAATTCGTCAATATTTCCTTATAATGGTTGTAGCCTACCATATGTTCAAATTCCACAGATAGACCCTGTAAATAGTATGAAGAGCTATCCGTTGGCGATAGATACAACATCAAATACTTTAAAATAATGTAATAATTTGATTACATACCGACTGAAGACAGGCAATTTGTTGTCATTCAGCATCTGATTAACAATTCTCTTCTGCTCAAGACTCAAAGAGTCACAGCCGTCTTTATCCGGATTGGCATTGAATGAGTCATCAGAACTGAAAATAATAAGAAAACGCATTTTCAAATCATCAACCCATAAAATTAGTGTGAGTTATTTACTATGGTTTGTTAAATATAACACATTTTTTTCTGCTATCAGATGTTACCTCAGACATACAAATCGATGAATACCCCTCCAATCTTTCTCTCTGCACTCAGTAGAGCAGTACATCATCGCACACCTCTGACAGTATCTTGAAGCAGGATTTTTACACACGGAGCATGTTAACACAACTTCTGGAGGAATCGATGACATCTAGAAAGAATTATCAGTTCAATTATATTTTCACTCATTAATCAAATTATCAGAGGTGGATATCGATGTCACAATTTCAAGACCTTTTTTTAGTTCATACCACTGATAAGTAGTCATGGTAAAATTTTCATTTTTCAATAAAATGTTGACTGAATTTGAAAGTAGTCAGATAGCAGGCAGGACGACTGCTAATTTTAAGAATGTCAAGAAGGAAAATAAGGTTTCAATGAAGTCTACTAAACATTTTTTTTAAAATGATATACACAATCAGGGTCGGCTCGTGGTGTGTGCAGAGGAGCATAGACGCACATGCGGCCTAAGATTTTAGCACTATCTACTCATTCAGATCTAGTTTTTCGAGGCGCCTCTCACACAGGCACGGAAATTCTCGAGCCAGCTCTATACACAATATTCAAGTAATGCTAACATGTTTGGGTGTTATTTATTGAGTCTGAGATAAAAATATTTATACACTTCTTACTAAAGAAATTTTAAAATTAACACTCAAGCACCCGGCAATTTCGCGACAAAGTTACGCTTAAACCCGCACATTTCGCACATGCAGCCGGATTCGCGCGTTTTTTCTTTAAAAAATCATATCTTTTTATTTAATCCACACATTTCTTTAAAACAAAAAGGGCTCGGAAGCAAAGAGCCGTACCTATGAAGATAAACAATGAATGGTCTTGTGAACGAGTATGTGACGCGATAAAAATGCATAATTTCACTGATGTTGACATCATTGAAAAGAACCGAAAATAATAAAAATTTGACACGCGTAATTAAAGTAAATGCCCATAAACATGTGAAGCAATAAATTATAATCCTTAATTGTTTGATTTTTACGGCATCCAGAAAATCTCAAACTGTGTAACATTTGTTTGCGTTGACGTATTATATGTACTTTTTTAACGAAATCATTTTTCAAAATACATAAGATTAAAACTATATATTAACAACACTGTCACTTTTACTTATAAATTACGCAATAAATCAATTAAATTTTCATGTATGGCATGCATGACGCATTCACCCATCGTCTTGCAAGCCAACCCAATACTTAGCAAGTTGCAATAAAAAACGTTTAAAATTTATTTTTGCCGATGAGTTTAACTTGGCGAACACAAAAAAATGATTAAACATAACACAAATAAGTAAAAAAACGACACTTTCTTTTCGATTTTTCATAGACAAAAAATATTTTTAAGAAAAAAAATGCAAAAATTGAAATATTTTTTTTTAAATTACCTCTTTAATCACATAACTTATACAACACAAACATTTTTTAAAATTTTTAAACACTGAATGTAATAAGACAAGAGAAGAAAATATATCGCGATCACAGAAACGAGAATGTGTTGTCTTTGACCAACACAAATGCACTAAAATATATTTAAATAATATTACAGAATATAAAACGAACAGCAGTATGTTTTTTAAGTCTAATAAAAGTAAAAGTCAACTCGTAAAATATTTTAATTGTAAGTATTCTAAAGCAAAAAATATCTTATTTCATAAGTCATTTTCACCCATAAATAATAAGGTAAATCGACACAAAAAAAATACACTTACGCAGCAAACCCTCTTTAGTAGCATAAAAAAACAAAAACCCGAAATAAATTATTTTTGCCTTAACGGATACCGATTACACGCCCACGAGTGTAAACCCGCGCTAGCGCGGGGCCGGGGTTTAACGGATAACGACCATTTCCGCGTTAGTGCGGGGCCAGGGTCTTGAGTGTTAAATGCAAATGGTCTATGTGGCCATCGAAATACTTTTGCAGTGGTTTCAAATGTCTCATTTTGTTGTATTCCGACTATTGTCTAAAATTATTACAAAATTTTGTATTTGAATAAAAAAAATCTTTTAGTTTATGAAGAGTAGTTTTCAGTAACCTATAATGGCTTGCGGGCTTGAAGAAATTTTGCAATATTATATAATTGGTTATTAAGATTATCAAAAACAACATATGGTTTTATGGAAGAAAATATAAAATGGAAAAATTACTGCAGACGGACTCTTCTGCCATCTGACTGCCGATATATTTTAACAGAAATATTATTTCCCTTGTATGTATATCCAAAACTCAAGATGTGAATATCTCAACACCACTTATTCGGATTTGTTTCTATGTTGAAGTGGTGTATCAGCAACCATTTGAAATTAAGGAATTCAGATGGCAAATACAGCATGTTTTCAGAACCAGACCTATAGTATAAATTTATCCCTTCTTATCTCTGAAGATGAAGAGAGACCAACCCACCCGTGCAGTAAGCGTAGAATGGTATCAGAAATTAATGACCCGATTGAAAGAATTCTGCTTGTATTTTGATTCATTTTGGAAACTAACAACGTTGACCACTGCGCCATGGACCCAAGCATAATTGACTAATTTCGGTGTTTGAATTTGATTGTTATACTGTGATTCTGTGAGGCCTGATTAGTAAATAAAATAAATCATACAACCACTTACATTCAACGTTTCATCCTCTTTATCATTTATCATTTTTGCAAATGATTTCACCATCTCAGCCAGCAGGTTTTGATCTTGAGACGGGACCTCTAAAACCTTCTTCAGCATATCGACCATCACTGCTTGCACGTTCGCCATCTTGATTAAGATCTGAAAAATAAATTATTTGTTTTAATTAACCCTTTGATGAGCATCATACACCCTTTGATGAGGATAATAAATGACAAAGTATTTTGTCATCTATTTATTGTCATTATTATTTTTTAATTGAATTAAATTGTGATTATTTCTTCAGATGTGGTTATTAGCAGTGGCGGCTCGTGGGTAAGATACATATTTGGGGGTGCTGTGGGTAGATTAAAATTCAGTAAAAGACCATATTACTTATATTTTATTTAAAACTAGCTGGCCCGACGAACTTCGTACCGCCTCAGGATCAATAAATGTTGAGTTAATTTATTGCATGAATTAAATTCAGTTTGAATGAATACTCAAGATGAATTAAGTTCGATAAATGGGCAAGTTCAAAATGAAAAGTATTTAAATAACATTGAAATGGTGTAATTCACGTGGCACAGTCAATAGATTTAAAGGAATGCAGTAGATCAAGGATTTGATTTTGAATTGTGAAGTTTAAATGATCCACATCTTTTTTTTTAGCCGCAAGAATTGCTCGTTCAATCAACCAATTGTGATTTTTGTCAACAGGAACACGACCGTTACCGACGATAGTCAGCAATTGCTTGGAGAAATCTTCGGCAGATGGATCGTTTAGAAATGTAACTCGCATGTTTGTCGTCAGCAAATGCAAGCGTTTATTTCATCGGCAACGGTCAATCTTGGAATGACTGGTAGTGTTTGGCAGAAATCGCCAGATAGTAGAATCATTGCGCCTCCAAAACATCTTGAGTCACTGCGCAGATCTTTCATAGTTCGATTGAGTGCTTCCAATGCGCGTTTGTGTGCCATTGTGCATTCATCCCAGTTGATGATTTTACTCGCTTCCAAAACTTCGGCGATTGCTGAGTGTTTCGCAATATTGCATGTCGGTTTTTCATTCGTTAGGAGGTTTAACGGAAATTTCAACGCTGAATGAGCCGTTCGGCATGCTTTTATCAACGTAGCCGCTATTCCAGAAGAAGAAACTGCTACAACAATTTCGGATCTCGCACGAACAGTAGCCATAATCAATGACATGAGGAATATCTTCCCAGTTCCACCGGGCGCATCAAGGCAAAATAAGCCACCATTTCCATCATAAATTGCATTCATTAACGTATCGTACACTTCCCTCTATTGTGGGTTCAACAGTGGTAAATTCGTTTGAACTGATTGGTTCAATGCATCTCGAAAATATTCACGTTCACGTTCCAATTTTCGATTGAAAGCGTCGTTCATTCCACGATCTGGCGTTGGCATTCCTAACTTGACTAACAAACTGCCGCACATGAGGTAACACATGTATTCGATCTAAAGCAAAGCCTGGTTATGTATCTCTTCATTCATCTCGAGATCGGGATTCCCTGAACTGACACGAATTTGATGTAAAATGTCTTCTGACATGTCATCCTTGTACCTTGTTCCACAGTTCACATGGATTCGATGGGAAGCATGTCAAAATAATGATAGAAAATTATGTGCGTATCTGACTTGGAGATTCAGAAAGAATTTCTTAAATGCGATCAAGAGCATCAGTAGTCATTCGGGTGATCAGGAACCGCATCGCCTTGCTTTCGACGTTAACATGTGTAATAACGTGGCATCTCAGAGTAGACCAACGTTCGTGCAAACATCGTAATATTGTTGTCAAAAAATGTATCATACATAATTATAAACATTACCTCATTTCAATATTATCCGATTTCCTTCGTTTTCATTTCATATTCTAATCCATACTCTAAATTTAAAATTATTTAAAAGTCGATCGTGTCAGTGCCATCTAGTGTCATCTATCTGAACCCAGCATAAAACAAAATGTTCATTATTTGAAAACTCTATGAGAATATTAATTTTCTTTATAATTTCTTTTCCGTGATATTTTTCCGATGTTTTAATGCTTATTCTGCTATTCTAGCCGGAGAGGAATTTAATAAATCAAAGATCATTGAAATCCGTGCTATAATTCTCGAGATATACGTGGTGTAAATAACCCCACTTTGTTTTATATATATAGATATCAAAAATAACAACAATTAAAAGAAAAAGTTATGTGAAAATAAAGTCCATTTGTCTATTTTTGTAATTGATAAATTTTTCGTTAAAGTTTGGTTTTTTTCCAATCATATCTTTCTCTATTGAAAGCATTGATATTGAACATATTTTTTGTTATGGCGAGTTCCTGATTGAGCTATTAAAATATCTGGGGTTGGACGACCTCGCTATTTGATATTTAATTTTTCTTCGAGACATAGAGTAGAAAATTTCATAACTTTTATTTCTGTTTTGTTTCTGTGTGGCTTGGTTAGATCCATGATTTTTATCCTGTAATAGGGGCAAATGTTATATTAAAAAAAGAAGAAGCTTGGCATGCAAACTAAGGGCGTAATACACTTACAAAGAGGTGTTAAGAGTATGTAAAAATACAAAGTGATCACGACTACGTGGGCGCAAATTCGCTAAATTAGCCATTCCACCCAACGACACTGCTCCTAGCTGCATCGTAGAGGTCTGCAAGGGCCAAAATTTTACAAAACTACCCGGTCCGAGCCCGAAAAACTCACGCCCGACCCCGAGTCTAATACCGCACTTGTTACCCGAACCCGACCCGAAGCCCGAAACTCCTTATTTTAGCTCGCCGAGGAATTTGAAATCATCGATTTGCTATATTTTTCCCCAGATTATATCCCAAATTAAAAAGCCCGGCCCGAGCCCAACTCTCAATTGCGCTTACTTAAATAAATGTATGAACTCATATTATTGTTTTCTTATAACATATACCAAGAGTAATATATGGTAAATTTGATCCTTATGAGTGTTTGGTTTGTAATCTCACGCCTACTTCGTTGATCGACAATCCACAATCCGAATTATGCTCTACTTTTGGAGCCGTTTTTATCGATAAGTAAAAAAATAAAAAACATTTCAAACGGTGTCCGAGAAACGTTTGTAAGAAAAGCCATCAAAGAATGCTGCAATTTGGTGTCGATATACTAGATCAGTATAGTTGTGAATAATTTACCATTCCAATTTTAATGTAATCTTAGTGAAAAGCATTTCAATACAATGGTTGCTCAGGTTAATTTCGACCTCGGTAAGCTTGGCTGACACCTTCAGTGATTTAGATAACGTATAAAATATATACAACATGCCTTATCAAATCGAAGGGAGATGTTTGACTAGACAAATCTTTTAAACTTTATTGTTGTAATTACCGAGTCACATAAAGTGCACGCAATGCAAACGACTAATATAGATGATAATTCGTCTCACTACTATTTAATGATAGGTTAGAATAGATGGATGCGTAAAAGAATGTAACCATGAAACTCGGTTGTTTCACAGTAATGTAAGATTTTTGAAATACCTGCTGAAAATACGCCGTCAACTGAAGACTTAATTCAACAGCCGCCACTCAACGCCAAAAACAGCGGTGGAAATTAAAATCGAAAACGATAATATTGTTTCCAAACAGCGGATGCATAGACAATTCATGGAGTGTGATTAGCGTAGACAATATACTAATGTGATTAGCAATTACCACAGACACAATTTTCATTAAAATTTTAAATTATTGTGTTTATACGAATCAAGTGGTTAACGTTGTTGACTAAAGACAGTTTCTCGAATCGATGAATGGATTTCTGTTCTAAGTTTTTATGATTTCTAGGATTCCCTTCCATCAATTTGACTTTAAAAACGAGAAGTAATGAGAATGATTACTTAACGATAAGTCCAAATTTATTATCTCTATACTACACATAATTTAGAAAAAAAAATTAACTAACTTTTTAATTGATCTTTTTGCATTTTTTCACTAATAAGTTCGCTATTTATATATTTCTCTATGGCCACAGTCTATTAACTTACGGAACGTGCGAAATATACAAATATACTTTTGACAGTTCCATCACGTAAGAATAATATTATCATTGCAATTATTATATCAGTTATTTCTAGTTAATGAAGTCATTCGCGGGGTATACGTTTATAAGGGTTTGATAGATATGTGATGGTGATGCATACAATTTGACTTACTTTTGACCAACCACTTTAAATGCCAATGGTCATAAGTATATCAATTTTGAATTTAAAGCTTGGTTCAGGCTTCGTGTAAACATGGTTTGTGAAAAGTGCGAAAAGAAGTTGGGCAGAGTAATTACCCCAGACCCTTGGAAGTCCGGAGCTAGGAATACTGTTGAGTCTGGAGGCAGAAAAGTTGGCGAAAATAAAGCAATTACAAACACAAAAGCCAGGTTCAATCCATATACAGTCAAATTTGAAGGATGCAGGTTTGTTTGTGTGAATATTATTCGGAAAAGACTTGAGCGTTTAGCTACCAACCAGTCGTTTTATACCTACTGAGAATGACCTTAATCGACTGAAGTCTTCCATTTTGACTCTTCATGCTCCAAATTCCTGTTCACTTATGGAACATACTGACTTTGAAGGACTTGAGCAGTATCTGACTTAACGATAACAATCATTCAACTTTCGTAGGGAATAAAGTATGGATGGAATGATAAGATTGACAAAAGTCTTACATTCTGAGCATGATTACAATATTTTAATGTAATTTCATAAAAATTCTGTTTTTAGTTAACCCAAAATGATTTGATTTTTTGTTACAATATCTTTTTAATTTTTGAACTCTTTAAAAAAACTATTGGAACACTTAAAGCATTCAAAATCAAGGTAATTGTGTGTTAAAGCTAGTCATGGATTATTACGGCGAAAAACTTCACAAACTAAGGTAAAAACAACGCCAAGATTTAAATTTATTTTTTGAGTGCTCAAGCCCTTAACGCGATTATCAATAATCGCATTAATACGAATTACACAACATTAATACGAAGAACACTGATAAATTATGCGAAATATTTTTCACTACTTCACCTCCATTATTCATTATGGCCGCGCGGCCTAGCTTTAACACACAATTACCAAAATCAACACAGGTAATTAAGTTTGTCTGATTTTGTTTGATTTTCTTCAAACTTTGTTTATGAAATATCCTGTTTACGTCATTTCAGAATATGCAGAACGAAAGTGCACCAGGTCGGATCTCATTATTGTCAGGCGTGTGCATACAAAAAAGGAATATGTGCAATGTGCGGGAAAAAACTCATAGACACTAAAAATTATAGACAAAGCTCTACTTGATTTCTCGGTCTACAGACGACACTAACAAAATAGGATAATTCACAGGGCACATTTAAAAAGTGGCTTACTGACATCTTGGATAGTTATCCTAATACATTTTTACCAAAAAAAATTAGTGGACAGGAACCATTATATTGACTTATGAATGGAAGAAGTATTGTTGTGGAAATAAATGTTTATGAATTTTTGTTTTCATTCACAGCTTTATGCCATGTTATTGAGAAATGATAATTGTTATTAAGCTATTAAATGTTATTGAATCAATTAAGTGTTTTCATTTAATGTTATAAAATTTCCCTCTATGATTTACAGGTCTCTTCAAATATAATAAAACCAGTATATTAGTGTTTAAAGCAATGGTTTCCAAACATTATTACTATGCTTCCTTTAAAAAATCTTCACATCCCCACTTTTTAAAAAAATCCATGTCTGATCCTAGTGTTTTAGCATATGGCCTCAGAAGTCTTATTACGAGAATTGTTTGTTAATCAGTTGCTTACCCTCTTTTGATATAATGTTGGAATGGAATGGATAATAAAGCTAGGATAGGACAAGTGGTTGGCTAATCACTCACTTAACCACATTATTTTAGGATTGGAATGGTGAAGGGAGGGGGTGGATTTTTCAACATCACAAAAATCCATGACTTCGAACTGAATCGACTTAAAAAAATGCTGGTTGTACTGGGATTTGAACCCGTGAGGTCCTGCATGGAAGCCAACGACGTTGACCACTGTACCATGGACCCGACATGATTCAATAGCTAAAATTAAACTCCTGCATGAGCAGTGACGTCCCTAGGCTATGTGCCGCCCCTTTGCAGAGCTTTAAAATAGCGCTCATTTTTTTTTCATTATTACCCCCTACTCACCTACGTACTCAAACAAATGTTTTGTTTCTTATTCCATTTTACTTTCAGATGACTTATAATATATGTTGACAAAGATCTTTACGAATAAATATGATCCAAAAGTCCAGATTATTTTTCAATAATTATGAAAAAATAACTATTACCTTCACTATGCATCATAAAAAAAAATGTAAGTTTAAATTGCACTAACAGTATCCATTTTTGGTTTGGTATTTTTTTATCAAAGATATTGGGGCATTACATTTATTCTAAACCAAATTCGTGTAATACTAGCCATTTAAAAAAATCTGTGATCATTTACTGCTCCTTAGTATTTGCCGCCCCTGGGCAACTGCCTGTGCCCTCGGAACGTCCCTGTGCAATGAGTCTCCAATCGTAGAGTGATTGCCAGTCTTGTAATATCAAGTCGCTGCGATCTCAACCGTTCAAAAATTGGATGCAATACTTTTTTCTGTCTGTTATCAGACTTGAAAGTGATTATGAAGGCGGTTTAAAAAAAAAACAAAACACAGTTTTTAATCCAAATTTAATTTTCTTTAAAAAATAATAGATACATAATATTATTGATAGGGGTAATACATGACTAACACTTATAATTTAGAGGGTGTAATGATAACTGTTGCAAAAAATGCTGCAGGCGGACTATAATGTTAGTGGTCACTATTTACACAAATCATATACGAGGTTAAAAATATACATGGTAAGTTATTAATCAATACTCAATAGACATTCATAATTTTGATCGCCGCACAGTTGAAAAAAAACACCATATGGGCGTATTCGTTTATTAACTCAACAGTGTTATCAGATAAAAAAAAAGAGATATTCAACAACTTTGTAACAATTCTCTTGTTTGGAATAATTTCAATCCGGGATGCGTATGCACTGAACAGTGTATAAATAGGTATTATATTATTTTCACTAGACTAAAAAATAGGTCTTGACATCCGATAGTTATAGTGTATTTTTATGTATGTATGCTGTTCAAGATAAGCAGAGCCTCTAATGATTTTAAAGTTCAGCATCCAATAGGCATGCGTTCAACGACTATTTCCAGATGCAGACTAGCTTAAATGAAATCTTTCACGTGAGGGACAGCTGTCGACAGATATCAAATGAATACATCTAAAAATGGCCATCGGTGCTCAAAACAAAGTCATTTAATATTTAATCATGAAAATAATACCACTTGAATTTGTCACGTGAGAAGATAAAGGTCCACAAACTTAAAACTTCTTAAATCTGTATTTCAGCAAGCAGCTTTTAATCTTTCTACGCATTGTCAAATTTCAAAGCTTGTGCTGTAATTAATTGAATGATATTTGTAGACAAAACAAAGCTATTGACAAAATCTATATAGAGGTTTTAGAAACAGATCAATGCAAATCTTCTTGTGTAAATGAATGCTTGTTAAATTTCAATGAGGACCATACTCAATATATTTCAAATATGACAAACCATAGAAAAGGGATTTATTTTACTGAAATGATTCTCCGATAGAATTGAAGATTAACACTTGAAATACAATAATTTTGATGTTAATGTGAAAAGAAAAATAATACAATACGACTTACGCCGATAACAAATCAGATGTAATACCTAAATGCTTATTTTTTAACAATAAATACTGCCATCTATTCAGAATAATAATAAATGGAATGACTCCTGATCTCACAAACTAAAAAAAAAAAACAATTATTTGAGCAAAATAAAACGTAAATATTATTGTCTTACAATCACTATTATGATACCCCGTAGTATTGATGCAATCAATCCAAAATCCCTTGATCAATATTATTTTGTTAACACTAAAATTATTGCCAACTGCTTTATGTACATAAAATATCGCACGCATAGACTCGCCGTTTGTAAATCGCATATTCTTTATAGAAAGTAAAAATAATTTTAATGTTTTGAATTTTATAACAGACAAAGCGTGACGGAATTGAATAATTAAGTCACCGATTTCATTTTCAATTTGTCAGTGAGCGAGAGTAAATAATTTAAAGCATTTTTTTAATGTACAGAATGCACCGCTAGCTTATATAAACAGTCACAGATTATCGGAATGTATTTATCATATGGAACGTAGTAAAATGAAAACCATTATTTTCCCTGTCCTACTTTTTTATAAATAATCGAAACTTGTGAAATACATTTTACGTAGTCAACCAATAGAGTATGACTTATTCCGATCGGAGATTAATTGCAATGACGTGTGTAAAAAACACATGATTCCGATCTCATTCTGTACTACCTAAAAGGGAGCGAAAAATTAAGTGCCTACATCCAATCTCTGTAAACTTTTAACAGCTGTAATAAATAACTACGTACAAAAAATAAAAATGTGATGTCAGGTATATATACTTACAAGGCTTAATTTTATACTAGATAATTGTTAAAATTAATAAAAAAATATATAATGTATACCAAATCTCTTAAACTGTGAATAACATAATACTATGTGCTTCGAGTACACAACCTTGAAGTATCAATTTGTATCGTAAAGGGTAATAAATATTTGCGTAATCCTATTACGCAATTATTAAACCTGAAATTGTTGAAGACTGAGATACCGAGAGAGGTGAGAAAAATTCGTTTAATTTTTTTTTAAATTCCCATTAGTATAAAAATATTTTTAATAATTTCAATATATGTAATTTTACTGAAAACATCAACCTCTAAATATTTTAATAATATAAATGTTCGAAATTAGTTGCTAATATTTTTAATAACAAGATTGTAAAATATTTTTTTTTTATAATATAATAAGGCACCTTAAGACTTTTATATTCATATATTTATTAATTGTATCTATAATTCGTAAATGTAAATAGATATTTATGCGTATAAAAATATATATGTAAAAAAAATCACTTATACTTAAGAACTGAGAATATTAATTATCTGTTCTTCATCACAAACAAACACGACAGCGATTGGCTTAAGAAAACAGCCAATCGAAGATCTTACACATGATCATTGGTCCTGTCAAATAATACCACTATAAAAGTTAATAATATTATAATTTTCTTATTCAGTGCAAATAAATCATTATTAAAAAGTACATCCATAATGCAATTGCAAATCTTTACAAAACAAACAACGGACGAACATTAAAAAAGTGTAATATTCATTTTTGTAACAAAAATGACATTTATAAATGTCAAATTAAATAAATTATTCATTTAAAATAATGATTACATAGCCCGCATCACATCCATTACTATGAGTCCGATTTGATAATTAAATCAAATAAAACAGTGAATCTTTCCGTCATTTGAAAATAAATAAAAATATTAAAAAAATATTAAGTACAAATTCAGCTTATCTACCCTAATTAATTTTGCCCGGATCATTGTATATAAAAACAAAATAATTAATATCCGTACCGCATTGTGAATTCGCAGCATGACAATACATCAAATACAATGTCAAAACTGTTCAACGGGAAGTATATAGAAGATAATATAAATAATACAATCTATATATCGTCACCTTTCTGACAGAAATTGGTAAATAACAAAATTGACAAAAACAAAGAGATTCTTTGAAATAAATTCTTTGCTTGGAATAACTCAGTTGATGCATTGATAACAAACTCTTATTTGTTTTAGAGCGGCATTAATGCATCTATATTTTGATATATTACAATTATCTATGTAATATAAAATAAAGTTGTTGGAGGCTTTATCTTAAAAGTTAAAAATTTTAATTTGCTGTTTACTCAGAACTATCAACCTGTGACTTACCAACTTCTCCCAAAAATGTGACGATATGTATATCGTAAAATATCAATGTACAGGTGGATATGAATGTTTTTTTTCTCTAAATAATTGAATAGTCAATATAGCAGGTATAAAAATATTTTTAAACCTGTATATTGCGTTTCATCATCGTAACATACAGTGAGTTTTCCGTCTGAAATCCGGTGAACAGAATGCTACGTGTCATTTTTTATTATACAGAAGACTCGTTTATTTAGGGAGGCAGAGGAAAAAAGCTGACTCGAATAATGTACCCCAATAAAGCAATATGTACAAGGGAGTCAATTTTTTTCTCCATTCTTATGAATTGCAATTTCAACAATTTCGTGTAATACAGTGGCGGATTACTGCATAAGCGCACAAGGCACACGCTTTCGGCCCCAAAATAGCATATATTTTATAAAACCCAAATTTAGTTTTATTAATTTAAAAAACAGAGCCTCTTATTTTGATGCCCTGAGGCCTCTTAAGTGCTCAATCCGTCACTGATGATATGATACATGTATGGATTATGTTTATATTTTCCAATTGATTATTAAAATTCAGGTAATTAAAATAAATCTAAAAAAACTCACAATCCAGCAGTTGTGCTATATCAAAATTTTACAGCTCACACTCTAGAGGTATGGTTTCACATTAGTGAATATTTTCACAATCATCCGATTGTATGTTTTATCACCGTTCGGTGTGTACGTTCAAAATGCTTATACTTAAATCATGCTTTAAAAATGGCATAATGAAGTCGTTGTCGATAGTCACTTATCACATGGGTAGAAAATCATATTTATAACGTAACATGGCAGACGATAACAAATAATAAAAAATATAATGTACACTTTTGATCATATTTTCACAACTATTGGTGATTTTCATTCGTTCGCTCCTACATATCTGGAATCAGGCAATCAATTTGTTGGATTAGTATTTTATTGCACAGGACACACAGGAAATTAATTAACTTGTCATACTGAGAATTAATAACGCATTTAGTGGTTTCTTTTCACTATTCTTACTATATTCATTAAAATAAGAGTTTAAAACAAATTTTAACAAAAATATGTGAAACCCTTTATGTAAATTAAAATCAAATTTCAGAATGCAAAAAACAAATACACAATATTTCATTGCTAAGATTTTAAACATGCTTTAAATTTATTTAGAACAATCTTTAAAATGATGGTTCAAATATTTTAAAACAAAAATAAAAATCAAGACAAAACAAAGCAACACAAAACTAGATTATTTTAGAACAAAAAATGAAATTAATAAAGCAAGTGAATTGATTTATCTATCGTACTACGTTTTCACTGACTTTCGATCTATTTTTATAATCGATAGCTATAAAAAACATAAAGTGAACAATTAGATCAAAACTGAATGCATAAATTAAAATCTATTCTTTTAGTCAAGCCAAATAAGTTGAAAGCGTCGAAAAGCATTTTTTAAAAATTAAACAAAGCACACTACACAAACATAATGAACAAAAAACAAAAAACTCAAATAAAGCAGAAAAAAGTCCATAATAAGATACAAACATTTTAGTCACTGAAGTGAACGATAAAATAATATTATGAAATAATGATTTTGCTCTAGAAGCAACAAATGGAAAATACCATGATGATGAACATGTGGAGAAATCCACTTTAATTGAATCAAAATTTTAAACTGATTAACAAATCTCAACAAATGAATAATTATTGCTGCATGTGTTTTTGGCATTAATAATTGTTATGTAAAATTATTCCAAGCTTTATTACATTTGCATAACATTGTTTTGATATCAACGTAATGAAATTAATTATTGTAAACTTCAAATATTACTGTTACAAAATAGCGAAATGCATCACTAATGTTATATTTTCACAAAAATACAATGAAATACTTACTGTGGCAAACAGTGTGTGATATAAAAACGAATTATTCAACAATAGAATGGAAGTATTATTATACTAAATAATAGACAACTAACAGACCTATATTAATAATAACGAATGTAGATTTCTTTAAAGCATGCAAAAACAATCAGAGGTTCAGCATGCACTCGACTGAGAAACATCATCAAACTGACATAATATGGCAGCCATTACTTCACAATAAATAAAATAATAATACAAGCATTCATATGTAATTATAAAAATATATCTACTTACAGCGTAAGATCAAGCATGAATTCCTATGGACCATAAGCAGTATCATAATTATTATTGCTAAAGTAAAACAGATCATGATAGATATAACTGACAATATATTTGTGACAATGATTTACTTCTTAAGCTTTTACGTGCGTCAATAAATTGTTTGCACTCACGCGTTTTCGTTGTCATTCTCACAACACAAAATGTTAACAAATGTATAAATACATACAACGGTGTTAATATTCTACGAATAGTTCAAAGTTGATTTAAAACTCTACCTTATTGAAGGCACCAAAGAAAAAAATAGTATTCATACAAATCCTCCGATTGTTTCCATTTTTCTTATCTTGGTTAAACTCTTATATTGATTTGAAAAGAAACTTGAAACATGATAATTGATTAAGCATTAAGCATGATTTTATCTTTTATTTAAGCTTTTATCGAAAGTATGTCGAAAGGATATTTGTGCCTGTATTCATAAAAAACAGTTATTCCTTATTTGGCGGAACAATCTCCTTTGTCATATTCAACGAATACGCGTGAGTGCGTGAGTGCCCAAAACAATCTAACCAAAAAAGTCCTCCTTATACAGAACAACCCTACGTATCAAAACAACAAGCTTCATTTCCCGCTCGGGTTCCGTGAGCTGCTTTTTATCGAAGTCACAGAAATATTACCCGTAGACGCAGACAGCTTACCGTGCGGAGAAGTCTTCTGCATTCCGAGTCCTCTGGCGCCGTCCAGAAGGTTCTCTTGGCTGGTCGATTTGCCGCTGTTTAAAACAGGAATCTTAGACGGACTGATCGTCGGTGTCTTCATATGAGTATTCGTCTTTAATTCGGGCAGTTTGATAGGTATACTGCTCGGTTTCATCGAAACGGCAGGTTTGGCGGATGAAGTACTGTTTTGTGAGGACATATTTGATACGTTCTCGGAGCTGCCTCCCTTTTCGAAGTTGGATTTGAGGATTTCTATTTGCGACAGACGCTTCTCCGAAGAGGATAATCTGCTCGGGGGGGCGGTCAAAGGTTCATACGTCGCCGTCCTAAATTTGATGTGCGTATTTCGGGGCAAATCAAAATCACTGTGTCGTTTCATTTTAGATTGGTCTTCGTTCGATTGCCGCCTCGATTCTTTGCCATTTTGAATGGAATCGGGACTGGTCGATTTGCTACGTTCGTATTTTTCTGAATCGACCCTTTCCTTAGCTGAAAATCTTCTTTCGCTGTTCAAAAAGTCGCCCATCAATGATATGTCTATTTCGTTTGATAAATTCGGTTCCGAATAATACGTGGACATTTTATCTGAATAATATTGTTTGGACTTTTCAAGGTCCGATTTCTGCTTGGAAAGCTTCTCAGATCGAGGAGTGACAACTTCGATCTCCGTAATAAAGTCTTCGGCGGGCGGAGCGTTAGATTTGATTTCCATTCGGTTATAAACAGTGTCAGAATCGTGTCTACCACTATCGCGCCGTTCTGAACTCAAGCCTTCGCTTTTCAAGTAAATAGATTCCGCGGAACTGTTTCCTTTGTTATTAATTCTGCTGGCCATTTTATTTACAGCTTCTGATGAATGTGAGCTATTATAGCTGGTGTTGAAATCTTCAACGGTTCTCCTAGTGTCACTCTCGATCATCTTGACAATTTTGGCGGGACTGCTGTTCTGTACGCCGTCTTCAATATTGAACTTATACGACGACTGTGTCATCTTAACGATAGGCTGTCCGTCGAAATTGTCATTTCCACTGTTGGAGATCATTTCCGTTTCTCTGATGACCGTACTTTTCTGATTATATATTCTATTTCCGTCCATAAACATTTGCGGGTTATCCTTGAGTTTGGTCAAGAGCGCCCTCGTCTCCTCTTCAGTCATATCGGCGTTCACCATCATGGTATCTGTATTATTGTACATGGGGTCGTTGGATGTGAATCTAATATTCGGGTTCTGTCTTTCGATGTCACTGAGCATCTTGAAATCCACCCCGGTGCCCATATTGGACTCTTCAATTCTTTGTATATCCTCCGCAGTGGGATTCCTTATGACGCCGAATGTGTATTCTTCGATTTCAATCGGGAGAGACGATTGGATTGTCACCAATCTCGTAGTGGTCTCTTCCACATTCTGAGTGACAATCTTGTTACCGTGTTCGTCGTAAGTTACGTTGACTGTAACTGTCTTTTGCGGGGGTAAATTAACAGTTTGCGAGTCAACAATGTACGGAGTCATTGTTCTCTCTTCGGTTACGACGCCGCCGTCAACCATATAAGTCCTCGTATTGGTCATCGTAGAACTGGATAATCCGTGGGTTTCATGTTCTGATTTAGGTTTTTGCATTTCAGAAATAATTTCATTATACAAGCTCTGCTCGGATTGCGAGCCGGTTATATCTATAGGTACCGAGAAGTTTTCATTTCGGTTGATTTCAATGGAGTTTCTAAAACTCTCGACTACATTCGGGAGGACCGGAGCTTCGCCCTCTATCGTTATGATGGAAGACGGTTGACTGCCGTCTGTTGAAATGGTTACCACGTTGTCGTTGGTTGAAAAGAAATTCCTGGTTTGAACTTTATCAGCAGCGGAAGATGTATCGAATTTCAAGTTCATTTTGGAAGCGTCTCCTTTAGTAGTTGTTCCAACAATATTTATATTGCTCACAAAATCAGATTCATTCATGGCTCCGGAGATACCACCGCCGCTGCCAACTTCTCCACTAACGACTGTGTTACTAGAAGTTGGTAAGAAACTCTTAGATTCCGTACTGTGCTGCTTGATCCTTAAGTTAACAATATCCGGTTGATTAATCAAAGTCAATGTGGTAGAGTTTGCTTTGGAGTCTTTATCGTTAAAATCAGTTGAGGCAAAATTTTCTGCAGAGGTTCCTTCGGCATTTTCGCCGGAGACAGGTTTATCAACAGTGACATTATCAACACCCTTCTTCAGATCCGTTTGAGATTCGACTCCCACATTCAACACAGGATTTTGCGCAAGCAATTTCTTCATCAAGTCTGACTTAGGTCTTTCCAAGCTGCTGACCAGCGAATGACGAGAAACTTTGATGTCATCGGGGATGTTTGTATCGTAAATCATTGTGAGCTTGTCTTCCATCTTAGGAGAGAGTCTGCTCGATGCGAAAGCCGGACCGTCAGTTTTGTATTTGGCGCTTGATGCGTCGGACACATAAGTACCGATTTCGAAATTAGGTCTGAGCTGCTCATTGATTTCACTTCTTAATTCTGTCTTAATTCTGGAGGGAACTTCAGGTTTGGTGAAAGCGGTTTTGCTGTGGACCTCGATCGTGGAATGAGAAGAGATTTCTGGCCTCATATGGGACACTGTATCTATCCTTATATCTCCAATATTAAAATCGGATGTGGATTTTCCAACTGTCACGTTGGTAGGTGAACTTTTAAAGTTATTTATTTCAATTGTCTTCAGGGAAGCTTTATCGATGGCTTCTCCCACAGCATCGTTTGAGATAAATTTAAGCTTGTTTATTTCATCATTCAATTTGACGTTTTCATCCTCTAGCACTTTAGTGACCATGTCTGCTATTTCATTGAGATTCTCGGCAGAATTTGCGATCTCCGAAGAACCAGAGTTACTAGAGTCTGCGATATTCTTTTTCATCATCAGGGCGTCTTCCATATTGCCCCATTCGGATGCTTTCTTTAGTCTGTTTCTCTGAAAGGTGTTGAGACCTTCCATGCTGGAAATATTGCTGATGTTCAAGCTCAACCGAGGTTCTTTAGAATGTCCCATCAGTTGGTTGACGCTTTCATTGGAATCTGTCGGCAGATCATCGTTGACATTATCATAATAGCTTCCATCGAAGACGGAATTCGACTTGCGTTTCTTTGGGGTAATGTGCTTTTCAGATGCGATAATTTTGGCATCTTCTGCCGATATATCTAAGCTTTGAGCGCGTTCCAATGTCCCCTGCGATGGTTTTCTGCTGTTTTTATCAACAGGTTCCAGTTTGGAGAGGTCTCCTAAACTGGCGGCTTTCCTTTCGTTATCGTCAGAATTGTCACCGTCTCGATCTCCGTGTTCGGTTACGGGGGAACTGTGAATTGTGATATCACTGGAGTTCAGTTCAATAGTAGTGGAAGCGTTGCCGATTTTATCCAATTCACTCATGACATTTGATGCAAAACTATCCTGCGACATCATAGAACTTCCGTCCATATTAGAAGATATATTGGACTTGGAATCTTCATAAAGATTATTCATCGACTCGGAGGCCTCTTTCCTGTGGTAAGGTTTCAATCCATAGCTATCCAGATCGTCAGGAATGTCGATCACCTTTTGCGTCGGGACGTCAGGTCGCATTCTCTTTACTACTTTCTCCACTTTAGGAGTCGAAGTGTTCATTAAACTTTTCCCTAGAATCATATCGTCTGTCCGATTTGTATTTTGCAATCTGTTTGTGTGATCTCTTTCCGCTTCGATGAAGCTGTGGGGATCGTGAAATGTCTGATCGGTAAAGTTGTCAGTGAAATTCAATCCCTTGCGATCCTTGGACGACATATCAACACCGATCATCGTTTCCTGAGTGACGCTCGATACGTCTGTATCGCTCGAATTATCATTATCATCTCTAGATCTAGGGGTGCCCTCTGGGGGAGAAGGAGCCTTACCCTTAGACTTCTTAGAATTCTTACTCAGCTCCTTTTCTATTTTACTCAAATCAGACTTCTTACTGTCAGAGTATTTACTCGAAACATATTCTTGCTTCTGTTTGTCAGATGACACAAAATCGGTGGAACCTTTCCTGTTACTTCTGGCATACATAGCCGCCTCCATCATATGTTGAGGGATCTCCTGAGGGATTCCTTGCGAGTCACGTTTGATCCCGCTCGAATTCAAATCGTCGCTTCTGTCGAAACCAGAAACCTCTACGTCCATCTTGACTTCAGTATTTTTTCCAGAGATGACTGGATCAATTTTGATAGTTTCAACGGTCATACTGATGTTAGTATTGCCGCTGCTGACGTTCTGGGGTAGATTTCTGGCATTGGGTATGGGAGCGGCAGGTTTTTCTCTGCGCTTAGCGACAACGGGTATCGGCGCTTTAGGTTTTGTCGATTCTTTACCCGGGGTAACGGCAGCACTGTCAAAATGTTTATCCACTTCGTCGATACTTCGAATTTCGGTAACTATGTTTCCGTTCTCGCCCAAGCCTTTTCCAATGTCGACCTTTGAGTTTCTATTGGACAGAGTTCCATCGTCTGGAACGTTCGGGGGAAGCACTCGAATCCCGAACTTCATTCCTTTCTTTCCACTGTCGGCTTCCTTTTTTTGGACGTCAACTTTTTCCACTTTAGCGCTGTATCTGTCTCCACCGTCTTTGATGATAACTACGTCCGGAGGAGCGGAAGTTCTGTCTTTATTCCTGTTATTACGTTCAGGTTTATCGTCTTTATTGGAGGGATCTGAATCGTAATTAACCACAGTGTGCTCCGTCATAATCTTGCCATGGTGAGTTTTTCCAGTGTGGTTCTTGGCATTTTTCTCATTTTCCCTTTCCAATGTAGTCGTGCTGGTGACTATCGTAGTCGTTTGGCCGTGCATATGCTGCTGATGATTGTTGGCCTTGTTGTTTCTCTCGAGGCTCGCACCGGATGTTATGTTTATCTTATCGGTGATCATCTTCTTGATGGCGCTACCGGCAGATGTGTTGTTTTTAGATTGCGAGGAAGTGTCGAGTGTGGAGTTGGGCGATTGACGCGGGAAATAGTTTTGACGAGAGGCCTTCTCCAGCTGAAAAATAAATTAAATATTTTTTAAAACGTGTGCACATATTATTTAGTGAATTTTAAATTGACATAAAAATGTGTGCCTCTCTTGAGAAATTCTCGGAACAATTGTTTATTGACTTGTCCGTATTGAGTCATAGTTTATAATGCAGTCATTTATATGTAGAATCGGACAGGTACACAAATGTGATGTTAAGTAATCAGCCATAAAAGAAGAAATGATAATATTTACAATATAAACTAAATCCAAGGTTGTTTCGCTTCAAAACAACTTGCGGGAATTATTTTTACAAGTGAGCGCTTTAAGCAAATAAATTAAAATTTTATTTGCCTCTTCTCTCTTTTGTGAGGCCAAGAAGGTAAGGACAAGTCAATCACGTACACTTTGATTATATCAAATTGAAAAATCAATACATGCATTTGGGATGAAAAGGTTCTAGTATACCTTTAACATTAAGTATCGTACAACTGCCGTGCAGTCAGCATAATTAAAATATAATTATTAGGCTACTGTTCATATTCCTTGCACTATCTTAAAATTCATCAAGAAATATTACACAGGGCTTGAGGATATCTAAAGTGATGAAAGCGATGTCGTATCAAATGTGAGTAAACGGGTTTGTCTATTGTCTAATAGTGAACAATCTCTAAACATTACGATTTTCGTAATAATATTGTGTCTTAAAACAGCATTCTGTTGAAGGTATTGTTTAACTCGATGATTGCCATAGACAAGATATCTCGTAAAATTTGTCGTGATCAACACACCAGTAATAAGTTAACTCGTCAATAACTAATTAAATTAATAATTGTAAATTATAGCCGGTGTGCTAGGTCATTACGTATTTTTTTCTATGGCAGCTAAAAGATTAAAAAAGAATGTTCAGTGTACTATGATAATCATAAATATAAGTTGTGATCTAAGGGTGTAGAAGAAAAATTATTGATTTACTCACTGTATTTATATCTCCGTATGATCCGGCCCGTAGCCTTCCGAAGGCTTTAGCGGCCAGAGGATGAACGACGGCTCCGCTTTGGTTCATCTGTCCAGCAGTGGATCGGCGATCAAGAGTACCGCCTGCGACACCTGTAACCCCAGTGGATGTCTGGTAGTTCAGACCACCTGCGGGAATATATTCAAAGTCAATGCATACTCTAAGCCTGGATGACGTAACACGTTAAAAAATGCTCTGTTTTGATGTTGATTTATAATAGCAAAAGTTCACAGATTTCACTCAAAAAATTTGATTTAAGTGTTGTAATACAAAAAAACTGTTAACTGTTCATTAGATTTAAATTTAATCAATTCAGAATCAGAATCCATTTAAATTTTATTAGAATTAAATGGATTCTGAACCCGGCAACCATTCCCACTAGTTTTCGGAAAATATTGCAGAAGAGTTCTTTTCAATGCATGAGTGGGTATTTGCGAAACACCTATTCAGAATAGTTTGGGAAACCCTGGTCTAAACTAAGTGATTCATTCAATTAAATAAATAAGTAAATACATTAGAGGTGAGATATTTTTGGATCACTACTTTATGACTTCGCTTTAACCACAAGAAAGGAATGTCAAGATATTTATTTGATCAGGATAATTGTTATGACCGAAGACGGTTGAGTCAACTCTTTAGCCGTCAGACTAACTTTTCAACTACAAATCGGTATGCACTTAATTTATGAAAAATGTTAACCCACAAATTGGACAGTCGTACTTTTGAGATTCGTTAACCCTTGAAGACCGGATGACATGCATATCATGTGGATCGATCAATTGTTGTATTTTAAAATCTGCAGTGCTACTATCACGTGCATATCACTTTTTTGAACGGTCTGAAATACTCAATACAATCATGTGTTTAGTATTTCAGACAGTCTAAAATAGTTGTATGCACGTGGGAAAAGTACCGCTGGTAGCATAAGAATGATGTGCAAATACTTCAGTCTGGTTGAAGTAAACTGGTTAATATACACCACTAACTACACAGATATTTTATTATAAACAAATGATTTACAGCTGGCAAACAATGTTGGGTTTAAGCAGGGCTTTTTTTACCCTGTAACGAGGCGGAACGGCGTTCCGGCACCTATCTAATGTTCGTAATTTTTTTTTATTTTTTTCAAAATTTTGTATTTTAAAACTTTCGTTTCTTTTCTTGGAAGCCATTGACTGTTAATCCCTTTTAAATATATAGGGTATCATAGGACCCATAAATTAATGTCATGCAAAAGATTAACAGGTATGTACTTTCTTGGAAAGGGATTGTTGTACATTAATTCTATCAAAATGATAATCGAATATATAATAAATAATATACCTTCTTAGAAAATGCTCGAAAAAAGTGCGTTCCGGCACCATTTTTTTCAAAAAAAAGCACTGGGTTTAAGCAATACATCAAGACATTTCACGACCTAAGAACTACAAGGTTCTAACTGTAGATTATTGACATAATTAATGTAGCAGTGAACCAATATTCCAAGCACCATTAGTTGTATGTATTCGTTACTTTTGTTTCATCAAAGATTTTCACTTAGAACCTTGTAGTTTTCCGGTTGCGATTTAAAATAATAATAAAAAATACCTGTGCCTAGGTTGAGACCTGATTGCTGCTGCTCCACTTCCAGATGTATCTCATAAGGACTCGCATGCGAGAGGATCGCCAGTGCATCTTCATACACCATGTGACGCGTGGAGATGCTTACACTGTTAATTCTGTCACCTGTGAATAGAAAACATACTATCACCATACTGGCAGAACTGGGAATTTTTAAACATCACCAACACCCATGCCTTCGAACAGAAATCGATAAATTAATTGAAAAAATGCTGTTTTATACTGATACTCGAACTCGTGAGATTTATCACGGAAGCCAAGGAAGTTGACTGCTGCGCTACGGACTAGACATTTCAGATTTACATGTTGGTATCCAATCGGCACAAATCTTTCTATATTTTGATAAAAATAGCGTAACTTGAAACTTTATTCTGAATGCTTAATTTTTAATTGATCGTTTTACTCTGAACTGTCAGTTTGTAACCAATGTACGAAGGCGATATTTTGATTATCAATTTACCAGATAACAAATTCCCAAGGTACATTATTCATAATCAAGACTACAAGTATACAAATATATTCATCTATATGGGATAGCTTTTCTTACCTGTGTGTATTCGGCCGGATTCATAAGCTGGCCCTCCTCGGAGAACACTGCTAACAAAGATTCCGTCTCGCATATTACCGCAGACCTCGAATCCCAAGCCGGTGAAGTCTCTCGACCACAGCGGTACCACAGTTGCTTCTCGACGTTTCTGCAATAGACCAAAAACAGTTTGTATTTTAAAAGCTGTACACACATTTTATTATTTGATTTATAGCTACCCATGTATGCAACGTGGAGGGTGTGGAATCACAATCATCCCCCAAGCATTAATATCTAACTGGGTCGAGTTAAACAAAAGGCGACCACCTGCAAAATTGCAGAATGTAGATAATGATCTTCTAAGTTTTGACATCTTTTTAAATAATTTAAGTGAATGTTGTGAAAGTTCATGGTTCTGTTAAAGTGTTATCCATCCTTACATCACTTTGTCAATTAAGGAGTGTTTGCCAGCTTAGTTTAAACAAAATAATGCGGTACTGGCTGAATTTCAGTTTGAACTCTTTATCAAATTAAACATTTGTAATATTTTGGACTAGTACCCATTCATAAGTACCCATTCATACCTAAAATCATCAGTTGATTACTTTTTGTTTCACTCAGCCCAACTGGTCACTCAAATATTCTTTTGGGAGAGGAGTACAAGAAGAGAGAGCGGAGGCTAAAGAACAACAACACATAGTCCTCAACTTATGATTGGTCGTATGTCGAGGACTAACTGTAATAGTAAACTTATCTCCCTTTCTATGGCTTCTTTTTCAGGATCAGGGTAAAAGGGATGAAAACATTATTAGTAAATGACCATCAATTTTCACGTAAAATTTTACTGTGGCCGCATTATTAACATCAGCTACTATGCAAACTTATGTCTTGTGGCTGCACCAAATTTTTGTTTTGAGATGTGATAAAAATATCTGTTGCATTTACTAAAAAAATGGAACAACTTGTCAGTTTATATTCAATAAAAGACATTATTTTAAATATCAGTATTTACTATGAAGCTTTTGGTGGCCTAACATGAGAACGATTGCTCTACGCTCATATTAAATAGATGGGAAGGTGGGAGAAAAGAATAAAACCATCACAGACATCCATGCCAAAGAATAGAAAGACAGTAAAACCTCAATATAACAGGCTGATGTGGGTGAGAGGGTGTGCGTTAAAGACGAAAGCTCGTTATAAACAAGTAGTTGTCCGAAATAATTTCGTGCGTTTTTTGTGATTGATGTTCACACCTATGTACATCATATATTAACGCAGATTTGTTTATTTTTAATGTCTGGGAGTCGTGTTAAAACAAATAATTCATGTAAAAAAAGAGTTGAGTGTACTTTATCATCATACTTATTTAGACAAAGGTTTGACTAGCATTGTATGAAGAAAATGAAAGGTGCAGGGTGACCAATATGTCTAAGAATAACTCCACTAATTGTATGCATAGGTAATTTAGTGGGGCA
>CM062823.1:641487-753269 GCA_031772345.1 Himalopsyche anomala | reverse complement strand
AATTATGTGTCTGTAATAACTCAGTTGGTGCATTGATTATACAAGTTTGACCAAAAGAAAACATTTATTTGTAAATTTAATTATCATTTATGCCGATTTAAATGCAGGAAATTGTCCCTGTATATTTATTATGAACTCTTATTTGAGTGAGATCGGCATTGCTGCATCTATTATATTTTGATATTATTATTATATGTTTAACATTAAAAATCGATGCTAAAGGCTTTGTTCGAAAATCTGAAATTTGTCATTCGCTGTTCACTCAGAACTATCAATCTGTTACTTACCAACTTCTGCCAAAACAGTGGCGAAATGCTTGCAGTGTACGTATTAGACACTTGTTAACGAGATATAATTTATGGTGATGTTTATAATACGAAATCAAATTATTTTTTTAAGTGGGAAGTCCAATATATTATAGTATTATATTCACTTATTTGAATCAATGAAATTATTGAAAATATGTATTTTTCTAATCCATACCCGCTCAAATGCGGAACATGTGGCCTCCTATTGAAGATATCCGAACAGAAGTTTTTTTCTTCAAGAATTACTTTTTACTCCTTTGCACAACTTCTCTTTTTTAGAAGTGAGTAGGGATAAAATAGTGATAAACTAATCGCTCTCGCTGCGCTCTGCTTTTTTGAGTATTAGTAAAATACAACATAAATTACAGGCTCGACAATAATGTAGACTAGCAATTAATATCAAAGTGTGAATTTTCTGTTATGAAAACCACTTTAACCATTTCAACGTATGCCAAAATCACATTTGATTCCTGTTGAATACCTGTAAAAAAAAAATCAAATGTCACCCGAGTAGATAGACCTAACTTTCAAGATACTACCCAGGCCTCGGGATTACAGGGGCCCAACTACAAAAGGTGTTTTAAGTTTAGCTAAATTTTCACAATGCCATCATCATATTTACTATGTATGTATATCTTGATACAAATAAATGATAAAGTTAGAAGCACACAAGTTAATTCGCGTATATTTGAATGATCTTTAAAGAATATTCTGTAGGTAGGCTGCTGTGATAAGCTCTCACTATATACTAGGGTTTGTACAAAAACCGACTTTTGAAAAAGCCGGTTGTCGAATGTCAATATTGTTTTAAAACCGGTTTTATCCGGTTTTCGAATTTTTACAAAAAATGGATAATTCAATTAAAATAGCGAGAAAAGGTTCATTTTTTATGTTGTTTATTTATGTATATACATAATAATGCAAAACAAGAAATTATTTGGTGTTAATCTTCAGAAAATATGATTTAACAAAACACAAAGCGTCCACTGATCGTTTTGTAACAAAATTTCCTGATATCGAAAATACCCTTTCTCTGGGTAATGATGTGGGGCATATGGTCTTTAAACCATCAAATAAAAGGTCCTAATTTTCTGTCATTTTGTTTATAGACTGGTTTATGGAAAATTCGGCGCAATCGGTTACAAAGTTGAAAAACCGGTTTTCGAATGGCACAAAACTGGTTTTTGAAAACCGACAAACCTTACTTTATACTATGTAAGAGTTATATTTCGTAACAGTGAAAAAAACATAGCTGTAAAATAAGTTAAAAGTCACAGAAACGCATATATAAAAGGAAATACTGTGCAGGTGCGAAATATCGGTGGCAAGTATGTGCAACTATTTAATGAATACATTTAAAAGTGCAAATAAACACCACGCTTACTAAATTGTGTGTCATGTAACGCGATAATATTTCTTAGCGGAGATAAATATAAATAAAACTAGTGTGATTTATACTATGTAACTAGCACCAACAGATTGTATTAAAAACTAATAACGGTAACCAACACAGTCGGTTATTCCTGTATGACAATCTCTACAGTGATATATTGGGAAAGTTGTCAAAATGCCGTTTCGGTATGCCACACAACATGGGTACCGTGTTCATGAAAAAGCGGAGAATATCGAAATACACAATCGTAAATGTGGCGATTGCAGGATGAAAATATACTGTTTATAATACAAACATTGTACGCTGTATTCAGGGGTGGGCTCCAAGGGGCTCGCACGAGCCCCTTGTTAAATTTTACTAAGGCCAGCGAGACCCTTGTTAATTTAAAAGAAAATAATATTCTCATATCAAATTTAGTACATAACTGCAATTTCTGACTTTTGTATATTATCTACGACACCTTCAGTATACACAGTAGTACATTGTTAGCCATTTAGATTAATAAGTTTACGGTAAATTGCATACTGTTATATATTATAAGTGTATTAAGTAAAAATCGATTGCTTATTTAAGTATTGCATATTAAAAAAATCACTCTTTCCCAGAACACCGAGAATTGATTTGAGATTAGGCGAGCCCCTTGTTAACGTATTGGCAGCCCAACGCTGGATGTATTCAGATAGGAGAGAGCTAAGACAGGGCAAGCTAATCGTTCTCAGTACGCCCTGGTATTTTAGAATCAGAAGGGAGGAGGGAACTTTAAGACATCACATGCATACTGTCTTCAAACAGAAATCCATTGAAAAAATGCTGCGATTCGAACACGTGAGATTCAACGACGTTGACCACTGTACTACGGACCCGGCAGAACTAAATGTCGGACTTGTGCAGTCACAATGGAGCATTTCAATAGAAGATATTTAACAAGAATTGGCTGTAGGCAACTGAAAAACCGCCCGCCTACATCTCTCACTGCGTTCCGTTACAATAAACCGACATTATTTACATTGACAAGCTTTCGTGCGGTAGTAATATGTTCATAGTACGGCTGGTTGAGTTTCTTTTTTATTTCATTTTTATATTGATAAATATTTGATATTACAGCTAATGCTTGCTAGTGCAACCCATCCCGCACCCATTTATTGATACAGGAATTTCGGGATCCGGGCTTCCGGGATTAATCACTTGACCATTGTTTCCGAAAATTGTAACGAATTGACGGATTCCAAAATTATTCTTAGTGTGCCAGTGTATTCAGTAAGTATCCAGGCCTGATGACCTTTTTTGTTAGCTCTATCATTACAAAAAATAACGTCTGCCAATTATTCAGAACGCGGGACTGAAAGCCATGATACTTTCCGATGCGAGAATCGTTTTTCAATTTAAAATCACACGAGACAAACTCAATGAGATTTTTTAAAGCACTCGACATCAACTCGAGGAGAAGTGGTATCACAGACACCTTCCACGGTTCAAAATCAAAATTTAATATTTTCGGAAGACTGTTTGATCGGTAGAGTAAAAAGCTTATATCATTAGATTTGAACACATAAGTCAACATAACATACACATCGTGGAAACTGTGAATTGTATACCAACAACAGGTGAACTTTCCGACATTATTTTTGACACATATTCAGCTTTGATTAGGTAACGGAGCGTGAAAACATTTTGTGACACCTGTGCCTCTTGCGGAAGTATGTTATTTGACACACACATCAAATAGTAAAGTGATTTTCCTTTAATAAGCAATCGCATGCCGTTATGTACTTACATATGTGACCGTTTCCATCAGGTATTTTGAACCCGTCACATAACTTTGCAAAGTTTCGGCCCGTGGCAAAACAAACTTAAAAAGCAGCTACGGTAAAATAAATACAGCCAAAGCCCCCTATAGTAAATTGAGTCATCGAATGGTACTTAGGAATGTTGTAAGTCCAGAAAGATGCCTTTAAAACCTAAGAATCGAGAAAATATGGAGTGTAGTGGTAGTTGCACAATCACTACAGAAAAGACATCATAGAAAGACTTATGTCACTTTTAGACTAATCAAATTCGCGGCCGAGATAGTTATCTCGACCAAATACAAAACAATATTTATGCAACACTTACAACTCGACCTAGCGATCCGACGAGTGAAATAAGCGAACGAGTGAATAGCCCACTACCAAAGCCCCCTGTTATGATACAGCGCATTGGTCTTGAAAGGTGAGAAGCTACTTTAAATTTAATTCGTGACGAGAGAGCGAGTGTCATTGGTTTCATACGAATCCTATGCGATGCAAGGTCATCTTCAATCTAGCTACTCTTATACTACTCAATAATTGAGGAGCAATCATTCAATTGTCACAAATTTTTGATAAACATGCCGTATAATATCAATTCTGATAGTCCACAATAAAATCAATGAATGGTAATCACAATCAGTGTTCAAAACATGTTTTTCTTATAAAAATTACTCATAAACTTGACACGTTCAAGCAAACCGTGATTTCTCAAACACTTAAATCATCATTTCCCAGTCTCTGTATTTGTGTGTGTTTGCTCCTCAATTAAATGTTAATAATTCTCTACGCATGGTCCAATGGCGCAGCGGTTAGCGATGTGAGCTTCCGTGCCAGATATCACGAGTTCGAATCTCAGTACGAACACCATTTTTTTCGATCAATTTCTGTTCGAAGGCATGAATGTTTGTGATGTTTTAAAATTCCCTTCCTCTTTTCCGATCATGTAATAACTGTGCGTAGCAAGAGCGATTACTTAACCACTAGTCCTGTCCTAGCCTTAATCTTCCATCCCTACTACTCTCTTTGAAAATAAAAAAGGTTGAGGGACTGAGTTACAAACAATCTCGTAAAAAAAAGTTGAGATACCTCCATAAGGAGACTATATGCTCCACGTTGAGAGCAGACAAGGATTTAAAAAAAATGTTCTACGCTGGCATCATATGTATATGAATAGAATGGTATTTTTTTACCGTGTAACATTTACTTTTTTTGGCCATCTGTTAAAATGAGGCGTTCAGTATAAGAGACGGCCAAGTCAGTTTCACTTAATTTTTCAGGAGAGCCAAAAGTTTTTTTGATTAATTTTTTCATCTAAATTGTGAGTAACTTAAATAACTAAAAAAAAAACCCAGACAATAAACGTCAGTATATTAAACGTAAACCGTTTAAATTTCATAAAAAAACGATATCCAGTAAGCTGATCCGAATCCTGCGATCTGATTGGCTCTCAATGACTTAGCCGGCATAATAACAAGATGCATCTAAAATGACCACTATTGATAGTAAAATCATTATTTAAAGTTGATTTTCATAAACATGCAGTACAATTTTGATCCTGAGACATATAATACTAGATTAACCAGAAATAATGTAATAATAAAAAAGTGTATGTTACATCAACAAAAAGATGACTTGGTCGTGTTTGATACTGGACACCTCGATTTCTATTTATCAAAGTGTCGTCATAATATGCACATACAACGAGAAAACATGCAGAATTCGTCACAAACTTTAGGTATATCAAGGTTATTTCAAATATATATGTCTCGGTCACCAAAAAGTGAATTTTTGAATTCATTTGAATACATATTATTTGTATAAAATTCGATTTAGCATAATATTTTGGTATTCGCGGCGTCGGATATTATCAAAAGAAAATATTTGCATCAATATATTGCGGGATCAGCGAAATTACTTTCGATTGTTATTATTACCAAGCACCCACGCCAAAATATCAAAATCGTAAAATACATATTTTATGCTATAAAAGGATTTAAAAAAAAACATAATATTTTTGTGCATGCTGTGTTTTTGTGATATTTGTAGGTCACGAGGAGAAACGTTATAATACCCCCCGCGACATGGAAACCGCTAGAAAGGTAGCCCATGAAATGTACTGAAAAAAAATATGCTCACCAATCGAATCAGTATGCTGTATTTAAAAATATGATAAATTGATTTTCAGTCGATTTATGAAATTACAGGAGCGAGGAAGATACAAATATTGATAGTAATAATAACAAATTAATTACTGAGGTACGATAAATCCCAATGAAAATAAATTGAACAATGGTGGTCTGCCTATCTTATTCAAAATGTTTCTTTTATATTAATTAATTTCCAATATAAAAATGTTTCGCGCGCCTTACGAAAACTCAGTGTTTTATTGTTAAATGTCCTTTAAGAGCTTCAGATAAATTATATCTTAATAAATATCATTTCAAATTTGTCTAAGCATATATCCACATCTCAAATATAAATAGATTTAACGTCGTTAAAAAAAATGAACAGAAAATAACCCAGGTAGTATGATTAACAAGTCGTTGGATTCACAACATAATTTTTAATTTAAATTTGCGAATATTTTTTTTTAATTATTGATAAGTTTTAACATCTAGTGAATATTAAAATGCATTAAATACAATTATATGTTTTCTTAGAAGATTTGTATTCCAATCAATATACAATTGACCAACCATTGCTTTCATTAGGGTAGTTTTTCGCCTTGGCGTGGAATTGTATATTTTTTTCCAAATTTAACTTTATAATCTCCATTTTATTATCCATCAATTATAGTATCTGTGTTAAATTACTCCAATATGCGAAATGCTTATGACTTTAAGCTTATAATGTGATCAGGTGGCTTCTACTCTCGTCGTCTTGGTAAGGCCTGGACAACGGTGATTTTGCATACTACTATTCGCTATATATGTACACTAAATATTTATGTCCAACATCTGAGAAGATTGAAATGTCGCGCAATGTGGACTTTTCAACATTTTTAACGGTAATAATTATTCATATGCCAGCAACAAGTTAACGAGTAGCCTTCGTGCGTTTCCCGTTATCGGAACACATCGCGACAAATATATTTTCACGCGGAAATGCACTTTTTTACGATTATTTACAATTTTGTAAGGTCATACGAAAAATAAAATAAATCTTTCAGCTGCATAAGTGAAAAAAATCAACTTAAGGAATGTGATATAATTTTGTCGCATTTTATTTTTTGAAACTGAAAGGTCGAATGTTTTATTCAGAAACAGGCTTTTAGAAAAAAAATAGCAAACATGCAAAAATAATTATTAATTTTACATGGCATTAGCATTCAATTACGATTTTTTTAATATTAAAAATATTTATAAATAAGTGTTTTATCACTTTGCAAGTAATTATAATTACATCCTAATGATTATCAATCGATCACCGGTTAATCGATTCTGCTTGTTGTGATTAATTAAAATATCATTTATCTTGACAATTTACAGTATCATCGTTTAATAACGTAGGCATTTTTAAAAGAGACAAGCTAAGCAAAAACTCGTGTATGCATTTGTCTACATAATATGATTGGGCAGTTATGCTTTTTTAAAAGGTTGAAAAATATTGCTTTTAAGATATATAGTGTTTTGTCTAATTTAAAATCAATATCGATACCCCTATCGCAATTCAAATTAATTGTTAATTAATCAAATTTAAACAATTATGTTTATATAAACCATTTTAACGCTCAACCACTCAGTCAATCATTTTTAAGGTGCTCACTGTCAATTCCTGGTGGAAATGCATTAATAAAGAAGTCAACAATATTTATTTTGTATCAGGACCAGTATTACTCCACGCGAGCATTATTAAATGATAAAGAACGTGAAACTATTACAAAAAATGTTTCATTTCTTAATTTTACCAATATAAAATTTACCGACCAGTCATATTAGGTGGATATTATTTATTCGGGTAGCGCAAACGTGGGATTCCTATAATAGAATGCTCGAAAAAAAGTGTCCCAATATGGAAATCAATGCCGCAGAATGCATTGAATGCAGCGCGGGAGTTAATACAAAAAAAATACTTTCGGCTTAACCCTCCAGAGACGAGAGCTTTTTTTCGAAAAGAAATATTTTTTTAAACCGTATTGAAGTCATGAATAACTTTTATTCCAAACAAAAATTAAAAAAAAAAAAAACGCATATATAGAAACCCCGCATGACTATATGGTCATGCTCATCCTTTTATTACCGTGTAATATTGTGTACGGACAGTAGTTAGGACAAAGGTGATCGAATGGGCACGCAAACATTCAGGGTTGAAATATAGCTAAACGTGAAATTTTTAAAAATATTTACAATTTGACCTCTTTAGATCAACATATTTTAAATACAAATATATTATCAAAAGAGTTGTAAATAATTTGACAAAAAAATAACTATCTATATAATTTAAAAAATCGCATGTACTTTTGGTGACCGTTTCTGTCCCCGCCGCTGATGACTAACTGCAAGCAGTCGTCTGCACTAAGTCTGCACCCTTCTTGGTTAAATATGAGTGAAAGCAACGATGTTCAGGTAGAAAAAGGATGAACAGTGGGATCAATAGACAACGGTGTTTACTGTGACCATATGGTCACGCTCGTCCTTGGAGGGTTAAGACACCTGATTAAGATATATAGATTAATACAACCCACTGAACTGTCAACAGTGGATTTATCGTTATCACACGTTCTGACGCGGAATATTTACCATGACTAATGATTATTTTAGGCCAGGTATTTGAGTTTATTGAAGGTTGACGTAATTGGCGTATCGACGTGTGCTAGACGTTTCGCATTTTTCGATATCTCGCAAAGTTTCATTCAAATATCGCAAATAAGTAAGACAGAAGCAATATTTAATTCGCTTGGGTTTGTCGTGAAATTTCTTGACCGTGATTCTTACTTCGCCAGTCAAGCGGCAGTCCACTGCGTAAGCGAACTTCAGCCGGCACTAATGTGAAGACATGGTCCTCGACAAACGGTCCATCGGCGTTTAAAGCACCTAAGGTCGTGTCATGGCGCGGAACGGAATAAATAAGTAGGTACGCGTTATTATTATTGATGGGCTGAAAAAAAAACAAGACAAAAGATTGGCATAGCCGGCGATGGAGCAAATTGTAAAACAGTTCGTCGACCGCTCCGCAATCTCAGTTATGTACATAGACGCACGCGGTTTCAGCGACGAACTCTCTCTCTATCTCTACTCCACCCGTATTGCATGAAAATATGATAGAAATATTAATCAGTTATTGCAGAGATTCTAAATTGAAGCATATTTTTTTTATTAATCACCGTAACCGAGTGGCAATTTTCTGCACATCTCTGCAAGGTCGACTGGAGATTGAATACACAACTAATATTTTCCAAATCATATGTTTAAAAAATATATATTTGAGGATTTTTATTAACAGATGAGCAGTGACGTTTTTAGGCTATGTGCCGCCCCTAGGCAGAGCTCTAAAATAGCGCCCACTCTTTTTCATTATTTCCCATTATTCTAAGAACACATATACACATATAGAAATTCGAATCCTCTACTCACTTAACGTACTCAAACAAATATTTTGTCACCGATTCTGTTTTGCTTTCACGTGATCCATAATATATGTGTACCTTATTGACCATTACGGTTCCGGCTCAAATTAATTCATTTCAGAACGTAGCATTAATTGGAAGTTAAGAGGGCTGGTCTATTGGTTATCTATTACTTGCACACCCATTCGTTTTATCGTAATTATTTAAACTAGCTGTAAGCCCGTTGACCTCAACGGGGGGATTTTTGTAACATTTTTAAGTAGTCAGAAAATTCACTGGTGTGAAAAATAAATTACAAACCTATTTATTGAATAAGCCAGAAATTCTAAAAGTAAAAGAAATATATCTCGGGACATATATCGACAGCCCTGCAGTATTTATACCTCCAAAGTAATACCGCAGTATGCACGAGAGCTCCTGATAATTTGAGTAAAAATCCACCACAGTTAATTTAAACTTTAACTTTGAAGAATAGCAATCAATAAAAAATTCTCTAATTCCGAGTGTTGATTGTCGACCTAAAATGGATTGGGAAATAAATACCTGAAGACAATCATGTTTTCCAAATCAATTTGAGTAATCAACAGTATGAAGGTTGCCTTTTGTTTTCGTCAAAATGCTAATTTGTATGTCCGTGATTTCCATGTTAGGTTTTATTAGAATCAATAAGAACATATTTAAATGCCACATTTGTTACGTTAATTTGACGAGTATCTCACAAAAATATCAGTAAACTAATAGTGCTAGCGATTCGAACAATTATATTTTTTGGTAAATAAAATTTTATTTATCGCCTGCTGTGGCCCAGTTGGTTAGAGCTTGCTCTACCGATCACGCAGGTCTGGGTCCGATTCCCGGTCAGATCACAGTGAATTTGAGAATTATTCAATTCAAAGTTGTGATCGAAGACTGGGTGTTTGTGATGTCAATTCACATCATTGCCTCTCCTCGCATCCTTCTGATCCTTTAATAACTGGGTGTAGCAATAGCGATTAGCCAACCACTAGTCCTGTTCTATAGCCTTATCCTTCTTTCCCTACTACTCACTTTGAAAAAAAGTGAGGTTCAGCGACTGAGTAACAAACAGTTCTCGTAGAAAAACTTCTGTTGAGATACCTCCATTAGGAGGCCACATGCTCCACATTGGGAGCGGACATGGATTAAAAATATATATATACATTTTTTTCATTGATGTTTTATTTTACGTTTAGTTTAGAGCCGGTTTTCAAAGAAGCCAACTGCATATAAGTCATGCTTCACAACACGGTAAGATTTCGACTGAAGGTGCTTGGTGGAATTTTAATATTAAATTTGAATCGTTCAAATTTAACGGTATGTTTAGTATAATAATGCAACAAAGCACGGCTGTGAGAATCGGAGTCGAAAAAACCGGAGAAAAATAATTTAAAGATAACGAAAAACGATTAGTATATCCATCATATCGATTGGTTCAGTATGATCTAATGGTATACAGATATGTTAGTAGAACGGAAATATTTGAAAAAAATCAAGTCGGAGTCGGTTTTTTTTAATCAAAGCCGGAGATGGTGTCTTTTTTTACCATACAGACCATACAGCCCTGCAACAAAGAACCTTTTGATGGTCCATCCGATCTTCCAATGTACACAAGTTTTTTTTTATCACGTCCTCTTTTAATGTGAATCATAAGGTAGGAGTCCATGAAGTATATATCTATCTAAAGAGTAAAGTTTCTACGAAATCTGCTTGTTACTCAGTTGCTCATAGAAGGACAGGGATAGGACATTACTAGTGGTTAACCAATCGCTCTCGCTAAGCCCTGTTGTTTTATGATAGGATATGTGAGAAGGGGAAGGGCAAGACATCATATAAATCCATGCTTAAAAACTTCTATAATAACTGTTCTTACTGGAATTTGGCACTCGACCACGCGGCACATACATCGCTTACAATACATCGATATCTAATATATGAAAAATGAATGTTTGTTTGTGTTTCTCTATGCGCTGCCACACCGCTCATCCGATTGCAATAAAACTTTGACGAACTTTTTACTTGCACTTCCGGGAAGGTTATAGGCATATTAAAATGAACTAAGTCTTATATATAAAAAATAATCTTTTTTTATCTGACATACAGTTAATTTTGGCAACGTATGCTTGCACTTGCGCGAAGGTTTTAGTACAATTAACTTACAGTAGGTGGCGCGTGTGTCGTGCCATCGACAATCTGCAGCAAACGTCAAACAAACAGAAAAAGAAAGCATGCGCTTCAATAAACACAAACGCTTTCTTTTCTTGAGTGGCATTGCAACGCTTGCCGGGAACCGGATAGTAATATATAAAAAAAAAAAAAACTTTATTCTTAAATGGATTTGGTTGACAACAGCTGCTGATACAACGGCGAATACGAGCCGTATTTAATAATAGATAGATAAATAATAATAACTAAAAAAAAAAGTACCACCCGCATACGTTTGATTGGCACACAATGTGCAATATTTTCATAGAAAAATATCTTCCATTCATTGTGTATTCCGTGTGCACACACAACGTCATCCAACAAATGAAATATCACTTGCAATAATTTATTTCCATACACGTTCAAATATAAATAAAATTACATATTTAATGAACGTTACGGCATTTTAACGCTTTACTTAAAACAGTATGTGTGATGGAAAAAAAGGTGTCCTACTGAGGACGGAATTACAGTCGACAGATTTAAAATAATACTGATTAGGCTCATTAGTTTATACAATATCGTTTTCGACAGAGTGTACGTTTGAATGGATAACTGCAGTACTAAACATAAAAAATATTAACCGTGTAAGACTCATTTGCAAGAAATAAGCACGTTTTTTACTCAAAGACATGTTAACTCTTTCGGCCCCGGCCCAAATCAGGTAAACTATTCCATGTGTCTGTCTTATTTTTTTTGAAAAATTACATTTTTTCTCAGGTACTTTCTTAAAGTGCTATCATTGTAAAACTGCGTTGTTAAACCAAATGAAAACTTTAATGATTCATTGAAAGACTATAATTATTATATTATTGACAGTAGGAAAAGCCATGTTACAATATTTGCACTAATACCAAACAAGTCCTGCATGACTTATTTATTTTTTGCTATTAACCACTTGAGTACCAGGCGGACACCGGTGTCCGGAACATATGCAAGCGAACACGGATGATCAAAACATTTAAAAATTCAAATACTTGGTATTCTAATAGAATATAAGCAATATTTTGATGAATATGTGTGGTGCTATCTATACTGAGTCAATATAGGTTTTTAAAATGTCGAATTCGAGTGTTTATTAGGCAAAATTATATTTATCAAAAATACGCAGAATCTCTGGGACATATTAATGATTTATTTGCGCGGTATTCAAGCGGTTAATATCAAAATATTTTTTACAGATGTTTCCTGATATCCTGTTCTGTGGATTATCCAAATTTACAATTCAAAGTCGACTCGTTGACTGCACCATCAGGTGGTCTTCAGCAGAACAAATGGATGCATCAAATGCGTTATGGTTACATTAAATTTTGGAATAAGGTTACCCTGTCGGGGTTTGACTTTAAAATCATTAATTAGTGCTAAAACACAGTACGATATAATGTCCACTAAGGACCTACTTATCAGATGTTCAATTTACGTTGTTTAAAAATGTTAACAGAATCGAATACATGTCACTAAGTAAATATTTTATCCATGCCTTAGCATCTTAAGTAAATAAGTCGTTAAGTACCAGAACTAAGAATGATATGCATAAATTTTGCATCAAGTGATTTTAAATATCTGTCTTGTATTGCATATTCACTTACTCTTCAAAAGCCTGAGATCTTATCCTCGTCGTAAATCAATTACTTGGGCATCGATCAATTCTAATTGCAAAATTATTGTTAGAAACATAAAAAATATCGACCTTCAATCGATGATATTCAAACAGCGGCGGCGTATCCACATGCATTCAGTTAGATACGTTAAATAAATTTCACATTTTACTGCCATGAGATCTTTGTAAATCTATTCAAATTCCAACTTTTCGCAGATAAAATTTGGTAAGTATGACGGTATATAAAATGTGGCATGCAACATTATTCGATCATGACTAGTACATTGCAGACATATTGTCCGTTTAACGTACAAATTACGTATCTAGGTATCAGAACGACCTTGACAAAAATAAATAATAGATTTTTAGTAAAATAAATATTCGATTGTTTAAAAGTCGGTTAACTTTTTATAAAAAAAACTGTAGAACTGAAATACTGTGATATTTTACCCTATTAAAAGTCGGACTTCATTAACAACGTTCCCTCTAAGCTGCGCAATAGTTGGAAACCCCCCGCGCACTCATTTCGGGTTGGCGCGCACTCCAAGATAACTACTCAATTAACCTCTTGTTTTAAAGGGAGAATTTTTCATCATCCTAAAAGGTCAACTCTCGTAAGCGTTCTGTGTATATTTAGCGCTCGTTTACGCAGATGCTACAAATTAAATGCGTGCCGACCGATGATTTGACATACGCTCAGTCGCACCCAGCCGTGTGCATTGAATTTGTTTAATATCTAAAAATCATCGTCTTTAAAATTTTCATAAAATATAGACAAACGGAAAAGATTTTTACTACTTTATTTAAAAGCTCCGCATGGGAACATCAATATCTTTGATGGAAACCTCTGCCACTTGCGATATAGGAAATGAATTAAATACTTAAATTTCCATTACACGATATATGAGGTAAACACCAGCAGCCGATGATGCAATACATTTTATGTAAACATTTGCAATTAATCAGTAGGCAGCGAGCAGGAACATCGTTCGAGCAGATGACGGAATGATGGCAAATATATTTGCAATGATAGAATTTAAATCAACCACTCGCACACAACAGCAATTGATTGTGCAAATATAGTATGTATGCAAGTATACGCAATGACAATCATGACGGATAATCACTGGTCATATGTTTATCACAACAACGATTACAAAATTTGCAAGTGAGTAAAACACAAAAAATCACTTTAGTTCGCCAGCTTTACATTTCATTTAATAATCGATTTGCTACGGAAATGTTCAATATTCATTTGAATCGTTCAAATTATGTACATTCTCACAGATTTTGTCACTAACGACCCGGGTTCCGCCTTTCGGCATCTTCAGGCGTTCAAGTGCACGGACGAACTTGAACTGACGCTTAGTAAAAGAATTTTTCGTGTTTATATAAGAAATAAATGTATCATTGAGTTTAAAGCCATTGCTGGCGAAAAGGATAAGCTTACGGGAATGCCTACAGATTTGAGTAGCGAGTAATTTTAAGAATTATATTTATTTGTTTGTCGGAAAAGGTTTTATGATTATATTTATATAGGGTATAAGAGTGGAGATCCCGGCATATTTAATATTTCATTTAAAATAGGAAAGCTGTTTAATTACGCTCTGTTTATTTCCAAAATTTCCTGGAAAAAGAGCTTATGACCGTCCGTATTTGGGTGCAACATTTCATTTCGTTTCAATATTCATGATCTTACTTTTGATCTTTTTCTTGCATTGTCGTCGGTATTCTTCCTTTTAGTTCATTTATTCCGTATTAAAGTGTTTCTATTTATTTTCAGTGTCTATCGATGATCACTGAATTTTTTTATTATTATCATGGGAGTTGTTGTAATAAGATATTGATGGTCTAACATTGAAAACTCATACATGACATTAGGAAAAACCGTAAAAGAAAAAAAATAGAAGAGTGATTTCGTTTATTTTTTATATTATAGTATAAAGTTGTATTTAAATCTATTATCAAACGATGGCTGAAGAAAATGGCGATACGAGTTCCCAATGGTAAGAACATGATACTTTACTGTCGATATATAGCACTCACTGAAAGAGATTTACAAACAAATTATGAGCCAAAAGGTGGAATAAGGAAAAAAATATTACAAAATTAAGCAATTTAAATTAAAAAACTTAGTAATTCCACAAACTGTTTCGCCTCTTTTAGAAGTATCTCCAGACAAACTATCCTAAGGTTATTTACGAATGAACTAAAACTTGATTCGAGTTCTTAACATACAAAACTACATAATGGAATTTGAGTTTTTTTCCCTTTTCGTTGGAACTAAATAATTACGTATGAGGATGAATAAATCCAATAGGGAATAAATGTATCGATGGTGAGCCGCCTGTACTTGTATTTACGAACATTTTCTAACACTTGACAATATATGTCATATCCCTAGAATAATTTCCTGCATTTACTGTATAAGGAAAACAAAAGTCGTGAATTCGAGAACCGTTGAATTTGGTTCGTAGTAATTCAATGAAAATCACCGATCTTAAAAAGATAAAATGAGACAGAAATTCTTGAATACAAAAAAATATCCGGAATGAAATATTTCTTCTGGTATTGTTAGAGGAAGGTAGTACGTAAAGTGAGTAGACAAAAGAGCCGCCGTCTCCTGGTTCGACAATGGCTCCAGGTGATTTTTTTCAGCTGTTTCTCTTCCGAGAGGGTACAAGATTGAAAACGAAAAAAAAAAGGTTGTCTACCTTCGTGGCGCAAAGGAATGTAGGTGAATCACGGTCAGCCGATCGAGCGGGACAGGTGTTTTGTAAAGGGATTTTTTTATGGTCTTAAATATTCGGAACGGGATATTGTATTGGTATTGCGAAAACAGATGAAATATTTTTGTAATATCTATTTTTCTGCTGCAACTTTTTTGAGTGGACTTTCCTGATAATTGTTGGGCAGATTCCGTATATCCCGTTACTAGACGCAATTACGTAGTCTACTAGCTCGAGACATATCATAATGATTCATTATAAAATGTAACACTTTTTTTTTTAATCCATGTCCGCTCCCAATGTGAAGCATATGGTCTCCTAATGGAGGTATCTCAACAGAAGTTTTTTTTTCCTACGAGAACTGTTTGTTACTCAGTCGCTCAACCTCACCTTTTTCAAAGTGAGTAGCAGGGAAAGAAGGATAAGGCTAGAGCAGGACTAGTGGTTGGCTAATCGCTATTGCTACACCCAGTTATCAAAGAATCAGAAGGATGGGAGGAGAGGAAATGGTGTGAATTGACATCACAAACACCCAGTCTTCGATCACAACTTTGAATTGAATAATTCTCAAATTCACTGTGATCTGATCGGGAATCGAACCCAGACTTGCGTGATCGGTAGAGCAAGCAGTTGGTTAACCACAGCAGGCGACAACACTTATCCATTAAATATCAAATTTATCTACTATTTGCGATGATAGAATTCAATATGCAAGTATGTGCCGCCCTCAGTAGTATTTATTTATGTAGAAAGAAGCTGATGGATATTTGAAAAAATGCTTTCGGTTTCTTACTTTGCTTGAAAGTTCGACACTGATGAATTATTCATTATTTTACAATTTATTATTCAAATTAAATCACGGAAAGTAAATAAAAACCTTTGCCTGTAAAAAATGCAGGAACGAAATGAAAACCTGCAGGCACTTCTTATTTTCTTTCCCTTTTTTAATCGACAAGTAAATCACAGCATGAACACAAAAAGCCCAACAAACATATCCACTCATTATGTCCAACTTTTTATTAACCCTTTTCCAGCTTCAAAGGATCAAAAAAGACTCTAAAAATATATATACCGAAAGGGAAGTCGCACCATCCCTTTGATCGCGGCGTGTGTGGTAGAGTAACTTTCACGAACGGTGACATGTGAACGATATAGGCTCCATAAGTAAAAAAAAAACAACTAACGACAAAATAAAGAACGATATACTTAGATATCAACTATAGTAATTGCGATTTGACATCAAATTTTTGATTCAACATAGAATCATAAACCAAAATTAAAATATTAAAATCGCAATTTATATTTCATTTCTCGGAATATAAGCTGTCATTTTATGGCGGCAGAATCACATAAAAAATCTAATCGGGAAATAATCTTACTTCGAAACATGCTCAAAAGAACAGCAAGCTAACAACCGGTCTACAGTTACTACATATTTTTAAACTGCTCAGTTTGTAAAAAAATGCTTCTTATGTGTTCAAAATAATGTTACATACACATTAATAACTTTGTTTCTTTGATTTTATGCATATACAATCACTTCATTGTCTTAGGAATTTCATTATAATTCATTTTTATTTATTGAATTTAATTAACCGGACAAATAACACGGAAGTTATTTATTAAATAAATTATTATTTATATGCTATACTTATTATATTTCATTTAAAATTTGTATTATATGTATCTTTATGTTCTATTATATCAAGTTCTACCAAGATTTGTTTTGAAAAATTGCAATGCATATTACCTTTAAGATAAATTTAAATAAAATATCCGTGCTAAATAATGAATAAAATTAAATATTTGAAAAACTAACAGTCCTTCCTTCCTTCAGTTACTGATTATATTATATACATATTAATTCAACTTGTTATCCACACAACCTGCTATTATTTATATTTTTTAAAAAATTGTTGTGCACTCATTTTTTTACACGGTCTTATAATAACACTGTTCACTTAAAGAACAAACACTATTTGAACAGATATTATTTACTTTAACACGATTCCATACCCAAAAAACACAAAAATTTTACACAATAACAAATAGGCGGAAATAACAAATATAAGATTTACTTAGTCAGAAATGTCTACCAATGAAAGCGATTTATGTCCAGTTTCTCGTAAAAGTCTTCATACGTAAAATATATAATATGAGTAATATTTAGTATAGTTTATTTATTGATTTATTATACCTTGTTTGCACGGTTTTCTGCACCACAATATTGCTATTTTTTTAAACAACACGGTTTTTTTTATATTTAGGGAACAAATCTTCAATTGTACATGTATCGAATTCATTTCCTCCCCCGTTCTAAGTTCTGTTTTGTCTTGAATAACAATAAATAGTGCATAGAGCATTAAATCTACGCTGAAGTAATAATACTGCACTTCTGAATATATAATTTCGGAAATTGAAAACGCTCATCTCTCGCGACGCGCTCAATAATCGATTATGAAGTGAAATTGAGATCGAGGAGCGCGACTATTAAGCCGAGCCTATTTTATTATTTTATTTTATGATTGGTTGGGGAAGGTGGGTAACAAGAGATTCCGGATTAGTGAGGGTCAGGTAGGTAATTTGAGAAGACCGTCTCCGGGGGAGACCTTGACAAGTCAAGGACGAGTCAATAAATTCTGTGGTATGTATCCAAGGGCTGAACGTCACATTTTGTTTATTACAATAAACAATTGCGACGTTATTACAATTTAAGATATCGAATAAAGGTGCTTGGCGGAGTTTCAATATTAAAGTTGAATCCTTCAAGTTATGTACATTCACACAGATTTTGTCACTAACGACCCGGGTTTCGCCTTTCGGTACCTTCAAGCGTTCAAGTACACGGATGAACTTGAACTGACTTCATCCGTGCACTTGAACGCCTGAAGATGCCGAAAGGCGAAACCCGGGTCGTTAATGAAAAAATCTGTGAAAATGTACATAAATTGAACGATTCAAATTTAATATTGAAATTTCACCAAGCACCTTCAGTCGACATCTTAAATTAAAAAAAGAGATAACTTCCTTCATAAAAAAGCTGAAAATGCGCAATCCACGATTTCTAGCACTGTATTTAACCCTATCATCTTCGTCACTCTTAAAAAGGTACGCGATTGTTTTGCATGACCAAGTTTTTATTCATGCACAATTCTTTACAATCATTTTTCGAAATGGCAACCTTAATAATTATTAATAAACTAACAATTTGTAAACACCGAGGTAACTTTTTGTAAAACATTTATTTTAATTGTGCATTGTTAAGTCGTATTATGTGCTTATTTCCATACGATGTCATTGTTGCAGCGACAATAATAACTATTGCAGTTTATGTCATATTGTTTCGCGGGCATGCCTTATCGCTATTATTTTAATGTAGGGCATAATGAGCTAAGTAAGATACCTTTACGAAGGAACAGGAATGGAAAATTCACGAATATGTCACGTACTTTTTGCTTTCGAAAAAAAGATAAATATTTCAATGAACACTATCATTCCATGCAGTGGCACTGCTGCAATTTGTAAATTTAAAAGAGTGGCCAATGATAAAAAAAACGTATCTATCTTATAACCGTAAAATTAAATTTGAAACATTCAGACTATGTACATTCACACCGATTTTGTCACTAACGACCCGGGTTTCGCCTTTCGGCATCTTCGGGCGTTCAAATGCACGGATGAACTTGAGCTGACGCTTAGTAAATGAATGTTTCGTTTTTATGTAAGAAATAAATGTATCATTGAGTTTAATGCCATTGCTGGCGAAAATGATTAGCCCATGGGAATGCCCACAGATTTGAATGGTGAATAGTTTTAAGAATTATATTTATTTTTGTTTTTCAGAAAGGTTTTATGATTGTATTTATGCATGTTCATTTGATCGTTTAATATAGGAAGACTATTCAATTGCGCTCTGTTTATTTCTAAAATTTCCTGAAAAAAGAGTTTTTGAGGGTCCGTATTTTGGTGCAACATTGTTATCCCTAGTTCCTGATAGAATACGTGTCTTTCTGAAATTAAGTGATTAGCAAAAGTAGACGTGTCCTTTTTCAATCTAAAAGCTGCCATATGTTTGATAATCTGGCATTATACAATGGTATTATAATTTGTAATAATATATGATTTAAACCGCCTGTGTGGTCGAGTGGTCAACATCGTTGGCTTTGGTTACGGAGTTCACGGGTTCAAATCCCGGTACGGACAGTTTTAAAAATTGATTTTTCAATCGATTTATGAATTTCTGTTCGAAGGCATGGATGTATGTGATGTCTTGAATTCCCCCCTCCCACCCATCCTATCGTATGAACGGGGCATATCGAGAGCGATTAGCTAACCACTAGTCCTGTCCTAGCCCTATCCTTCTATTCCTACTCTCTTTGGAAAAAGGAAGGTTGAGGAACTGAGTAACAAGCAGTTCTCGTAGAAATACATATGTTGAGATAAACTCCACTAGGAGTCCATATGCTCCACATTAGGAGCGGACATGGTTAAAAAAAAAATGATAATATGGTACGGTAAAATTAAAATCTGATTTACCGATGTTAAAACATTATTTGTTCACCTATAGATTCAGTAGGAGGAAGATGTTGAAGACGTTCCAAGAAGGTAGTTATTCGCAACTTAGCACCGTTTTAAAAATTCTTCTTTACATGCCCACTCACCGGACTCGAAAAACAGGAAATAGTAAACATTTTATCAATAGATTAATCATTATGATATATCTGCGAAACGCGTGTTGCATTTGCAGAATAATTAATAATACCTGTAAGTATTGAGTGATTCAGTAACGAAAGGATGAAATAACTATTCGTAATAAAAAAAAAATATCCATGTCTGCTCCCCATGTGGAGCATATGGCCTCCTAATGGAGGTATCTCAACAGAAGTTTTTTTCTACGAGAGAATTTATTTTTCAAAGTGAGTAGTGGGGAAAGAATGACAAGACTAGAACAGGACTAGTGGTTGACTAATCGCTAGTGCTACACCCAGTTATTAAAGGATCAGAAGGATAGGTGGAGAAGAAATGCTGTGAATTGACATCACAAACACCCAGTCTTCGATCACAGCTTTGAATTGAAAAATTCTCAAATTCACTGTGATCTGACCCGGAATCGAACCCAGACCTGCGTGATCGGTAGAGCAAGCTCTAACCAACTGGGCCACAGCAGGCGACAAAATAATCCATAATACTTATATCAATGTGAAATACAATAATATTATTTGGTAGCTGATAATCGTGGCAGGGACTTAAGTTTAAGTATACCTACGCCATTGAATGAACGAAGGTTGTTGGTAATAAAGTTGTCCAGATTTTTTTTACAAACATATCTTTCTTATTCGACTCACTTCGACAGAATAAACATTTTTCTAAGAAAACTGGTTTTTGCTTAACCCGGGGGAGGGGAACCTGCGGCCTCTTGGCTACTCTAATGCGGCCTTTTAACTCAATCAAAATATTCACTTTGATCAAAAAATTATACGCAAGCGTTTGGAAAAAGAACGTGATCGACCAATTATATTTCAAGGAGGTTGTCAACGTTTCCTCTACTGCGACCTTATTTTGAATCAGATATTTTAATGTGGCCTTTAGAAATGAAAAGGTTCCCCACCCCGGCTTACCTCTCTTAAATGTAAAGGTTAGTGGTCACTTATGTTAACACTCTCGCTTCTCTTCGTTTCAAGGATCATATTATATATTGAATGTGGAAAAGAAAAAGGACGTAACACACATATCAAATTTCATAGGAGGCGCAAAAAACATGTTTTGATGATTTGGGCCATATGCAAATTATGAATTATACACAATATTGAAGTGCACGGAGACTTCTAAACTGGTGTTTAGTTGACATAACCTAATATTAATCAAAGAAATTGTCTATTTCAGTCTTTTTTCTTGGTTTTAACTTTTTACAGGGTCATCTTTTTCAAACCTAAAAGCTAAATTTAGATACCAATTCGGCATTTTCAACTTCCATCCTTTTGATAGAACATGTGTTTCAAATTGGATACATTGTGATTATAAAAAAAATCTGTTTTAGAAAAATTGAGGGTCACGTCCTTTTTCCTTTCCAGTCGGTATGTATGTCTAAATCATAACAGACATACATCTCTCTATCCATGCCTCATATTGAATTCTTATGCTATCTAATTCATTAACCATTAATTAAATTAAGCTTTAAATATACTGAAAATCAATTAGAATAAGATAAAAGAATGAATACAACAGACGTAGCAGAGCCAATGCGTACCAACCCTTCGGGCGACAAAAATAACACAAATATACCGAGGCATCCAGTTAGTTACCCCAAGGCTCGGTCGTTCCAGGATCATTAGTAATTACAGTGGAATTCAAGGGCCGACAAAAAAAGAAATGATTGAAGTGGTTAGGGTAGGAAGCAAGAGGAATAATATGTAGAATACATCATTACGTTATGTAACGTGCAGTCCAGAGGCAAAGAAGTTCTGCATTAGTTTATTGTATCCATCGACCAGTATGCTCAATATTACCATGCGCAATAAAATTGCATTACAAATAATGTATACAATACAATAATAATTGTTGGCAACACACACACTATTAGCAACTTAAACGAAGTATTTTTTTATTAAATAAAGGTTATAAATAATACCCGATTAATTATAACTAGCTGTAAGCCCGTTGGCCCCAACTGGAAGATTTTTTCGTATTATAAAAAAAAATGAAATTTTCCATGTTACAATCAAATGCATATTTATCAAATTTATCAGAATAAATTAACTTCACTAATTCGCCAAACGGAGCTTATTTTTAGGAATATATGAGTCTTTAAGGGAACCAAACATAAAAATGGTGAAACTTTTCCATTTGACTTTTAAGTGCAATTACGTTTTCAATTATTTTTTGTGGGAACTGTCATCAACTTTTAATTTTATGTGAAAGTTTTTTCAATAAATAAGCATAAAAAAGTAATACAAAATAACTTAGATTATTCCACGTATTGTGCTACAAACTGTGACACGTGTTTCGCCTATTTCAGAGGCATCCTCAGACAGACTTACTTTCAGTAAGTAAAAGTAAGTCTGTCTGAGGATGCCTCTGAAAGAGGCGAAACACGTGTCACAGTTTGTAGCACAATACGTGGAATAATCTAAGTTATTTTTTATTTTATATTCAAATGAACTTCCACAAAGTTACCGACGAATCCATCGAAAGCATAAACAATGTATTTTAGAGAAAAAATGATTGAAATTATGCAATAAAAAGGGTGGGTTCAGTTCACTTTTTCCCATCATCCTAACTTGGCTCACTTTGCCGTATTTTAATCTCGTTGACCCCAATCTATCAAACTATTTCGCTTACTTTATTTATATTACTATTTGAGCATAAATTTACCTTGTCCAAAGCATAGACTCGTTTACTCGTTATTTAAAACAAAAGATACAAAACTTTTAAAGTATCGGGATAAATTCTAAATACCCTCTGTTAAAACGTAAAATATTTAATAGCCGTCAGCATACATATGACACACATGGAATATTTGCATTTAACTGTCGAAACTATATTATGTAAAATATACCACATTCATTATTTGACAGGTGTCACAATATTCCATTTTTGAATCTTGAATACAAACAATCGAAGTCAGTAGGAATCGCAAATATCGTTCCATTTTCAAATTTTCAATTTATATACACTATTTTTATCGCCTTGATATTTATGACGTTAGCTCAGTTGATAGAGAGCTCGACTGGTAATCCAGAGTTCTGTGTTCGATCCACGGCGTTTTTTTGTATGAGAATTTTCAGCGATTTGATTTGTTTCGTCAAATAATAAACAGTGTATTGGGAAAATATGTCTTTAGTATGAATAAAAAAAATAATTAATGGCGACAGCGAGGCAGGATGGGGGGGGGAGGAGGACCGTCTTTCTTGACGTCATCGAAAAGGCGAAATCGCGACCATATACAAACGAAAAAAGTATGCATTTAGTATGAATAAAAAAATGGTTGACAGCGGGGCTGGGGCGGAGGAGGAGGAGGGAAAATCGGGGACAATTTACAGACGGACGGACATTATCGAGTATTAATATATAGATAATTTGCATGACAATTTAGCAGTGGCGGTTTTAGGTACTGGGCTAGGTGGGCTAAGCCCGACCTGCATTTTTCACCCAAAACATTAGATGGCTGAATAAAAATGAACAGCCATTTGGCCGCTGAACAAAATTAATACATTTATAAGTGTAACTAACCTTTCCCAAATTAATACAATATCTTTGTTTTGATTTTCCTCTGTCAATATAAGACAATGCTATGTCAATCTACAATAATAATCTCGATTGTGTTTTGTATTACAATTTTAAGCCGAGCCGGCATAAAAAAAACCCCTATACATACTTCATAGAGAATAGGCAACGTCACGTCAGTCTGGCAACACCTACGTATTAACATTAATAACAAAGACTTGCGGGCTAAATCTTTTAAAGCCCGAGTTCTTTCTTTACACTGGGGCGCAATCAAGCACGATTAGAATTTGTATGTGTTTGTATTTATGGAAACGTCATCTAAACGCACACGACTGTGATTCAAAATATCAGGCTTCTGTCATACGTTACGGGCTAAATCGAATCAGCCCATGCCCCATACATTCAAACACAAATACCAATATCGTTGGACATATTGTATGAAAGTGACAGCTATTGTCTCTCAGTGACAGTCATAAATTAATATGTGACAGCTCTGTATGGCTTTGTGTACTGGTTTGTTCGCTTTGAAAGAGACGAATTTAAGGGACCAGTATTATTATTCTATCATTTCTTACTTACTAATGTAATTATATTGTAATGCATTGATTTTATTATATAATAATTTATGCATTGCAGTAGTGTCGTAATAATTGTTAATTTGCTTGTAAATTAATGTATAAGGTGAAGTGGAAACATGCACAATTTCGTGAATAGTATACAATGCTAAACTTTTCTCTAGCCCACCCAAGATTTTAGGTCAGGGACCGCCACTGCAATTTAGCATGTACATCGGTATGAAGACCTTTATTTCGGAATCATGTATTCATCAAAGAGAGCGGAAGTTAAGCGTTAGCCGGATCGAACATAGCAAGAGTAATCTGCAACATTCGATACCGCTTCTCAAGAAAAAAAACAGTGTTAATCCACATCGCATTGCGATTTGCAACACAGTGTCGCAAACAACGATCTTTTATCGCTGCAACTTTATTTTACAAAAGCGTTTTCAACGCTAAAAGACATCATACGAGAGTCTCAATATAAAATAATGTGTGCAAGAGGCTGCGAATGTTTGCACTTTGAACTGGCAACCGCAGAGATTCAGTGTGAATCCAACGTTTCCGTCTACGTTTCAATCTCTAACGATAATCATATGGAAATTGTTTCTTTATCTGACATTTCAACATTTGCTTGATAACAAAACGTTTTAGTGCGCATTTAGTATTAATCATTTGCATTCCAAAGGTTTGTAAAAAAAGTCCACCAGCTCCAAGCCATTTTTAGTGAATTTGCACATAAAAAGATATTGTTTTTAAAAATACAAAAATGTGGTTTTATTTATTACACGAGATGTTGCATCCGTATCTTTGGTTAGCTTAATGCTACATGTAGCGTATATAATAATATACACCCAGTTCTTTTTTACAGGGTTTTGAAGATACACGGTTTACTAAAAATAACGAATAATTATTTAAATTTGAATCATTCAAATTATGTACACTCCCACAGATTTTGTCACTAACGACCCGGGTTTCGCCTTTCGGCATCTTCAGTTCAAGTTCATCCGTGCGCTTGAACGCCTGAAGATGCCGAAAGGCGAAACCCGGGTCGTTAGTGACAAAATCTGTGGGAGTGTACATAATTTGAATGATTCAAATTTAATATTGAAATTCCACCAAGCACCTTCAGTCGAAATCTTAAATGAATAATTATTTGTTCCATCACGATTCCTAGAAACAATAAAAAAAACACAGAAGCGGATAACGAATTTCCTAATAACAAGATAGTAATAACAAACAAAAAACTTCATTTGATATTAACATATAATTTAAGATTTCGACTGAAGGTGCTTGGTGGAACTTCAATATCAAACTTGAATCGTTCAAATTACATTTATTTATTATATAAGCACGAAACATTCATTTACTGAGCGCCAGTTCAAGTTCATCCGTGCACTTGAACGCCTGAAGATGCCGAAAGGCGAAACCCGGGTCGTTACTGACAAAATCTGTGAGAATGTACATAATTTGAGCGATTCAAGTTAGATATTAACACATGAGACGCGTCAAGACATTTCTAGCGATGAAAGCGTTTTATGTCCATCCCCTCATACAATTCCCTGTATAAAATCAAATAGCGAAGAATTATTCGTTCTAACGCGATTCGTAGAAACAAAAAACACAGAAGCGGATAACAGGTTTCCTAATAACAAGAAATCCAACAACACAAGACATTAATAACAAACAAAAGGCTTCATTATATCGTAGCACATGAGTAAGACGATGTGAAGAGACGTGACAAACATATCTAGCGATGAAAAAAAACTCCAGTCCCTCATGAAACTCCCCATATATAATAGTATTATTTTTTCTTAATTAAAAAACATACTATGAATAATATTTTGTGTGATTTACTTATTGCGTCTTCATTGTTATCTTTTTTACACGATTTTATACACCACAATATTTTTATATTGTCAAATAACACATTTTTTTAAATTCAGGGAGTATGTATAGTCGAGTAAATGTAAAGTTGAACATAGTTCTGAATCTGATGAAGGCATACGCCGAAGTAGCTATCAACTATATAACAAAATAATATTTGTAGAACTAAAATACATTATTTTTTCACCATATCACCGATTTTTTTGAGAATTCCTGCTTCCTATCCTGCCTTCCTAGTAATATACATAGTTTCACGCTATTGATTACATTATATGGTCATTGGTCGACATAATCCATCATCCTATTATAAACTGACAGCAAGCGAGTGATTTATAATAGTGCTGAATTTTATCGACTCATTTGAATCGCAATGATAATTCTAGCACAGCAATTTGCGTAAACAATGAGCAATTTAACGCTATCAATCTTTCCTTTTGTGAAGATTTGGCAGCGAGTTTTATAAATCAAATTTTTAGAACATGATCGTTGCTTCGGCTTACTTTTCAAGCAATCGGATACATTACTCACACACATAAAATGTTTTATTATATCAGTTATTTTTAAATCACTCAAATAAACTTATAACACCACAATTATTTATAATTAACAACATCTGCATATCTGATTACGTTGCATAAAAATTCATTAATTTCGGACTACTTTTTTGGAATGTCACCCTCCAAAGTAATAAAACTATATATCAGTACCCTAGAAACGGACTGTATTAACTACATAATTTTAAAAAACTCAGTTTCTACTGATCACTATAGTTTTACCTCTTTTGTACTACGGTAAACAGTATAAACTTTTACATTCAATTTTACTACCAGACAACTCTAACTCAACTGATAAGTTTGAGATATGAGACAGATGTAGATAGATATATTATGATAGTTTTACTTATATGCCAGGTATTCATTGGATTCGGCTGCCTCGCGGGGGGTTCAACATACATACTATACACTAGGACTTGTACGAAAAACCGGTTTTCGAAGTTTTACAAAAAATGGATAATTCAATTAAAATAGCAATAAAAAGTTCAATGTTTTTATGTTGTTTAATAATATACATAATAATACACAACAAGAAATTATTTGGTGTTACTCTTCAGAAAATATGATTTAAGAAAACACAAAGCGTCCATTGATTGTTTTGTAACAAAATTTCCTGATATCGAAAATAACCTTTCGCTGGGTAATGATGTGGGGCATATGGTCTTTAAGCCATCAAATAAAATATCGAAATTTTCTGTCTTTTTGTTTATAGACTCGCTAGAAAAACCGGTTTTTAAATGTTACAAATTTAGCAAAAAAAAACGGTTTTTATAACCGGTTTTTGAAAACCGACAAGCCCTACTATACAAGTTACCGTAATATCATTTGTTTGCAACTTTAGCAAACAATTGTAGCAAATTACGAGCCTGTAATTTTTGACTCGCTCAACACAATACGGGTAAAAATTATAAACGTAAACTAAATGTAAAAGAACACTTGGGTTTCGAATAGCCATAATATATTTCTATTCATCCATGCTTCTCATTGTAACACGAGAGAAGACACGTTATCACATGTTGCATTATCATAATCTCCGAGCGTATAATTTGCAGCACACATTACATACAATAGAAAAATCGGGATTGAACAATGACTGGGTACTCGGTTTAATTTGCATGCATTTCCCGGTGGGACGGCGCGGAAACCGAAAGTGCGCTCACGGCGGTAAGTTGGGTGGGTGCGGGTGGACCGACTTCGCGCTCGCTCGAGCACCAGCTCCTCAATTCATAATGACTTATTCATCACGCCACTTAAGGTGATTAGCAGGCAGCGCGAAATGAATGAAAAGTCTGCGCATATTAGAAAAAATACGGCGACATTCTTCGCGCGGACGTGGTGTGATTTGTATGCGAAGGGACTTGCACGAGCCGACGCAGTTTTGCTACGCACGACTTTTGTCAGACGTGTGGTTACTCAAAAGGTGATCGTTTTTACAATAGAATTCGCCAAACATGATTGTACACGCAGTGAAATAATATTATATAACACTTCAAACGTAAATAATGTCCAAGACAAACAAATTGTAGCAGGAGGACGGCAAAATGTTGAATACAGAGGCCTTTTTAGAGGTTTGTTTTTCGAATCAGCAACAGCCAATTTGACAGCTGATTAGTGCTCAGTTTGGTTTGTCATTTTAGCATGAATAAACTTATGCCAGAACAATGCTTGCAAATTTAGCAAACTTATTTTGAAAATCGTTTTGTTAATCGACGAGGCTTATTTTTGGTTGAATGGCTACGTCAATAAGCAAAAATGTCACATTTTGAGTCAAGAAAATCCACAAGCCATTATTGAGACGCCATTACATCCACAAAAACTCACTGTTTCGTGTGCTTTATGGATTGTTGGAATTATTGGTCAATGTACAAAGAATCGAAGGTATTGTCGGGTCCATCGCACAGTGGTTAACGTAGTTTGCTTCCATGCCGGACATCACTGGTTTGAATCCCAGAACGATCAGCTTTTTTACAATACCTTCAGTTTTTTCCGTTCGAAGGCATGGATGTTTGTGATGTCTAAACAACCCCTCCCCCCCGTCATTCTTATCCAATCACTCTTCTTTTCCTAACCTAATATTTTATAATCTTACTCTCGTAGAAAAAAAGAGAGTAACAAGAAATTATTGCAGAAAAACTTATGTTGAGACACCTCCATTAAGAGGCCACATGTGTCACATTGGAAGCGGACATGGATTTAAAAAAAATGCAAAGAATATTTCCAGACAGTTTCATGTGACGCATTTCCAATTTTTTTTATATAATAATGCTCAAAAGCTATAAGAAACCGGTCGTGCAGTGTTAATCAATATGTGAAATATGAATTATACTGTTTTTTTATAATTCCATTTAATTTTATATTTAAAATTGATTTAATTTTCACTCTGGCAACAAAAATGATTTCTCGTGACAGTTGTCAAAGAAAGCTACAAATATCTCCAAAAGAAAGGGAGGAAGATTGGATGGCGACATGACGTTTACGTGAAGAAATGTCAAAAGCAGAATAAGTCTAATCTGAAATTGGAGAGAGTGAAACTCCAATTGCGAATAATGCAAATCGAGTGAAAATAAACGAAAAAAGAGATCTGGACAAAAGACAAAGCGGCCGGCGAATACATTAACATTTGGTATTCAGTGTGCGGAGAGACTTGCGCGAAGAAAACGAAAGGCGCATAAGTGAGTGAGTTATTTCATTATTTTGATTCGGCGAGGAGCGGAGCGAATTTTTGTGACGAATGATGGCCAGCGGTCGGCGTGTCGAATCGCGGATTACGACGGAACCCAAGCGCAGAGATACTCGACGATTGCGCCGCGGGTGCAAACAGCATTGCATATTTGCAAGATTGAAGGATAAGTATTAATTATTACGCAAGAGAGATTTGACCTCAGATTAGCCAGCACGCCGCGTTGACTTGAAATCTAAGCAATGGGAGAAAAAAAATAGTCATGCGCGTTAGTTTTTCATAATGTAGAACTTTAATTTCAGTGGAGTGAAACCTCGAAAGCAAAGAAGATGTTATTCGAGTCTAGCACGTTCAGTGACGTTCCTAGGCAATTGCCGCCCCTAGGCAGAGTTTTAACTGGCGCCCTTACTATTTTCGAAATAAAAATATGAAATGCTTAAAGCCATAAGAGTATAGGTGTCATTTTTTTCCATTCTTCTTCGAAAACATATAGAAATTCGAATCCTCTACTAATCTACTTGATCAAAAAAAATATTAAATTTTTCCCTCGAGTGCTTACGTGGCCCAGATCATTTTCGCTCGCATTTATTAATTTACGTAAAAACTGTCATACAGTACATGTCATATTTAAAGAATGTTTTTGCTACTGTATAACCATTGGTCATAATATTATTACAATTGAAAACATATTTTTCGGTTGTTTTTTTTATCAAATACATTGAGGCATTAAATTTTACTATATACCAAATTCGGGTATCCAAAATATTTAACCACTTTAAAAATGTATTCTGTGATTATTTGTGACGTCCCTGCGCACGTTAGTAAATTCGTTATAAAAACTTCCCCGTGTATCGTTTTAATGTATTATTAACACGACAGTAATGAAATATGAAAAAGTGAAAACGAAAACACTTAAATGTTTCATACGTGTATTTTTTTGATAAATCACTCGACGAAACGGAGTTAAGTTAATTTATTCCGCTGCATACTTTATTCTCCAACTTTTCTATTATCACGTGAGGAGCATTTTAGTTGGATTAGCGTGCGTTTGTTCAGAATGTAAGTATGCGACGGAAATGAAAGTCATCGATAGTAATACTTCATAATGCATTTTACACATCAATATTGTGATAGATTATTATCTAAAACTTTACCGTGTTCGTAGACTAAAGTGCATTAAACAGGTACGGTAAATTGTATCGAGTATTATTTAGTTTCGAAACGTAATCGCTTATTTTGCAAGACAACCGGAGAATGTTTGGTCTCAATGGGGGTGTTTCAAGTAAACGGTAACTTAATAATAAAGTAAAACTGCTTTCTTTCATCGAAAAGAAAGAAATCAAAAAATGTATTACTATCAGACCTTCCTACGCTTATTTTTGAGAATTGTGTATGGTAGGAAGGGATAAGAATATCACACAAATCCATAGATTTTTAATAAAAGTCAATTCTATTCGTGTTTCTACGCCTCAGTTAACAACTTGCTATTTACCGTAATTTTGATCGAGTTCTGATGAAGGCATACGTCAAAATAACTATCCTTTTATTTCAATTTAATTTTGTATAAATAGCACTGTTTATATATTTTTCTTATCAGTTGACAATGTCGCAATGAGCGAAACCGGTCCTGACCTATTAAATAAAGTGGAATAAAGTACAAAGGAATATTGTGTTTTTATCAATGAATACAGTCCTTATATTAATATACCTTATTTAAATTGTTGTATATCTTTCCTGATTAGTCGTATAACTTTTATTCCACGTCCGCTCTCAATGCGAAGCATATGGGCTCCTAATCGAGATATCTCTACAGAAATTGTTCTACGAAAACTGTTTGTTACTAAGTCACTCAACCTCTCTTATTCAAAGAGAGTAGTAGGTATAGAATGATAAGGCTAGTGATTAACTTATCGCTCTCACTACGCCCAGTTATTAAAGGATCGGAAAGGGTGAGAGGGAATTTTTAAACATCACAAACACCCATGCCTTCGAACGGAAATCGATAAATTGGGTAATTAGCGTTGTGGGATTCCGTGCCGCACTTCACGGGTTCAAAGACCCAGCATGGGCAGCATTTTTCGATTAAAAAAAACAACATAACGAAACCAATTTACTTCAAACAATATTTGTCAATTTTTAGTTTTTTTTTATGTAATGAATTCAGAATTTCAATACACACATATTCCATTGACTTGTCTTGAAACCCAGGACATATTTTATTTCGCGTTTTCTTAAATCTAATACAAAATGTTGGCAAATAATACGGTCGTTTGATATGTTTGGCGTGAAGGAAAGGGCGGCTTTAATGGAAACGTCTTTCTTTGCTTCCAGCCTTATTAACTTCCTCAAAAATATGGAGGACAAAACCATTCCAGTGGTATTATACAATGATAGAAAGCGACTGCGGTTCGTGTCTCCAGAAAATTGATTAAGTAAAATACGCAATAAAACTATAAAAGCAAAAGAATAAGACAACACAATCATGCTTCTTTAATATGAACATATAATATCTTCATTCACCTGAATTTGTTTGCGGAACGGAAATCATTTAAAATTTGACACAATTTATGAGCGTTTTTATGGACACCCACTGGCACACTAACAGCGTAACCCACCGATGAAAATTACACACTAATGCACCGTGTCTAATTATTTTCAAAACAAACTGTTGTGTTCACAGTGGGATTATAAAAGAATTAATTTGCAAAGTAAACTGTAAAATTTTAATTTGACACATGTAACGACACGCCTCTTTGACCTCCTATAGTAAATACATTTATCGATAGTTCAGGCCAAAGATGCCCACAAAATAAGTCGAAAACTGATTATAATCGGGCATTCTTAAGCAACAGGCAGTGAAGAAAATAAGCAATTAACGAATAGTTATATTCATACCGTTTCCAACGAAGCGTATGGCGGTTATTGTTAGATCGAATATTATTTTGGGTTTTTTTATAGTGGATCGATTGTAATTTTCACGATTTGAAATGGCATCTCGCATAACTTGCGATACTTCCAGGGATCATGTTTTCTTCGTAATGAATTCTTTCGTTGATTCTGTCACCTATACCGGGAATGTACACACCTTTTTCTTCTACAGGGCCGCATACAAATAAATTGTGATTTTTTTTAGGCTGTAGAGAAAAATGAAATTTAATGTGAGAACAATCCTCTCTTTAGGCGAGGGATACTTCCACGTAAAACAGCCGTGTAAGAAAGACGACGTGAAAACACATTCCATAAAAAACGTGTTATTTCGAAACCGTGCAACAAGAAGATTAGGTTACTTATGTACAAAATATGTTTATTATAGTTATATATTTATGCCATATTTATAATTCAAAAGTCAATGCGATCTTTTTCTTTGTAAATTTAAAGTATTACGCTGCAAAATTGAATCTTAACTAGCCTATTTTCATGGACCGAACGAAAATCCTTGCTCATATTTTTTAAATTCAAAGTTTTACTTTTAAAAATATTAACGATATTTTAGTCTTATACCAACATATACAATACATGCATATTCACATGAATTTTTAACATATAGGATGATTCAGTCATACTTTGGTATGACAACACCACGAGTGAAATTCATAATTAAAATAAAACTAAATACTGCGCTGTAAGATTAAAATTCTACACCTTTTGCGTTCACTTGGTCAGATACATATCCTGTTTTGCAAAGGTGTCAATCAAACAGTGCCGACCGCGGTGCCGAGTCATCGGAGTAAAAATATTATTACTAAACAGCAACCTCGTGAATCTGGTCAATGCATTATTGTACCACGGTGACGTAACACCCATCTCCGGTCTGCCTTGGAGCAGACAGTGATGTGACAAGCCAGAGGATCCCAACCCTAAAAAACCTTAACAACTATACACAGAAACACCAGCGGTCTAGCACTGTGCTTACCAGTAGCAAGAAAATCCGTCTATTACAAAAGAAGGATTGGTAATCAGTATTACTTTTGCGACTACAATATGTGAAACTGCATTTTCGTGATTTTTGCTAGAAAATTAAGCACAGGCCATGCCTATCCACTTTGTAAGATTCCTTGCGAGTAAGCATTTCTGGCATTGAAACAGATATTGATTTGCTATGTAAAAACGTGCTACTGCATCGATCTCATTGAGTGTTTATGAATTTTATTTTATTTTTAATTTGGTTAGGTAAGTTCCAATTTATGGTGATAAAATATATACATGGATATATTAATATTTTGACGATTAAAATACATTTTTTGGGGGGGGGGTCTGTGGATTATTTTGTTCAGATTTAGGAGCCTAAAGAGTTTGTAAGCACTTGTCTAGTAGATGGATTTTTAAATTATAACGGTGTGTAAATATAATATTACAGAGCGGATCAATTAATACAGGCAAACTTTTGTCCATTAAAAAAGAAATCTAATAAATTAGGTTAGGTTATTTTTTTGCTTTCAAATTATAAATAAAAAATGAACCTTTTTATCACTCATGATAAAAAAAAATCCCTCGCTTCGCACAATATTGTCAAGCGTGAGTTTTTGATATTTTCAGCTTCGCAGCGAAAAAAATCTAGTAAAATCTCGCATCGCGGACATGATTTTAATCACATATTTTCCAACTGAAGCAATGACTTTAATTGCTTTTGTTGTTACTTTTATTGACGCAATATAACTAATCTCACATAAAAAAAGTAAATGAGATTATTGTAATAAAATTGTGTTTGGTTAATGATAATTTTTCAAAACATGAAATACGATAATACACAGCGTTTGTGTAACAATAGAGATTATTGCGTTTACTGTAAAATTTGTGTCGTTTGGAATACGGAGTATGGTATAAAAAAACATTGTTTACGAGCTGTGCTTTAAGAGTTCTAGTGTCCTAAGACCGAGACTTGCGAGTGTTGGAGGCTAGCAATTGGCGAAGAAGGTTTATTGAGGCGGTCAGGGTTCACCCTAGAGCAGGGTTTTCCAAACTTATTGTGCAATGGATCACTTCGCAAATCTGGTAATGTTACCGGAACACAACTTGTTTTTTTAGGTCGAGTAATTTAAAATAATAAAAATATTGATAAAATTATATGTTATTAAATCATTTATTATTTATTGATTAATTATTTTTAAAACATTTTACATGGAAATATGAGTAAACTAAGCTCTAAGTGATCAAAAATCTTCGTCTGTACTTAGATATTTGACGTTTTAAAAATCAGTGGAAATTTTCCATCACTCGATTTTTAATATAAAGTAGAAGATGCTTAAAGAGTATATTACCATTGAAAAATTTCTCGGAACACCTATTTAGGTCCCACGGAACACCAGTGTTCCGCGGAACATAGTTTGGGAAACGCTGCCCTAGAGTGTAGGGCCAATAAACTGCAGTCCGTTACAACTAGGGCTTCCAATTAACCGGACTTTCCAACTAACCGGTTTTCGGTTTTTTTCTGGAAATAAAACCGGTTAACCGGTTTAAACCGAAATATAACGTGTTTTGATTAGGTAGGTATGCAAAAAAAAATTGTAGAAAATTTTAAATATTTGTCATAAATGTTCCAATGTTAATGAAAAATCGATATTTATCTTATAGATAGAACACAGAAGGCATTTTATATATTTAAAGATATATATATATATATATATATATATATATATATATACAACAATGTCAATTAAATGTGGAAAAATGTTTTATGATAAAATATGTCAAATAAAAAAATAGAGCTTGATAATAAAACTCATCAAAAGAAAGATCTTTAAATAAATGCGATTTATTTTTTAAGCATATCAACTAGACAGGACATCCAATGCTTAGACAAAAATATAGTAGAATACAAAAATATTAACTTATATTATGTCTCCACTCCCACTTTGAAGCATATATACTCAAACAATTATTTTTTAACGAGAACTGCTTTTTACTCAGTTGATCAACCCTCTCTTTTTTCGAAGAGAGAAGAGATTAAAAGTTATGGCTAGCACACGACTAGTGGGTGGCTGATCACTCTCACTACGTCATAGTAATTTAAGGGGTAGTGGAATAAAATATTAGGCATCACAGACATCCATGTCATAGAAAAGAAATCTATGAACTGATTGCGAAAATCCGTCCGTACTGGGATTCAAGCTCGTTTGGTCCGCAACTCAAAGAAATGACGTTGACCACTCGCCCATGGACTCGGCGTTATCATGTTCATCATGTGCAGACCATAATACTTAAATTATAATTGAGATTAACAAGCACAATAATAATTATATTTTATGATAACATCAATTATTTATTGGGTATATGTTATTTTATGAACAATTATTTATTTATACATATAGGTATTATACGATACTACAATTTTCATTTGCGTATTACGTACAAAATTACTGACATAATATTATATTAAAACATCATAGTTCACAGTGTGTTTGTTTATCTATTGCTCAAGAAAATAATTCGAAAAAAAAGAATGCATCTAAAATGTTATATTACACGAAACTACAAATTTGAATTAAAAAATTGTATCAATAAAAAATAGGCACCAAGCAAAGCTGTATTTGAATATATTTTTTATATTGTTCTAGTTAAGATAGATATTGTACTATTTACCTATCAATGATATCAATGACTTCTTAATTTCCTATAACCTCATAATCAGTGCGTATAAGCAATTTGTGTATTATAATACTTAGAAAACTATCAATAATCTCATATTTTTTATTAAAAAGAAACATTTTTTCCGCATTTAAAAATACTTAAACTTAAATAAATGTATTAGCATTAAACTAACACAACAAACATCACACATTCCGACTAGGTTTGTCCGTAGCGACTACGGTCAAACCCTATTGTTGATTATTTTACCTAACTATGTCGACCTTGTGGGTAACATTTTAGCCACATCTGGTATTAATTTAATGGCACTTTACAATACGCAACGTCTAATTTTACAACTGAGGAAAGGACGAGTACTTAAGTAGGTAAAAAAAAGGAACCATATAATTGAACAATACAGTAAAGTGACAAGGGATAGAGTTCTTGGAATAATTTTGACCCCCCGTTAGGTAAGACATTACAAATAACCCTTGGGTATTAGTTTTCACATAGTGCATTATGATGGAGAATAAAAGGTTGATACAATAATTAAAAATATCATATTTAAAGCAGCGATTTTTACATTGTTGATTTAAAGACAAAATCAAGTATACTTAGAATAATTATAATCCAATAATCATGCAAAGGAAGAATATATCTACTAACAAGCACATAAAAAATAATAATGGGTAACGAGATGTAGATTATTACTCACTAATTAAATTGTATACGTTTGAAAATGGTACTTGATAGTTATATGGTATCCTTAGCAATAGTTTTTTCAAGATTTATACGAATGATTTGTCAAATTTACAATTAAGGTTATTGAGTGACGTGCATGTAAGAATCTTTCCGTCTTTTGATAAATAATTTTCAATAATTACGAAAAAATATTAAATTATTTGAAAAAGTCATTTCTGTTCACAACATGGACAACTTTGAGACATAAGTAGATTATTTTATGAAATTCATATGCATGTTTGTTGTGTTATGTGAATTGTTTCCTATATTACGCAATAAATTCATTGTAAAACATTTTTATTTTGTTAAAAACAATGAAAAACAAGAAAAGAGTATTTTTAATAAAACGCGGTTAACCGAAGAAAATAAACCGGTTTTCGGGTTTTTTCAAAACAGGCGATAAACCGGTTAACCGGTTTCGGTTTAAACCGGTTTGGAAGCCCTAGTTACAACGATATATCGAAATGCAATACAATCCAAAGCAAAAAATAATATTTAATTTATATGCCACGGTCGCCTGGTTTGGTTTATCGTTATCGCATTAATAGCATTATGCCATCTTATGTTTTAATATCTAAAAATCATACATGATTAGCAGTCCGCGATACGTTATATGGAAAACTAATCAAACACCATACACTTTTCGCCGCGCGCTTGCCTGACAGCTCAGCCAGAATAATATGACATAGCTCTAAGCCGGCTTTCCTCCCAGCCTCGTATTGTATTATATTATATGATCGTACACCCAACCGCAAGAAGGTGAATAGCGTTCAGTGTAAAACAACAGCCTTAACGATTTGGTCACGAGGAATGCAATCCGTCGATACCGACGGCCACTACGATCAAAAGACCCAATGAGTCAGCTGACATTACAACCTTGCGCAGTCTCCTTCACATTATCACGAATGTGATGTATTCTTATCTTATACCTATGTGTCGCATAGAAATCATAGTTCGTAAAAAAACGTCGTTACTACGTATTCGATACTTTTATTGTTGTGCAGTGTGAAGGAAAGTATACTTGAAATGTGAATAACAAACACGACCATTTCGAATTCAAGATAGGTTGCACAACAGCGAAATTAAATTTAAATTTACCTCATTTATTCACCGAAACCAATTTGTATGCACAGTGAAGAATAATTTTACTACTATTATTTTTAATTATAGTATGTATCACATTTCAAAGGGTCGGGTTTCTAAAGAGGAAGCCTCGTTATGCTTCCCACGCCAGGAATGTGTGTACTAGACACAATGTGTAAATTTCCACACAGAGTTCTTTGCTTTTTCTACGAATCCCTAGTAAAATTTTATATCCGAATCTTAGATTTGAAAGCAACTTATCCACCACAGAGAGACCCATTTTCTGAACTTGAAACTCGATTATTTCGATTTATTATGTTTTGACTGATAAGCTAACAATGAAGAATTGATAAAAGGTTTAGGATGTCCGGTTTGTAACCATAAATTTTAAAAATACACTGCTATAAGATTCGTGTCGATAGCAGTTGCGAAATTTTGTGATAGAACATCGAGAAAATCACCTTATATAAACACTATTGATAAAATGATAGATATTATTATTTTATGGTTTCTAAGGGATGTAAATCTTTAAAAACGAAACCAGTAAGTAACATACTGTTTACGATAATAGTTTTATGGGAAAATCGAAGGAAAACACACACGAAAGTGGTTATGAGAAAAGTCCAAAAAATGCATTAAAATTTTAGAATTCAGATCTTTAAAATATCCGTCGTCCACTATTGAAACCTCAGTATGTACATGAATATCGTTGGGCCCTTGAACATTCAGAAGCAGTAGTAGATAATACATACGCAAACTCGTGATCGCTCTGAGTAGTGTTTTCAATAAGAGAACCTATTAATAGTGATTGGTCATGTTTTCGAGCAGCGGTGAGTGGCAGAGGCAGTGGAGGCAATACGAGCGCATTCTCACAGAGCAAGAATAATGGTGTCATTTGAGGACCTCCACAACCGGTTTTGATTCATGCAAAAAAAAATACAATAGGAATTTCGTCGCTGTGAGTTTGGCTGCTGAGACAGCGTTGCGCACAATGTTCTAAGCAGCACTACGCCATTTTCACTGTAAACATACTACAGCTGTGTGAGCAGTCCGAACACGGAACCCCTAATTGTGAAACGACAGCTTACGAATCACAACAACGAAAACGGCATAAAAACGTAGCTCGTATATTGTAAAACAGTAACTACAAACATACATACTGCAGATATTAAATAACGTTCTTTGTAGAGCTGATACTATGAGTCAGAATGAATAAATGAAAGCTATGTGTGAACTTTATTTATCAATCCTTCACTGTACGCAAAACAACGGCGCGGCCACCTCATAGCAGAGTCTTGCAATGCACTAACAACCCAGCGTAAAGGGAGGCGCAAATTTCTATACCCACTCTCAACTATTATTAACACGGTTTTGAAATAGCACGTTCCAATAAAAATAACTAATACGATTTGTTTACACAAATTATTTTTCTCTAAAACGATTCCCATAAACAAAAAGCTCAGAAGCGGATAACAGATTTCCTAATAACAAGAAATTTAAAAAAAAAACAACACAAGACTGTAATAACAAACAAAATGTTTCATTAGATCATGTCAAGATATTTCTAGCGATGTATGTCTAGTCCCTCATAAAAGTCCCCGTATGTAATCAAGTAGCAATGAATAGTATTATTTTTTTCTTAACAATAATACAATTATGTGTAATTTACTTATCGACTCTTCATCATTACCTTTTTTACATGATTTTCTATACCCAAATATTGTTGTTTTTTTTCAAATAACATGAACAAATCTTAAATTATTCTACGAATTCAATCACTGTTGCTACACGATTTTTTGTGGAACGTATCTACCGTGCGCCAGTTGGTAATGCTCGCCATGAGCGAAACCGGTCCAGATCTTGGTAAATAAAATTAAGAAAAACACAATATTCATTTGTACTTGATTTCCCACTTTTATTTATCAAGATTAGGACCGGTTTCGCTCATAGCGAGCATTGCCAACAGGTAAGAAATAAAATTTAACAGTACAATTTGTACAAAAAAAAATATTTAATTTAATAAGCAATTGACATTGAAAAGAATTTACAAAATACTGAAAAAAATATGAATAAGTGACTCTAAAATAATGCAAGCTAAAATGTCGAACAATTTTTCAAAGGCATTCCTTTCCACCAGTGGCGGATTACATGAGAGGCTACAGGCGCAAAAAAAATTTGGAGGCCCTGTTTTTCGGATGAAGAAAAGTTTTAACAAAAAGTAAATGGGTTATATTATATAAGCTATTTTTGAGGCCCCAAGTGGGTGCCTTATTTGATTATCTATAGGATAATCCGCCACTGCTTTCCGCCCTGAGTGACAGTGAACACCCTGAAAGTGATTATATATTATTAGTGAAATTTATGTGCTACCCACCGTCTACCACTTATTAATACAGTCATTACGTCCACCGGAACGCTTCATAACAACGATCAGGTTCTCTTAACGATTGCGATTATTATATTAATGAATTAGAATGTTTCACCTAACCGCGCTGTTTGTGGCCTGTGTATATTTTTCGCCGGCCGTCTATCACTTTCTTTTCGACTTCCTGGGTAATCAGCCCGAGGTAAGCGATCATCATAACGATGGATGTGAAATAATTATTCCGCGGTTTCAGCGCCCCCCGCGAAAGTGAACGTTTGAGGTTTTGATCTCTGTCTCCCACCACACGACATTTCTAATAGGTACCCAAATTTTGTTTTATTTCAGATTTGCATTCAAGTCGGCGGCGGAATTGGCGAAGGCGATTTGTATTCCGCGAACGAAATAAAAAGTAAAACCGGCCATTATGTTCGTGCAATCGATCCGCCAATAAAACGAAGCGCTTGTAATATTTCAAGACATTGTCGCACAAATGCTTACATTTTTCTTTTACACACGCATAGAATTTCGACTGTGAAAAGGAAAAAGGACGTAACCCACAGGTTTTTTTTCGATAATCACAGTGTATCAAACTTGATACACGTTCTATCAAAAGAATGCAAGCTGCAAATGCCAAATTAATATCTAAATTTAGCTTGATAAGGATGACTTTGTAAAAAATTAAAACCAAGAAAAAAGAATGAAATAAAGGTTTTTCCTAGACAATTTCTTTTTTTATTATTATTGATATTAGATTATGTCAATTAAACTTAAGATTTACCTAAGATTATGTTAAATTTCTTTAATTGATGTTAGATTATGTAAATTAAACACCAGTTTCGAAGTCTCCGTGCACTTCAAGGTTGTGTATATTTCATAATTTACATATGGCCAAAAACACGTTTTTTGCGCCTCCTGTAAAATTTTATATGTGTGGGTTGTGTCCTTTTTCCTTTCCACAGTCGATATGGAGAATTTAAGCAATGACATGTAGCAAGTCAACCAAGAAACCGTCGCCGGTTTAGAGATAGCGAGGATATACGCATCGAACGCATTTGATTTAAATAATGAGAGCATAATATCAACGATCGTCAGTTACGATGTCACGGGCTTAAATCCTTAGTGTTCCTCTAGTGTTCAAAGGCATGGACGCTGAGATATCAACATTCCCCCCCCCCCCCCCATTCGATCCTTAAAACGGAGGATAACTTTTCTTTACTCCGTTCTTATCCTGTAACAACTTCATTAGAGACTGTCGATAGTAAATTCATATTTTTCACATATGTTGCCAGGGCCGGCGCAATCATATAGGTGGATTAGGCAACCGCCTAGGGCGCAAACTATTAGGGTGTGCATAAATGGAGTATGAAAATTATTTAATGATAATAAATAATAGTACATTTTATTTTATGTTGATGTTTGTACTTAATTGTTTGTTGTAATTATGTATCGTATTCTATGTGATTCGAAAAAGAGAGATTTAGTAACAAACAGTTTACGTAGAAAAACTTCTGTTGAGATACTTCCATTAGGAGGCCATATGCTCCACATTGAGAGCTGGGACATGGATATATAAAAAAAATATTTCTAATGATCTTGAATTGTTTTTCATTATTTCGAAAAAAAATGGGAAGATTTGTTAAAAAGGGGGCGCGCCAATCAATGTTGCCTAGGGCGCCAAAAAAACCTTGCGCCGGCACTGTATGTGGCGAACATACAAGAAAACAAACGCATGCTCTTGGATAATACATTATATTACATAATAATTTACAGTTCGGATAGAGCGCATCGTATTGCTGCTAAACAAGAATCAGTGGGAAAGCAGTAGGCCGTAAAAGATATTGGCTAGATGAAGTTGTCAAAGACTCTGACGTATACTATATCCTCTCCAGCTTTTTGAGGTTATCAATAATCTTGGTAATCTCAAACCTTGAAGCTGGTATACTAATAGCTGACTTGTTTCCCATGAATAATGAGTCTGAGTCTTACTTCTTCTACTTCCTGCATCCATAATTAATTGCGTATGAGTAAAAATACCATTTGAGTGAAAAAAAAACGATTTATTATTGTCTTCGGGGTAATTTGAATTCATTTTTACATAGCAGTAATTTTGAGAAGTTCCCACGGCACCATCCGATGAAATAATATTATTATATTGTGATCTGTCTTAGGCCGCTGCAGCTCAATGTCAGAGCTCCGGGAAGTGTGCTAGCGGCATTGCGGTTTAACGACAGAATGATAATGACATATATATTTTTAAAAAATAGCACGTACAATGCATTTGTATGATAAACATGAATGTCACACAATCACTTTTCGGTTCCTAATCTACTCTGATGCCGCCTTTTGACTTGTGTCAAAAATTTTCTTTTTTAAATAAACCTGTAATTTTTTTAATACAAATAAACAATTTTACAATGCAATTTATTCATTTTGATCAAAAAAATTGTCGAAATGTGCCAACGTTTTCTTTACTGCGGCCTTATGTTGACTCAGATAAATGAATGAGGGCTTTAAAAATGAAAAGGTTTTCCACCTCTGGTCTATAGAATTTTCGTACCACAAATTTGCATTTAAAAAGGGCTCGTATTTTTCTGGTAAGAATTTAAATAACACTGGACAGAATTTTTATTAAATGGTCAGAATAATCATAATTTAAATGAAAATTAAAAAAAAAACCTAACCTACTAACCAAAATTGTTATTAAATATTCTGACCGCCTAATATTTTTATACTGACCAAAAATTGATTTAAATTCTGACCATTTAATTTGTTTCCTTTAAAAAAATGGATCGTTTTACGTACCCAAAAAAATAACAATCAAAACGCACGGCCATGCCGATGAAATTACAATTGATATTTGTATTTATCAACACCTTACTCCAGTGGTTTCCAAGCTTTATGTTACTACGCCTCCTTTTGAAGAAAAAACTATCTTTTATTTCATAAAGACACGTTTTAAAGGGAACATAAATATTTTTGACTGTTCTCGCCTCCCAGGTTGGAAATGACTGCCTTACTCATAAATGTAATAAACCTCGTTTTGTTTTCATTTGATCTTGCCATGAAAAGGTTGGCCAGTCAAGATCATTTCAATGATCCGTTCGCTACATTTACGAAGCTGAAATAATCTTTATTGCTCGGTGGTTTTACATTTCTACAGTATGCCCCGCAAGTAGTGATATAATTCACATGCCGATGCATTGCAAAATGATTATCTCGGATCTGTAATCGACTTTCCTATTGAATATCGATTGCACTGGACCGCTACGCTTGCATATTACGACGCGCAAATCCACCGCTCGTCGACTAGCGTAACGGGAACATAAACCATTGAACTAAAAACGCTTTAGGATATAATAATTTATGTACATACATATATATTAAAGTTTCTAGAAAACATCATTAGTTGCAAATGTAACTTATTATTTTATGTCACCGATTCTCAAATAAGTCTTCATGATTTTCGCCACTTCCACGAAACCAATTGACTTCAACTGCATAATATAAAGTGAACATATTCCCATATTCTTAATCGTATACTTATCTGAATAACAAATCGTCAACTTGACACATTATATAAAATTTATAAGGTGGAAAAATATCAGTCGTCGTTGCTAAAACCGTTACAAGACGCTAATGTAACTAATTATAAATAATCACTTAATGAAACCAATTTGCATTAAACAATCCCATATTTGTTATCGTTCCAAGAAACACTTACATGTTTCATAACATAAATTAAGATCACTTTTAAGGTGTTCACTGTCAATAGTTGGTGGATTGGCGTTATAATAAAAATAATAAAATATTTTTAGTACTTTTCCCACATAAAATGTATTGGATCAGGACCGGTTTTGCTTATTGTGAGCATTGTCAACTGATAATAAATACAATTAAACATTGATATTTATACAAAAGTTAAGTAAGATTTATTTTATATTAAGATTTATTTATTTATTAAATACACTAATTTTTGGGCTTTTACTTTGTTAATGATAATTCATACTTAATTGATTTCTGATGTAATAGTTTGCACTGCTAAGAGGTCTTCAACTTTTTATTTATAGTTTATATTTCTTGTATTTAGCTTCAATTTATTTGCTTAGATGTAATACCAATTGTTAGTCATACCTTGTTTTTCATACATAACTTTTGTAAAAATATCACTATTTCATTGTATTTCTTATCAGTTGACAATGCTCACCACGAGCGAAACCGGTCCTGATCCAATTAACTTTATGTGGAAAAAGTACTAAAAATGTTTTATTATTTTTATTATAAATTAAGATGTTAAGAGTGGATGTGAAGATGTACTGTGTTATGTGTGTCTCTTCTAAGCCAGTAAATTATATAAGTTAATTTAAGTTTAAACATTGTTCTGACGAGGGCGTAGGTCGTAATATTTATCAAAAATATATATATATCAGTTCAACGAAGTAAATGGCAATTCAACGAATGACACATATTTGTTCAGTATGTTCAATAATAAGGTTAATTCAACACCAAGTGAATACATTAAGTGTGAGGAATCTAAAAACTTTATCAAATGATACAAATTGCGTGTCAAATATAGTTTTACAATAAATTTCTACAAATTATTCGCAGAATATTTTGAAAAAATATGTTATTCAATATATGAAATACACTCAAATATTTTTTGAAACGGAAGACACTTTCCACTAAAAATTATGTTTTTTTTTTTTTTAATTATTATTCCATATCCGCTTCCTATACGGAGCATATGGTCACCACGAAGTTCCTCCATAACTCTCTATCTCCAGCCAGTCTCCTTGCTTCCTCCCAGGTCATCCCAGCGTCCCGCAACTCCGCTGAGTACATCCTGAGAATGGTCATCAGTGGCCTTCCACGACGCCGGTATCCATCCGGTTGGAAGAAGAGACAGGCAGGGTTCAGGCTCTCTTGAGGCATCCTTAACACTTGTCCAAGCCAGGACCACCGCCGCTTCTTTATTTTGGACGTTTGGATTTATGTATAAGAAAAACAAAAATATTGAAAATTGATTTCATGAATTAAGAAAAACCGTATTGTTGAAAAAAAACAACAACAAAATTGTGGTCTAGAAAATCTTGTAAAACGAGATAATAATCAAGACACAATAAGTTATGAAAAAAATTGTAATACTATGCATCGTTACTTGATTATATACGGGGACTTAAATGAGGGATTGGACTTTCTTTTCTTTGTTATCAATGGTTGGTTTATTGAATGTCTTGTAATAAGGAAATCAGTTATCTGTTTCTGTGTCTTGTGTTTAGGAATCGTGTTGAAACGAATAATTCGAGTACACATATATGTAGTATTTGTTATTTATAGCGGACAATGTAATTTAAAAATCGTGTAAAAACCGTGTTGAAAAAGAGTTTAGTGTATCTTCTAAGCCAAACATTGATTGCAGCCTTATTTCCGTTGTTCAACGTATATCTGAAGCATGTACGTACTTACATCGTGTACGACGTTTTCGGTCGGATAAAGGTGTATACAATAATTTGTTGTTTATCTTTATTATCACACTTCCGGTGTCAATATTATTGCACTTGGGAGGCGGTGTTGACTATACGCATATTTCCTTCAAACATCGTCGGTTTAAGTGTTGTTGCCTCATTGTATAATACAATTGATTTTTTGCATATTTGTCACATCCTATCGTCCGATGTTAAATTATATTTAAATAGAATAGTATCTTACGAATGCAAGTACATATTATTCAAAAAATATAACACTCTTTTGTCCTATATTCAACATTTATTTAATATGATCATAACCGATTTCGCTTATAACGAACATTGTAAGCTGTTTTTTTTTTGCACCAAGTATTGGCAGTGAACACCTTAAAATTTAAATACACAATATATGCTCGCATCAATTAGTTGTGTAAAATGAGTGTAAAGAAATGTTTTCGATATGTACAGTCGAATTCTGCATGGAAGAGAAAACAAACTTCGAGAAGTTGGCCAAACAGAATACTGATCAATGTACAAAACTATCGTCAGCGGTTATTTTGTTTTTATCTACAAGTGATTGAACATAATTAGAATACACGAAGAAAACCGATGCCCAAGATCGGTGGGTAGGCGGTTTAGTAAATTCGGTAACGAGCGTCGGGACAGAACCGGTCATCGTCTCTTGGCCGGTGGCTGCACCTCTCTCCGCGTTTTTTTTTTATCTCTCTGTTGACCCAAATGCGAGCGAAATCTCAATCGTCAAGTGCACTCTCGCATACCTGCCGACCTGCCTACACACCGCACACCGGTTCGACCGCTATGCACTCACCTCATCTACTATGATATGACACGCTTCGCTTATTCATTAAAGTTGGTTAACAACCGGGTGACATGCGGTGGTGACTTGGATGAATCGCGTTCGAAATCAAGCCGCGACCCCGCGAAAATAGGACAAGTGCCACGGTGCAGCGTCTGTTCATTCATTCCGCAATGACGTTGTTCTGGCGGATCTACTGGATGTAAAAAAAGACTACATATTTTAGAGCAAGCGGAAAAAATTCAACGTCTGTATTTTTTCCATTATTCACGCAGTTTGACAACCTAACGTCTTAAATATTTTCTATATCGGAATGTCTTAACATTTTTTTAAGATTTAAGACTGTAAAAAACTAGTTAATATCAAGCCTTTCGATAATATGTCTTTTACATTATTTTTTATTGACCTTGACGAATAAAATTGTTATTAAAATTCTATTTTTTACGAAATTACAACAGGTTATCTATAACAGTGCTTCCCAAACTTTTTCGTTCCACGGCCCCCTAAATCTAAAAAAAATAATCTGCGGTCCTCCTCAATTGTCGACGAATTAAAAATCTTCAATTTGCTATACTTTTCCCCGAATTGTCTCCGTAACTCGTTTTTTTTAGCTCACCGACGAATTCGAAATCCTCGATTTTTTCGCGGACCCCAGGTTGGGAAGCACTGATCTAGGAAACCAAAAGTTGTTTTAATCTGCTACAATTTATTTTGCAACCACCCCTTTTGCAACGTTTCCAGTGGCAACAATGTCAACTAAAAAAACCATGCATGGAAAGATTCGTCAAATATTCATAAAAGGATATCACTGGTATCGTATTAACATTTTTAGTAAAGCCTTGTCTGTTTAGTGATCATTATAACACAACTTCAATACAACTCAATGACTGAATTGGCTAATCATAGCCCATTGCCATAACGTCAGTTCGTTAAAATGAATTAAGTAAAAAACACACACACACACCGCAGGAAACTTATTACAAAAGTATTCTTCCATGCATTCAAAGTGATTAATTTCAATACTGTTCAAGTCTATTTTCAAATGAAGGTCGCTAGAAAAATGATGTAATCTTTTTATCATGCAAAAACAGCTGAAGCGCACGATTTCAATCAAAACAAATAATGGAACATTTCATTGATGCCAAAACATTGACTGTTGGTCTGGCTTCGCCGCAGCACCTACAATCTTAATTGTATCAATTCGATTTCATTACTAAATTCAAGTTGAAACCTCCTAGTATAAAAAATTGATGATTGCACATATTGATAAAATGCATTTAATAAATCTGTTCGAATTTTATATAACTCTTTGATTGCTGTGCTATTCTAGAAGGTATAGATGTTACAAAAGCGAAACACTACATGCATTCGAAGCGACAATATTGTCAGCTCGACTTGCAAACAATCTAAGAGAAAATTGAATGAACGACATTTATTTCATCAATTGGTTTAGTTTTTTTTTTTTCAGGGCTGTGGAGTTTGAGTTGGAGTCGTGGTATTTAGGCCGGAGTCAGAGCCGTGAAAAATGAGCGGCTAGATTTTTTTTTAAATATATTCAATGATGTGCATTCAAACAAAATAGTCCAAAGTGTTGACGTCGCATCACAGTGAAAAAATAACAATGTAAAAATATTTTTTTTTATTGTTGATAGCTATTTCGGCTTGACGCCCCACCAGAACTATAGTTATGATGAGGGCGTGTGCTATAATGGAGTTCTACCAAGTAAATGCTAATTCAATTAATAAATTGACATCGCACGCTTGGCTGACTAAAGATGATCTGATGGAATACATATCGACTGTGAAGAGGAAAAAGGACGTAACCCACACATAAAAAAAATTACAGGAGACACAAAAAACGTTTTTTGATGATTTTGGGCCAAAGGAAAATTATGCAATATACACAAACTGTTAGTGCATGGAGACTGATAAACTGGTTTTGAACTGACTTTATCTGATATAAACTAAATCACATCCTATTGATAGAATGTGTATTAAGTTGTATAGATAGATTGTGATTATCGAAAAAAAGCTGTTTTGAAAAAACTGCGGGTCCTTTGTCCTTTCCACAGTCGATATATATAAGTTAAAAATTAAGTTATTGAAAAATTTCCTCGGTGTCGGAGTCATTTTTTACTTTAAAGCTGGAGTCGGAGTCGTCTTTTTTTAACACGACTCCACAGCCCTGGTTTTTTTGTAATGAATCACAACTTTTGCGTCGCAAATTAACGAAGATTCGGAATATTAACGTTATGTAGTCATCACTTCTAACAAATCGTCGTTTTTACCGAGCTGTCTCCCTTGGAGAGCACGTCCACTGCAAATTATCATTGCTGGTGTGGAAAAGACTCCGTCTCGGCGATCGAGCGGGCCACAGCTGTTGATTGTTGACTGACAAACAAAAAAAAGGCCACGCCGCGAGCCCGGCCCGTGTTGTCAAAGAAAAACAACATTATCGCAATTTACCTAGCGAGTGTGTATTCTCGGGCGGCCAGGGCGGACCAGCAGTGTCGGCGGCTTCGCGGGGCCGGAGAGGGAGGCAAGGCTGGTCCGGAATGCGGTCGCGGAGGTCGGAGAGGACGGGTTTGAGTACCTGCTCGGTGTACCCCCGCGCACGCCCGGCTCGCATAGTTTGAAGAGACGCCCGAAACCGTCACATCTCACGTCGAGTCCCGGTGATGACGATTCCGCGAACAGGTGAGTGTCCTATGGGTAGGGATACGGGGGTTCTTAGCACAGCGAACGATTTCTATCGAGTTTACCTGTATCTTAAGTCTGCCTAACATACAGCAGCAAAGCGGATTGACGATGACAGCACTGTGAAATAATAATTCTTTGAAAGAGATTTTATATTGAAAATGATTTCATCCCGACTCAGTATAATCCACTGACATACTCGGCAGAGTAAATCAACGTTTAATCCTGCCGTTGCATAAAGCTTTGCTCCTACCAAAATATCCCGAAAATAACGCAATTTCTTTTTTATTTGTAAAAGGCATTCGAGCTATATTCGGTGTCAAGTATGTAAATACAAATGAGGGCAGAGGTGTAGGAAGGAGTCTTGCCGCCCGGGCGCTCCTTGAACTTGTCGCCCCCAATATTGTCTCTAATTTTGTTTTTAATATTTAATGTATAGGTATAATTTTATTTCTCGAAAAATATTCTATGTATTTTTGAAAATGCCGCCCTTGCTACGCCACTGAATGAGGGTATTACTTGCAAACACGTCTTATTCCAAAATGGATTGAATTTCATTTTCAAAAACAATGTACATTTTAAAAGTATTTTTAGTCTTACATTACTTTGGAATGATATTTTGGATGTTGTCAAGCCATGTTTGAGACTGATTTCTAAAAATACTTTCAAAATTTATTTTTATCTACTAAATTACATTCATGGTTTATGTTTTAACAACTTTGGAATGAGCCGGGTTTGCAAGTAATTCCCTCAAATAACACTTGCTTGTAATTGTTTTCACCACCACGTGTAGCATTTATATTTAAAGCATAAACTGTCTGGCGCGTTTGGGTAAACGATAGCACACAATTAATCTCTCATGCAAACCGAACACGATCAATTTCGGCACGTCCTCAAACCTAGTCAATGAAAGAAGTGACAAATGAATGTTGATAATTTAAACAAGTTGAGACAAGATAATTACAGCTACAGATGATCCCACTTCAGACGGTCAAAACTACCCTAAAAAATAAATCACTGTGCAAAAAGACAAGTTTACGTCTGAGTTAGTTAGCACGTTTCAATGAAAAAAAATATGGGTGAAGGTAGAACTGGTATTTTTTTCTTTTCAATATGTTTTCAAATATGTAGGTCGCGTTATATTCTGGATAATACGATAGTATCACAATAAGGATAATACACGGTTATACCACTGAAAACGACCTGTATAAAAAATATGCAACAGTGTGCTTGCGAATAAGGTACGGCATATTTTTCACAAATAATGGGAGGTTTCCGCTTAACCTCTTCATTTAAAATGGCAGCGATGGAAGAATGAGGTACGTCATTCAAAAATCGCTGGATAGCCTACAGAGGTAGACAAGCAAGAGTTGAACATGATCACATCTTCGTGTAAAAAGAAATCAAACAAAAGTATCAAAGTCGTAGTCAATGTTACATACTGTGGACGACTTTTGAATTGTGTTATCAGTGAAATTTTAAGTTTTATCCCGGACTGTAAATTCCTTATTCTCTAGATGAGATAACAGACATAAATAGATGGAAACAGATAACGCCGCTTTTAAAGGTGACATGCATGTTTATCTGGAATGGCGTGACAAGTTTCTTTTCTAAAATAAAAACGTAATGCGAAAATGATGTTAAACAATTCACATACAGCATAATTTTAATATTCCCAAACATTTCTTTTAAAAAAAGACGTACATCGTGTTGGTATACGACATGTTTATTATCATTTTAACTAGATGCGATCATAGCTGGTGAACTGGTAAAAACCCAATGAAGATTTGTAATGTTTGTTAATAGAAGACGAGCCGTCCGGTATTGCTCCTTATCGTAACGTCGTACAGCTGTCCATTATGCTAATTAACAACAGTCAAAATGTGTACTTTTGCCTTTGGAACTGGACTTAGATATCACCGATAGGCCAATTCACATACTGTATACTAATAGTGTAGATTTCATAAGAATTTTCGCAGTCGTAACAACATTAAACCACTGTGCTACCCAATAATTGTTGTTATCCCGTCCAATTCTGCGATCCCGAAATCCTGGGATTGAGAAAATTAAGGAAAAATGAGCGAGGGGTAAAAAAAAAAAATTTTTTTGGTATTTTTTGTAATTTTAGAAATTTTTAAATCCTGGAAGAGTTAAAAAAAAGCTCTCAAGCTGATAATTGAAATGCTGAATTTTTGAAATCTACATGAAATTGTTTAAAAAATTTAAGGATTTTAAAATTGCCAATTTTATGTCGAATGTTCAACCCCAGGGTCACGAGATTTAAAAAAATGTCCATCCCGAAATCTAGGGATCACGAAAAGGATCCGGGATTGGATGCCCTGGTAATACTGATACGCGATTCAAAATATAAAGCGGAAAATATAATACAAATTTCAAAGTCCTGAGAATGATGATAAACTCAAATAAAGTTGCGCGCCTATTAAAAATGTGCATGTATATGTATGTGTTGTAACACGAAATACCCCCTACCCTATTCCAATGTCCTATCAACCGTGCCTAGCCGATATCAAACGTGCTAGAAGCGGTGGCGTAGAGCCAAATTTATAACCTCATTCCCAGCTTTCTACGCCGAACATAAAACGCTACGTGACATTGAGCATTTGGCAAGCTGAAAAACAACTTAGGCGTAGGTACACACGGGTATGGTCGAAACAAATAGGGAAAGCGAACTTGGGTTTGTTTAAAAAAAAAAAAAAAACATTACCAACGTCGCAATGTAAAGTACGTGGAACAGTGAACACATTAAAAGTGATTACGTGAAGTATTGACACGTTTATGAAAGTTTATAAGCGAATGAAAAAAAAACCTACACCTTTTCGCGCCCAAGATCAATGGCAACCAACAGCAACACGTATTCAATTTATTCAGACGCGACCTGCGATACTGGACCAAAGGAGATGTTGCAATAATAATACAAATCGTCTATTTACACACAGTGACGTAGATAATACTTTTAGGCTTAGAATTAAATGAAATTTAGGTTAGATGATTCGCACTTACAGTGTAGCTCCCCATAGAACTCTGTTTGGCTACAATATTTTATTTTTAAATTATATTATTTTAATATATGCACGGATGGTTGTGATAACAAATTTAAAACTTTAAAACTATACATTAAATACGTATTTTGTTATATTTTCAACAAAATCAAAAATCAAGTTCACTTGTCCCAGTGAAAAACCATCCAATCCACAAGTGAAATTATTTTTGGCCCCTACTAGGCAATTTAAAGACGATCGAAAATTTTATTATTCGGTTTACGACCGTGAAATTTTAATTTGTCAAATTTGTTATTCTACTAGTTGTGTAACTAAGTGTCACACGTTTTACACTAGTCTATTGTTATGTGAAACCGAATTATTTGTAGTCGAGTGCAATGTTCCCTCAAAGCCAAGAGGTTAGCTGCGCGGAGGCTGCACGGAGCGATCAAATATTAATTGAACAACTGTCTTGTAGTGTGCGCCAACCCGGAATGAGTGCGCGGGGGTTTCCCAAATCCTTCGCGGCCGCGCACGCGTGCAGCTTAAAGGGAACGTTGGTCAAGTGTCGTTTTAACGTTTTTAGTAATTTTCTCACGCAAAGCAAAAGATACCGATTTTTCGTAGGTCAGAGCGTTCCCCTGAGTCCCTACGAGCCGAACGCCACTGAACACGAAAAGATTTTTCGACGATGAGACATCGAAAGAAATTAATTATCATAAAGTTTAAGCAGCGGACTTTTGCATAAATTTACATAATGAAATATTTAAATTATTAATGAATGTCAATCTGAGCGAAAGGCCAGGCGTTAATGTCGAATTTGCCGGTAAGTGCGGCGCAATTACGAAACAGTCCGAGTTCAATACACCTCTGTCATAATTATTGTGTAAACAAATTTAGGCTTATCATGAAATTAAATAAATTCTTTCGATTTTTTTTTTTGACGTTGCAATCGATTTTAATACGGTAGGGTTTATTTTCACCCACTCCCACTACCACCTGTGTGATGAAAACTGATAGAATTTTAAAATATGTAGCTAAATTAATTTCGTTTAAATTTTGTTATCAGGTAACCCGTAGTATCAATTGTTTTAGTGTTTATGGCCTTAAATGGCGACATTGTTTTTCGATATCGTATGTGATTTTTGTTTTTTTCTTCTTTGCTCTTTGGGACACGAACTAAACACAACGTATGTGAGGGACACTTCCCGGTTCTGGTACTTGGTTCCAGAGACCTTAAGTTGTAAATTCACTTGTAGTTTTTTTTTCTTTTGTGGTTTTTCGTCCGAGATGAAAGAACTGAGATTTTTCCACTTCGACGAAAATTAAATTCTATTTTGTTATCTGCGCAGAGTTTAACATCAATTTTCTTAACATTTATAAAATCGTGTGAGCAAGCTAGGTTGTATAATAGTTATTGTGTACTGTATTTATTCAAAATTTTGTCTGTTAATTATTAAATTGTATGTTATTAAACTTCGGTGATTGCAAGTTCTTAAATAAACGTTTTTCGTAACAGTCGAGCGATAATTTCATTTACTTTTACCTACCTGTTTTACGTCCAGTTCCTACCAGCTGTATTGGTCTTAATGAATTTTATTAGTGGGGATTTATTCTTGGGGTTTAACATCGTGAACAGTAGTAGAAATTTCTCACAATAAATGAAACTCGCTCTAAAATAAATTACGAGTAATGTCAATATCATATAAGATATTGAAAGTTTGTGCAAAAATATAAAAACCTGGAATTTATAAAAATCGCATTCGCGCTTTTACGTCATATTTAACCAATTATTAAGGCCTAATGCTTTTTCCTTTCGCACCCAGATATATAACTTAATTTTAATGATAATTCAAATTACGTTATCCTTCTCCAGGTTGCGCAAAAGTATAATAAATATCCGGTAACGTAATGATTAGTAAATATATTTTAAATTTATGTATTTACCTTCATAAAAATGATAATTACGTTTAGATAGTTAGCTAGAGAAATTGTGTTGCCATTGTCTTGTTCGTTCGTTAACGCACATACTTAAAATAATCGCAATTTCAATCAATTAAAAAAATATATAGTAATAAAAAAAATATACGCAATTAGATAAGTGACACGGCAATTAAATAGCAATTCGAAAGGATTCCAGTGTGGACAATAAATTAGCGGAATTCCATTCCAGCATGATCAAATATTTTCACAATGTCGGCATTTGTGTAAATAATAATGATACGTTTATTATGCCACTACACTTTCTAGGTGGCTCAATCAACAGGTGCGGGGGGGCCTTTTTACCACAGACACTGTACGAAAACATACAAACATTGTTAATTTGAAATTAAAATGACCAACTTGATTAATAACGAGTGATATGAATCTAAATATAAGGCGAAAAAGTTGTGAGAACCTTTTATCAGTACTAGATTTACTTTTGAACCACGACGAGTAGGGGCTGCAATACCGTTATTACCGAAAAATAAATCACGGAATTCATGATGTTTTTTTCAATATCAAAATACCGGTTATAAAAATGCAAAAGTACAGGTATCATAAATTAACCGAAAATTTTAAAAAATCGTAATGAATTGTTATTACAACATTGAGAGTTCTGAAATTGATTTGCTCTTAAATGGTGTGTTACTATTTTAAGAAACCGTGAGTTTTATATTTTTTAAAAAAGCACCCATTATGATTTATTTTACTTTTTTATTGGAAAGGCATTATATTCAAAACATTTGTACTAATTCCACTTTTATTTTAAAAAGATCAGGACCAGTTTCACTCATGACGAGCAGTTTCAACTGATCAGTTGATACAAATGTCAGTTTATTGTTTGAATGATATATATTTTTTATTGATTTTGATTAAATGGCGAGTATTGCAAAAAACCGAAATATCGTTATTGGTGTATTCGTCCGATATTGCAATCCTTAATGACGGAGTAGCTTGGAAGGCCATATTCAAGAAACTTCAATTAGATTCACATAAAAATGTGCCACTAAGAAAATTATTGTAAAACATTGAATTCGATGAAATTGAATAATGAGAAAATAAACACAGTTTTATTGCCAAGGTTTTAGCGATTTATTTTTACGATTATTTTTCGGCGTAATAAAAATAATTTGCAAATTTTAAAGTCGTTAAAATAAAATCTTGGAAATGACACGAGGCAATCAAAACTTTATCATCACATTCTAATACAAATTTAAATGTGCCATACCTCAGAGCCTAACTGTCAACACCTTGCCCGATTACCAATGATTCCTTACATTTGTATTTGTATGTATGTACTACATTTATTAAGAAATTACTAGTACAATAAAACGACACTCTGAGGGAAGCTCTTTGAGAGCAAAGCAATTTCAATTAATACTGTGTAAAAAAAAATATGGTAGCAATGAACTGTAATATTATAACTAAATTTGATACAATTTAAGACTTCGACTGAAGGTGCTTGGCGGAATTTCAATATTAAATTTGAATCTTTCAAATTATGCACATTCGCACAGATTTTGTCACAAACGATCCGGGTTTCGCCTTTCGGCATCTTCAGGCGTTCAAGTGCACGGATGAACTTCAACTGAAACAAATGCATCACCGAGTCCAAAGCCATTGCTGGCGTAAAAGATTAGCCCATGAACGCCTAGAGATGCCGAAAGGCGAAACCCGGGTCGTTAGTGACAAAATCTGTGCGAATGTATATAATTTGAACGATTCAAATTTAAATTTGATACCTTTGTTATTACACTGGTTGTGTTACAAATTTTCACACGTGTTTCGTTTCTTTGAGAAGTATCATCATCAGCAAGGTATACGAATAAAAAAAAAAAATATTCGGATTCTTAAATTAAAAGATGGGGGTCTGTCCTTATCTATTGAAATCAGGGAGGGAGTAAGATACAAACATAGAAAGTTGTACTAATAGCAAATTAATTAAATTAATTACATCAGGCTATTTTATTTAAAATTTTATTTACTAATGTTTCCTTTCTATCGATGAATTTATTGATTTCCAAAAACTTCGAGCTATTCATTCTAAGCCCTTAAACATTTTTTTATTTTTTCAAGATTATGATCATTTTCTATTAAATGATTTACAAACTCTGAAAAGTTATTCCTTTTTTCTGTGCTATTATTAATTTTATAGTCGTGTATTTATATCGTTATTATGTTTTATCTAGGCGTGGTAGATATGCATGGTATTTATTGAGAAGACAATAAAATTCACCGCTTCAGACGGTAAAAGATTAATTGTATTAATTAATATTATACGAAGCTATGCAAGGATTATGATAAAAATTACATGGTCGAAAACAACAAAGTTTTTCATGCTACACAAGGTAAAACTAAAGCAATATAAATCACGAACGCACTAATAGTAACATTTTTGACGTTTTTCCAACATTAAAATGACGTTAAAATACAGTTTCATTTGAATAAAATAAACAAAATAATCGCCAACTGCGATGGAGAAAAAATATAAATCTCTACGAAACGATTTGATATCCGTTTTGAATACAAATCCGTAATTAAAAACAGGATTTTTTTTCTCATAGCCACAGCCGAGATTTGAAATTATGTCGTAATCACTAAAAATATTTCATAGTAATAATGAAACACAAAGAAATCGTTCATCGCCGTAATCGATCGAATAAATCATAAACAATTCTAGCTGTGTCCAACATAAGTAACTGTATCTGTTATGTCATTTTTAAAAATTGAAAATTTTAACATTTTTCATAGAAAATTAATATTTATTCACCAAGAAAATGTTATACGATTCGCTTTACCTTTCTAAACTTTATTATTTGGGAGGTATTTACATGGTTGACGGTTTTGAATCTACGTATATGATGGTTTTTTCTATTACTGAACTATTTCCGTGGTAATTGAATATATATTATATATATTACTATATAAAGTAATATTCGCCACCAGAATTCCAATTAAAATCTATAAATTGCATTAATAATGTGATTATCACAAATTAACTAAATGATAAATTTGAATCGTTGATGTCGAATGATGAAGTTGAATGGTCAATTCAAGTTCATCCATGCACTCTAACGTCTGAAGATGCCGAAAGGCGAAACCAGGGTCATAAGTGACAAAACTTGTCTGAATTCAAATTTATTATTGAAATTCCGCCAAGTACCTTCAGTCGGGATCTTAAATTTCACTAAATGATGTTTTAACGGAAGTATTCAATTTAAAAAAAATATTTTTTACTGTACCAAGCGCTTCTGTTTAAAGATCATTTTCTAAAATGAAAATAATAAAAACATTCACTAGACATAGTCAAAAATCGAAAAAAAACAATTTAGACAAATTAATGAGAGCCAATATATAGTATGATGTGGTTAATGATGACTTTTGTAAAGAGCGTCGAATATATATATTTTTTAAATAAATACAAATAAATAAAAAAAAACATGTAGTTTTTGTTTCCCCCACCCCCAACCGCATGCCCTGTTTCAAAAGTCACCGCACGCCACTTGTAAGTACATATATATTATATATGCAATTGACGTCACTCCTTTTTAAGAGCATGAACGATTTTTTGGAATCATGATTAATTATTGTAATAATTTTGATGATAAGTTTTAGCCAAATCACATTTGTAATGCAATGTTTTCTGAAAATTCCTTTATTATTAAGATTATGCAGATTAAGCACCAATTTTCTAAGAAAATGTGTGCTGCAACGATCAACCGATCAATCGACCTCTATCTACTATCAGCCACCCGTAAAAAAAAGGAAAAATTAATGCACAAAGATTCAGTTAATAGTAATAATAAAATCGAAGATATCTAATCACACTGACAATTCGTTGCAATGTCGAAATTTTATATTATATTTTTTAAATCTTTCATAAAAAGGACACATCTATAAAACAATCATCACGTATTTGTGTAGTAAATCTTATCTGTTATTCGCCTTTGAGAAACCAGTACACGATTAGCATGACAAGCACTTGTTGGTGCAATCCAAGTAAGTTGAGATTTGGAACAGATCTTACGTGCAATCTTCGCAGTTGCATAATTTTACACAAGACATTAAGTTAATTTGAATCGGTCAAATTATAAATGCTTCCATGTGTTTGCGCAAACTTGCGATCCCATGCCTTTTCTGTTGTCCCTTGAACGTGCATTCATATAATATATTTCCTACAATCAACGCGGTTGTAGGCAACGTGTACCACCAATTTATCTAATTTTACTTACATACAATGTTGTGCATCGCACTACGATATTTATTACCAATCACTCTACGAGTCATTTCGAAAAAATGGGTAGTGCAACAATCCTCAAGATTAATAGCATCCATACAATAAGGGCATCCAATCCACCGTACAAATCAACTAACCGGTTTTTTTTCAAATAAAAAAACGGCTACCGGTTTACCACACAAACCAATGTTCGAAAGCATGAAAAAATATATAGAGCATTTTGCTTACCTTAATACATTTTGCCGCATGTGTGGCCGAGTGGTCAGTGTCGTTGGCTTCGGTTACGGAGGGCACGGGTTCAAATCCCGGTACGGTCAGTTTTATAAATTGATTTTTCAATCGATTTATGAATTTCTGTTCGAAGGCATGGATGTATGTGATGTCTTGAATTCCCCTCTCCCACCCATCCTATCCTATGAACGGGGCGTATCGAGAGCGATTAGCTTACCACTAGTCCTGTCCTAGCTCTATCCTTCTATCCCTACTCTCTTTGGAAAAAAATAGATGTTGAGTAACAAGCAGTTCTCGTAGAAACACTTCTGTTGAGATAAACTACATTAGTAGTCCATATGCTCCACATTGGGAGCGGACATGGTTAAAAAAAATATATTAATTAATACGTAATTATAGGATACGTAGATTAAATACATTTTTTAACATGTACGCTTTGTATAACCAAGATTATTTTTTTTGAGAACTGCTTGTTAGTATTTGTTTTAGATACAGTTACACCTACAATACCTTTCGCTACGCCCTGTTATTTTTGGATTGGACGGGTAGAATGGATTTTTAGATATCACATGCCTTTGAATAGAAAAAAATACTGCTCGTAAGATACGTTGACCACTGCGCTACGGACCCAAAATATGAATTGTTAGAGATATCCAAGCAACCGCGTTTCGTTTTATACCCTACCTTGAGCCCTACATACAATAATCGATAATTTGTTGAATATTGAACCAAGCCGTGGTTTTTCTAGCTTTGGGAATCCCTGCTACACAGACGTGCGATCTCGCGTGTCTATCCATCAAACGCTTTTTTACACGGAAGATTTTCATAAAATATAAGTATATATTTTTTTTACTTCATCTTTCAACGACTCTTGTAAAATGAAATAATAATCGTAATAGGCGTCGCGGCTTGGTCGGCCACTCGCTCACGCAATCCGCTATCAACGATCAGAAGGCTGGTTTCGGCTACTCCTCCATACGCCGAGGCTCTGCGCAAAAACAATCCGAAATCACGGCGACGATGCGAGATGATATCATTACGATAATATCGCCAAGAAGGTGTTGTGGGCGATGGAAAAGCTGAATAATCATATGAAGACGTTTTATTTATATTTTTACAGTGTAAAAAAACAACGATTGCCAAGCAGTAATGTTGGCTATTTATCCATCTTCGCAGCTGTGAAATGAAATATATATATATGAAAAATGGTTAAACTTACATTTTTTTTACCATGTCCGCTCCCAATGTGGAGCATATGGACTCCTAATGAAGTTTATCTCAACAGATGTGTTTCTACGAGAACTGCTTGTTACTCAGTTGCTCAACCTCTCTTTTTCCAAAGAGAGTAGGAAAAGAAGGATAGGACAAGGACAGGACTAGTGGTTAGCTAATCGCTCTCGATACGCCCCGTTCATAGGATAGGATAGGTGGAAGGAGGGAATTCAAGACATCACATACATCCATGCCTTCGAACAGAAATTCATAAATCGATTGAAAAATCAATTTATAAAACTGTCCGTACCGGGATTCGAACCCGTGACCTCCGTAACCGAAGACAACGACGTTGAACACTCGATCACACAGACGGTCTTAAATCTATAAAGATGTCTTATTCAAATAGGAGGTCGAGACGAAATCATTCTGGTAAAGAGGCCATTTCTGCACCTGTGAATACAGGAAATAAAAATGCACTAAGTACCAAAACAATAAATATGAAAAAACTGAGATGCAGATTCGTTCTATGTGACATAAAACATTTCTGCGTACTTTATTTTCTGGTACTAAGAACCTTTTTATTTCTTGTATTCACGTCTGGTTTAAACTGATACGATAATATGGATAGAACGGTAGAGCCGACAAGTGCTTTGACAAATCTTGTGGCAAACTTGTCACCGGTGAATGGAACTGTAATTTTCGTCAAAAAATATGTTTACACAAAATATTTTGACACACCTTTGTGATCATTATTCATTTATGTGTTTAATACGCTTAGAATGCGATTAAAATAATTGCATGTTTAGTTTGTTGAACAAAACCGAGGTGAGCTAATCGCACCAGCACTTCATTCGCAGCACATTCGAACCCAACTCTACCTGCGTAGGTTTGTGATGCAATAAAACGTCGAATAATAAATATCGCAAGTGACGAGCGATTATCTTCGACGTCGCCATAAATTACAGATTTTACAAAAGAATTTTGTATGTAGATTACGAAGTGTTATTATAATAAAATAAACAAGGTTACGTATCCAAAAACAGATCTGAAGTGCGCGACGCCCTATCTACGTGCAAAATGAACACATATCAGGGGTAGCCAAGCCGCGGCAAAGAAAAAAACGTTGTATTAAAAATAAGGCTATTTTAACTTAAAGTTTGATGAGGCACGACTATTAAAATAATAAAAATTTGCTTTCAATTACATTCGATCTCGGTTATTACCATCACGAAAATAGCGAAATCTCGGACTTAATGAGGAAACATTCGTTGAAATTTTAGTTTATGGTTTTCACCATACATTTATTCACTTTTATAATTCTACTTTTAGGGCAGGGTTTCCTAAACATTTTCTGGAATGGAACACTTTGCAAACCCGGAAATATAACGGAACACTAAGCTGATTTTTTTAGATTTTTTTTAAACTGTGTTTGCAGCGTAATAAATCCATTAATTTCAATGTATGAATAAATTATTAAAATTTACGCCGTCCATATACCTAATATTTATTTTAAAAGACGAACAGCACGCCATAACAACAAAGTAAAAAAAAAATCATACGTTTAGTGAACGAGCGATTACTGAAATCCAGTTATGAACCAAAAGCAATAACTATTAAGGAATAGTTTAGTAAAGTGACTACTTTACTTAAGTATTCGTTCATGAGGAAATTATGTTTTTTTTTAATCATCGGTAATTCCAAGTCAATAACACTAGAAAAATGAGTACGTATATAGATTATTATTGTGTATTTATCTATCTTACAAAAACAATGAAAATATCTCGGTATTAAGTGATTCAACTAACAGGTATGACGATAACGAAAACTGATAAGAATTTCGAGAAGAATGTTGATGATATGGAAGAAATTTTATCATATGTCATTCACAAATAATTGACATGCCTATTTGATGACCGTATAGAGGCCTCATTCTCTGTCACTTGTTATATAGTGTTGCTGACTATTCATGAGGTGTATTACTTGACCACATCATACGACCCATTTTGCGTACGTTTAATCAAAGCAAACAAATGAAGTTATTCGTGTCGAATTACGGTTTATAAAATTTTAAATAAATTATTGACGTTATATAACGCGGGTTCTATGTCCTCTGGCAGCAATTTAGCTATCTTCGATGAAGTGTCTCCTAAATAAATGATTTTACGCCAGTTTTTAATGTTATCTTTTGTTTGTTCCTCTCCCGAAAAAAATGTTGTTTATTACTAGTTTTTTTTTAAACTTTTTTTCGTTTAAGCGTTTTATACCGTCAATAATTTAGGTAAAATTGTATTAAACAGTAAAGATTGCGTAGAATCTTGTCGCAGAGTGGTACATATCGCCTCTCATGTGGAGACTGCAGACAGGTAGAAACTTTAATATTAGAATTAAAGAACATATATGCTGTCTAAAAAGTAACAATTTTTCAGAATTTGCCAATCATCTAATAAAAAACGAACATAATTTTAATCAGAATAAGAAAAGATTAAAAATGAATAGTTTAGAATTTTTAGAAATCAATAAAAGTATTAACAATAAAGAAATATTATTAAATAATATCTTGAGTAAAACCGGTGGTTCGCCACTGCTAAATTTATTTTCCAACGGTTTAACTTGTCCTAATTGATGCAACTCATTAGTTAATCATATCTTAATGTAAATCTCATTTGTATTACCATTATGGTTTGTTTGTTTTTCTATCATCACCTCCTTGCCTCCCATTTTTATTTGATTTTTATTATAATATATCAGAATAGTAAAATTAAAATCATTCGTACTTAAGCAAGCATTTGTGAAAGTAAGTCTTTCTGAGGATGCCTCTGAAAGAGCGAAACACGTGTCACAGTTTGTGGCACAATAAGTGGAATAATCTAAGTTATTTTATTATTAAAACATGACTTCTTTTCCATCAATTCGACGTCATGACATGTCACTGAATAATGAAGGGCGTTCCGTAGAGCTACGATATCTTGCCATTTTTTTAGGCAAAACTATACTTTCAAAGTTTTCTATTTTATCAATTGAACAAAGAAACGAAGAAGAGAAACGCACTATAATGCTTATGTATTACTTATACGAAAAAGTAGTTGATTCAGAACGAAGAGAAAAAAGCATTAAAAGCCGAATTAATATGCAGCGAAAATAAAACTCAAAATAATAAATTTCACGATTACCGGTACTTAGAAGTGGCAACACTCTTTATAATGTAGAATAATTGGCCAATAAAGAAACATTTTTATGATTGTGGGAAGCAGCGGACGATTTACAAGGCGGAGGATCGAATAACACCAAATGGGCTGGCAAAGAATCATTATTATGTATAATAGTAATTTCAAATAATAAGTAATTATGCGCCTATTTTAATCGGGGACGGAAAGCATTACCAAAATAATCCTTAACAAAACGCAATTGATAAAAAAATTAAGCCTTGTGTATTTATGTGTTATTTCCCTTGACAATGGAATATTACTGGATAAATAAGAGTGCAATCAAAGTATTTAATCCTTTATTACGAAAAGCGGCAAAATAATTTATACTTAACTTATATTTTACACGGTCCACAAAAAGGCGTGTAAAAAAGTGATATTATCATAACTTTTTTACACAAAAATCGCGATAAGTGGCTTGAATGGATCAAAAAAATAAGGGATTGGAGAACAAAAATTTTACACGGAAGATATCACAAAAAATCGTGTAAAAAGTGATGTAATAGAAAAACTGAAGATTAATTTGCTGAATTAAAAACAAACGAACAACATTGTGGTATAGAAAACCGTGTAAAAAAAGGTATTAATGAAGACCCTATAAGTAAATAAAAAAAATATATTCGTAATATGTGTTATAATTAAAAACAAAATAATACTATTCATCACTACTTGGTTATGTACGAGAACTTTTATGAGAGACTAGACATAAATCGCTTTCATCGCTATAAATGTTTGACACGTCTAGCGTGTTAGGATCTAATGAAGCCTTTTGTATGTTATTACTGTATTGTGTAGTGTAATTTCTTGTTATTGTGAAATCCGTTATCAGTGTTGGGAATCGTGTTAAAACAAATAATTAGCGAACAAATCGTGTCAAAAAAAGTCAAGTGTAGTTACTGTAATTGTTCTTAGAGCAGCAGTATTGTTAATAAAAATCGCAATCGAATTTTAATCCGTTAAACAGGCCAGAGCCAAACGAACATGATTTTATCGTAACAATGGTTTTGTAAGATATACTTAAGTATGTCTAAAAAAATTAAAAATACGTGTTTTGAAAATTTCGATCAAAGGTACATATTGAATACACATTCATAAGAAAAAAAATAGTATTTATCTAAATCAATGATGAAATATAAATAATCATTGTATGTGTAATAATAATAAGTAATAGTCGCCAATTAAATAAGTATTATACCTATTCTAGTAATTATCTATAGAATGTGTATTTCTTATCACAGTTGTTATTATCAGGTGTATCAAGATGTTTTAAATATCATTGTTAGATTACACAGGTATTCCTTTGTAAGAATCGTTTTTGTATACTTGCTTACTAGGGATTCCAACTATTCGTCATTATCAACTTTTCGAATATCGAATAGTAAAACTGAAACTATCCGGATATATTCATTAAATATATATACTAAAATAATAGATTAAACAGTACATGTTTCAAATTTGTTTTTAACTAAGTTTTAATTGTTCCTGCCATTAAAAATACTCGTTCAGTGGCGGTTGACGTTGGCTTTATTGTTATACATATAAGTGTTTTAAACAACACGTTCATGTTTCTGCTCTTTTTTTAAATTGATAGAAATGTTTGAAGTATTTTTTCAGACTATTTGTACATTCATCATTTTTGGTTTCCACGAGAGATAAAATTGAGCTTTGCATTTCACGATGCAATTTGGAAGTTGAAAAAGAAAGAGGTGTCACTTCCACACCAGAGTCCTGAGAAGTATTTAAAATTTCTTCATTAGATAATGAACTTAAATGTGAAGAAACTATTATGTGATCTTTCGTATATTATGCAAAAAAAAAATACGAGTACTATTCGGATATTTCCCCAAATATTCGAATATCGAATAGTTTAAAAAGGGTATCAGTGTATGGGTTTACGAGTTTTAAATTCGTAAAAAAGGACAATAAACGTTTTATGTTTATAGGCATAATAATATAAATATATAGCTTTAAAGATTAGTCATAATTAATTTAAATGCAAAGAAACGGATAATCTGTTATTGACGCAGTAAAATAATAGGCAACACTGTATTAAAGTGACAATAGTAAGTATCATGCGATAATTTTCGTAGATTTTGAATATGGATAACTAAACTGAAAAATAACCTTTCACACAATGTGATGTTATATCAAGAGATTTTTTTTCATTAAATTCATCACATTGTCTTGGAAGAAGTCTGATAACACCTTTGTGTAATGGTGCATGCATAAAATGTCATTCTATAATTGTATACACATATCGACTAAGTGACGCTCTTTTTTTTAGGTATTATAAACGACCTTTACTGTAAATAATTACTGCATGTAAATTAGAAATGAAATTATAACACATTTCAGGATAACATCAAGATTAGTGTTATGAATGGTTTGTACGCAGGGGTGGCTGGAGGGGGCTCGGAGGAGCTCGCCCGAGCCCCTTGTTAATTCAAGAAAATAGTTCGTCTCAATTTTATCTATGGTGTAAAAGCATTATGACTGAGATTTACCGAGCCCCTTGTTAAGATATTACCAGCCCACCGCTGTTTGTACGTCACCTACCTAACTATCAGAAGAGATTTGTCCTAAATAATAGCTCATCGTAAAACTGTACCTGCATAGGTAATACTTTTGTAAATGGTTTGCTAAGAAATTAATAAGTTTTGTTTTACAAATTCAAATGTAAGCGCTCACTGCTAAAAAGGTTATGTGAGTGGGAAACAAATTTAATGCTAAGCAGGTACGTATGCAGAAGGAAATGTGAATATGTTTTCGAATTCTCAGGTGTGCCAACAAATTAGCTTTTCTTTATCCGACCCCGCTAGTTGGCAGATTTATTCGACGTGTTAACGAACGTTCATCGAAGTCATAACCAACTTTGTTTAGCCCGAGGCCTTCGATGACCTGAATCCGTCCTTGTAAATATTGCGTCTCGTGTACGTACCTCCGTGCCTACATATTTAATTAAAGAATCAAAAACTTGTTTTTATATGTTTGGGATTTAAAAAAAAAGCGAGCGTATCCGCAAGACGTGACAAACTGTTCTCAGTATTTGAAAAAGGAATGTTGCACATCTTCGATAAGTAAATAAGTACCTACAATTTAATTGAATATACAATAACATTTGTTTGAAATCTATGTGTTCTCAAAGACTTAGTATTTTTTAATAGTAACAAAGACTTACCCTTTCTCGTCTCCCAATAGTAGCGATATATCAGGTATCCTAAAGCAATCAACGCTATGGTTGCGAATAAAGTACCAAATACAGCTCCGGCGATACTGCCGCCTCCGTAACATGTTCCTTCTTCCGCGGCATTTACAAAATTACTTGTGAATATTAAGAAAACACAACTTAAAATAACCCACATTTTGGAGGATTCCATTGTGAAATCTCCCTTAACTATTTATTTATACCAAAACAACACTTTCCTATAAATTCGGAACGATTTGTTGTCATTGAGAATAGAAAGCACTCTTATATCTGTCACTTGACCGATTTGCCGATACACATAAGCGAAAAATATTGATTATTTATCGGCGGTTAACTTTCACAAAAACAATATGCACCGTTTACGTATGTACCGAGTATTTGGAATGGCGCAAAATACGAAAAGTATGATGGCACAAGAAATATTACAATAAAATAATAACGACGCCGAACCCGACTGTCAGTGCAGAAATATGGGTAAAACGCACTTTACATATAAAAAATGATTAAATCCTCGTATGTTTAGGAATGCATCAACAACAAACACTGCATTCAGGCGCTAAGAAAATCAAGACACGGCAATAATATCCACCGCCGCAAAGGCGGCCTGTCACTTTAAAACTTCTCAAGGCTGCCAACTTCACGAAACAGTAGAAAACATTCTGCCGGGGTTGCGTTCGAAAAATATTTGAATAAGTTTATGATTTTTAAAACTTAATCCATGGCAATCGCGAGCGAATCGTTTGACGCACTGATTTGTTGCGATTATTTAAATTTTCGCGACCGCGGGAAACGCTAGCGGCCGTAGTAACTGCTCTGTGGCCGCCGCCTGTATGCCGCGATACGACACGTGAAAATATTTCACGGAAAGAACCGATCGGCGCGCTTCGGGCTTCGGTATGTACTCGGAGACACCTGTTTGAGCGCTCAAATCTGACTCTGGGAAGGTGTATATCAGGTATCCAGAACTGTTTCGATGAAAATAAAAAGAAAACTAATACATATAATGTGTGTATCTGCAATTAAAATTCCGGCAACTCTAATATCTCACAAAAAGGCTGAGCATTTCATTGCCAGAAGAAATGGAGGTAGATTTTTTTATTTTTTATATTGTATTCTTCTCCTCACTTTTGGGTATATGCCGTATATAGATTGTAGCACATTTCTTTTAAATCAAAAAGTTTACTATTGACTCAAAATATATCATGTAAGTTTACTTTTATTTGAACTAGAAAAAAAAATCGTATTACGGGCGTTAAGTCTGGTATGACCGCTTCTAAGAAGTGAAGCAATCCATAGTTTTCCAGAATTGTATAGAAAGTGGATACCAATTTTCAATTTTCAATACTCAATTTATGGCTTCCCATCTTTCTTCGCCACATCTTCATATTCCATAAATATTGTCTCCAAATCAAAATTAACTTATTTTTGGCATATAAATATTTTTTTGCAACTGATTCCAAATTATTTTAATTGAATTGAAATAATATTAACCTAATTTCATTTTTTTTTCTAAATACGTGATCATGCGGCTTTGAAAACTACCAAATGAGAATAATCCATACGGACCATACGGAAAAAAATAGAACAATATTTGAGAATGGATTCATCCTCAGAATCATCAACATTGCGATATCAACAATCCATTATTTTGTACACCTGTTGTAAAGTAATACAACAACAAACATCATACATGATCATTATACTCATACATGTTCATGGAACGACACTCACACATGCAAATGTACACGCTTGTTTTCTTCCATGTTTGGAGTCTGAAGAGTAGAGGCGTACCGAAAGCTTACACGGTATGAGATTAGAATGCGGCAACAATATGTTTATTGGTTGCAAAACTGAATCTATAATTTTCTATCTTTCCTTTTGATGTATGAAAATTCAACAGATGAACCTTGAAGAATATTTTGATGAATCCAGAATCTATGAATTATTAATAAATAACATATCCAAAAAATTATGATAATACATCAATTGTCATATGTTTACTTACGGCATAAATATTATAGATACGGTGACATTTTAAAATATTAATTCATATTTCCTATGCCAGTGGTAGAGAATCTCAACGTGCCGGGCAAAAAATACGTTTAACTATATATATATTACCATGTCCGCGTTTTTATCTCAACAGAAGTGTTTATACGAGAGCTGATTGTTACTCAGGTGCTCAACCTCTCTTTTTTCCGAAGAGAGTAGGAATAGAAGGATAGGTCTAGGACAGGACTAGTGGTAAGCTAATTGCTCTCGATACGCCTTGTTCATAGTATATGATGAATGGGAGGGGGGAATTCAAGACATCACGTACACCCATGCATTCGAATAGAAATTCATAAATCGATTGAAAAATCATTTTATAAAACTGTCCGTACTGGGATTCGAATCCGTGACCTCTGTAGCCGAAGCCAATGAGGTTGACTACTCGAACACACAGGCGGCAATACTACAGTTTAATAATTTATTAGTAACATAATGTTTCATCTTGAAGAAAGATACATATTTATTTATCGAATAATTGCGAAAAATCCTTTATCAGAAAAGATTTTTTTTGTGCAAAATATTAAAATTTATGAATCGCTTACCGGGCAGCAAATTTTTTGAACGTGAAAACTCGGTCACGCGAGCCCCAGGTTCGCCATTTTTGCCATATACCATAGGAAGGTATTTTTTAAATGCGATGGGAGAATTAAATCTTAGCAATAGATAGTGATAAAAAAGATAAACTTTTATTTATTATAAGCGAAACTGGTCCCGACCTTAATTAAGAGTGTGTAATTTAAATAAAAAAACGACGAATACTAACATATTTCTGATTGTATTGTTTATACATCATACCTATATTCTTAGCACGCCACTGATGATCAGTGAGACTATACATACATGCGATAAACATTTAAACATGATACATTAAACTATTTTGAGAAATCAGCCGTAATTCATTAAATTCATTATTAATGTTGCTTTAACCACTCGTTCAATCAATGCGGTCAAAATTTTACTAAAAACAATTTCGAAAACAATCCAAGAATTCGGGAAGGTTGGTCATGTGCAAATGCATACTGGTAATACTGATCCAGCGTTTCATAGATTGATACGGTCACAGAATAATATTGATATCTTAGAATACATTTAATTAAACCTCTTAATAAGCTTCGAGGCTTGGCGAGAAGGAAATGACAATCATTTACAAAGTAGAATATCAACAATAATTATGTTACTGCCGTCTTATCATAACACAATTCTCATATTATATATCTCGATTCTTTGAAAATACTTTTGGAGAAGAGATTGGTTGAAATATAATATCGAAAATTAAGAATTTATTTTTAAAAAAATGTGACAATATTTTCAATTTATAATAGTATATCAATAATTAATTGGGCTGGAACTCTGCAAACATAAAAACACGACTTTCTTATAAATGAACAATAAGATTGTATTTACTCATTCGCTTAAATCTAGTATATATCATATGTGAAAAATTAATCTTAGTATATTATCGTTTAAAATTTCGCCTCTAATCTCCCAAGCTAAGGCACTTGAATTATTTTCAGAGGGCAACACTAGTCATTCTGAATTCAAACTTTTATCATAAAGAGAAAGCTTCATTGCAATTATTTTGGCATGGCTTAAAGAAACGAATAAAGCATGGCTCCATTCGACTGACACCGAGGAATAATATTGTCCGATTGTGTGTTTCATTATTTTACACATCCAAATTGTATAGGCAGGCTACGAAATAGATGGTGACGTTGAATGATTATTTTATTAAACCTCTTTTCGACGCTGTTAATGTATAAAAAGAACTTCTCTCAATTAAAACCGGTGGGGCAAGTATCTCGGACATGAAAACGGGAAGTTTTATGATAGGTTTTTGAGTTGCCTGCTGAGCATCGCGTAGTGGACTGTTTTTTTTGTTTAATACGTATACACTTTTACAAGTTTTCAACACACGACAGTAAAGATAACGCAGAATTAAATTAGCGAATTCTGTACCTAACTAAAATATATATTTGTTTGTTTGTTGTACCGTAAGTAAATATTCTTTTATTGAAAAAATATTGTTCTGGAAAGACACTTTTTTGTGATTGGTGGTAGTCCCACGACCTTCCTGAACCATTCAATCTCAAAAGATGTCACAAAAGAATGAGTACATTACATCTTAAAGCGTGGTACATTAAATGCCTAGAATTAAAATCACTAGAGGTAAACTAAACAAGAATTTAAAAATGTCAATCAACTCGAGAAGCAAAAACATCTACTCCAAGATAGATATGAAAATGGATGCTGAGAAAATCAATACTTGATATTGACCTTGACCAGTGTCGACCCGGAACCATTTATAATTGCTAATCGTAGTATTATCGCTAGATAACAAAGATTAATTATTTAGGTGTATGTAATAATTAATAAGCTAACACCATATGCACAATTAAAAAGCGTACAATAAGTACTATATGAAATACTTTTAAAAAATAAATAGGGTAAAATATCAAGGTATTTCAGTTCTACAGTTTTTATACAATACCTACAATACCTTGATATTTTAAACTATTAAAATGGAGTTCTACCAAGTAAATGCCAAATCAATAAATAAATTTAAAAAATACATTGTCAATCGAACTAAAATTTGTACATACCCTACCCTGTTGTTTTTAAATATGGAATAAACAAAAAATCCTCTTCTAGCAAGTTAGCCAACCTAATAACGTAAAAATGTGGCAAGTAAACATATGTTTTTATTGTAAATGATTATCATAACGACAAAGGAAATGTTATTGTAATTTTCCATATGAGAAAATTTCCACACAATAAATCTATCTGATACGTGGGAATATTGCATGGATGAAAAAATCATATTGAACGGACACAATTGATACTACAAAAACAAAACAAAAAGAGCACAGACAAAATTATTTATCAATCGCCATTTTATGATGTAAAACAGCATAATAATTTATTTTACGTCATAGTAATTGCGCATGCGTATTTCAAGACTTTTTTTTAAAATACCATTCGCTCAACCACTCGTTCGTTATAGAGGGGAAGTATCGAGAGAACTGGTTGTAAATTTGTATATAGCAAGAACTAAATAAAAAGGAATGATAGAAGACAGGGTTGAAAGTATTTTAAAGACTCAATAGTGTTCGAATGTATGATATGGAATCAGCTCAGTTGGTACATGACAATAGAAAGACCAGCACCAGCCTATGACTCCGCAACCGAGCGGATATCTTCATTCAGGGAAATTATGACACTTTCAGAATTCCCTTTTGAACGAAATAATGGCCAATAGATAATATTTCTAATTAACCAGGACTGTGTAGTCGTTAAAAAATAAAACGATTTTGACTCAGACTTAAAATTAAAATACGGTACTGACCTGACTCTGAATTCGACTTAAAATAAAATGGGAAAAAAAAACTTTTTTTAGTCATTTCCCTTCTAGTAGACACAGTAATTATTTCACAATGAATAGGCTTATTTTCCAATCTAATACTGTATATGTACATATATATGTATATATACTTACCGACAGAGCCGAATTTACTTATGTATATGCTAAAAAGGCTGAAGTAGAGGTCTGCACGGGCCAAAATTTTACAAAACTACCCGGTCCGAGCCCGAAAAACTCACGCCCGACCCGGCCCGGGCCCGAGTCTAATGCCGCACTTGTTACCCGAACCCGACCCGAAGCACCGAGAAATTTGAAATCCTCGATTTGGTATACTTTTTCCCCAGATTATCTCCGAAAGTCCTTTTTTTTTTTTTTTAGCTCACCGAGGAATTTGAAATCCTCGATTTGGTATACTTTTTCCCCAGATTATCTCCGAAAGTCCTTTTTTTTTTTTTTTTAGCTCACCGAGGAATTTGAAATCCTCAATTTGGTATATTTTTCCCAACATTATATCCCAAATTCCAAAGCCCGGCCCGGCCCGAGCCCGACTCTCGATTGCGCTTACCCGCCCGAGCCCGGCCCACGGGCCGGGTCGGGCAAGAGCCCGTGGGCCAGGCCCGGGCCCGTGCAGACCTCTAGGCTGAAGGCTTGGGCATCAAAATTTTGGGGGCCTCCAGCCGAGATGCATATTTTTTGATAAATATTTTGTTTATTAAATACTATGTTATTATTATATTACATATTGTATGCGTCTTTTATAACCCTGCCAATTCTCTACTCTAAACATTTGGGTTTAGGGGCATCACCGAACTCGCTTCATCTAATTCCGGCCCTGCTTACAGGTTAAAACTTCCCAAATGAACGAAGGAGTGAATTCCTCTTATCTTATTACCTCGATGAAGAATCTTTCCCTGATTTTTTTTTGTAATCTTACAAAATACTATTAATTTATCAAATAGTTTAATTTTATTTTATTATGGATTCGTAGTTCTAATATATTTTTTTGGCCAAGTAGTATTCAGTGGCGTTTATTTTGACTCTAGTTTTTTGCATACACAAAATAAAAGTTAAATAAGGAGTCGTCAGTTTCCGACTCCGACTCCAAAACCCTGGAATAAGCGGAAAGAGAAGGCTGTTTAAAAAATAAGCGGATATTTTTTTACACCATCTGGGTTATATATTGAAATGTATTTATTAAATTGTACGTGTGCCGTTCTAAGCTAAGGCCATCGACATGTTGCATTGCACGCTTAGTGGTTGCTCCTGAAATAAATAAAATTACTATAATTAATATTGATATAATGAAAGTCAAATAAATTATAATGGTGGTACGGTATGCTATGGTGAAGTAATATTTAGTTTTGCATGTTAGATTTATTTGCTCGCCTTTTGGCGCTGTGCATTAAGGGGGTATTCTAGTGTAGAGGCACGAATTTTGTGTGTTTTTTCGAGCTCTGTAAAAAAAAACAAGAAAAAATTTTACCGTCCATTTTTTACCATTCGTTTATTTATATTTTAAAAATATATAAAAAATTTTAAAAAAAATCAAAACTCGAAAAGTTATCGGCTGGTAAAGGGAGGGGTCCAAAAAAAGATGGTGTCCTGACGTACACGATTCCAACCTTTCTGGTCATCTGAAAAAAATATTTTTGACGGATTCTTAATTAATAAAAATTTCGCTATAGCCCCTACCTCTAAGAAGTAAAAAATAAAAAAAATCAGAAAATGGCAGCCGTTTAAAAAAAATATATTGAATTTTTACGTTTTTTTAACCGTTTCAATTTTTTTAAAAACAGTAAAAATTCAAATTTTGACTTAAATCTGCTACGGGCTATATAAAAGTGTATATAGAAGGTTCACACAAAATTTCAAATAAATCGGTTTGGTAGACTTGAGATATTATGTACGTCAGCTTGAAAAAAGTAGTTTCGAGAAAAACGTGTTGAAAGTTTTGAGTTTCGATCTGTTTCGGTCGGACCAGCTTAGTTGCTGCGTCACCAAAATTACTGTAACTTAGTAAATAATTAAAATTTTAAAGATATACTCTCAAATGTCTAAGCTTAAAAAAAATATAAAAAAGAATTCACTACACTAGAATTCCCCCTTAACAATAACAGCTCTAATTGCAACAAAAAAATTAGCGTAATTACAGTTGTTAAAATGCGAATTTATTGTGTAATTCATTGTGAGTTAACGCCTCCGTGCTTCCTTTAGAAGAAGAAATTTAATGAAATAAAAATGCACGCTTTTATTTTAGGTTTTTTTTTCTGTAGTGAACTTCAAATCCCAATTCCATCCATGTATTGAAGAAACTGGAAGAATGGTAGGAAAATAATAATCAAAACATTTTTTACGCTTCCAATGAAAACAGATTGACACATATTTTCTGTTCTTGGTAATATTAACTGGAGTTGAAATAGGAATAAATAAAAATTCACATCTCGCAAAATTTTTTAAAAAATAGTCATAAGAAACGTTGCATTCAGTTCTGTAAATAAATTCAATTTTGGACTGCAGATTGTGCACAACTGGAGTAAAAAAAACAAATTAGTACGCAAACCCATAGGAAGTGCGCAAAAGATATTTTTAAAAGAAGGTTATTGATTGGTAAACAATTAATAGGCTTAACCCATTTCTTACAACCACATAGCCGAAAAAATCCATCGTAAATATATAATAATAAATATTTTAATTAAATAGATCACCAGTTTTCTTCTACATCTTTTCATGATCATTGACTTGATCACACAGTGACACCCAGTCAATGTGGTATTGGATCAATGCACCCCTTGTATATGCAGGTGCGGTTATATTTCATGAAATAATATTCAAACATAACATTTATACCATTCACTCATTTTAAATTCCTCCTGTATTTATTGTTTACAATTAATATTAAAAATTGTCTATTATAAAATAAATATGTAGACAATAAATACACGAAGAATTTAAAATGAGTGAGTGGTATACATGTAATGTTTGAATATTATTAATGAAATATAACCGCCCCTGCATATAAAAGGGGTGCATTGATTCAATGCCACATTGACCGACCGCCACTACAAAACCGTCCATGGATTAAAAATAGATTCTGATACCAAAAAAAATAGAGTTATTCTGAATACCAAAACCAACACAATTAAGCCTTGTAATAATGCCGCCTGTGTGGTCTAGTGGTCAACGTCGTTGGCTTCGGTTACGGAGGTTCCGGGTTCGAATCCCGGTACAGACAGTTTTATAAATTGATTTTTCAATCGATTTATGAATTTCTGTTTGAAGGCATGGATGTATGTGATGTCTTGAATTCCCCCCTCCCATTCATTCTATCCTATGAACGGCGCGTATCGAGAGCGATTAGCTAACCAGTAGTCCTGTCCTACCCCTATCCTTCTATTACTACTCCCTTTAGTAAAAGAGAAGTTGAGCAACTCAGTAACAAGCAGTTCTCGCAAAAACACATCTGTTGAGATAAACTCCATTAAGAGTCCATATGCTCCACATTGGAAGCGGACATGGTTTAAAAAAATTGTATTGCAAATTTGAATTATTTTGATTCTGTACACTTACATAAATTTTGTCGATAACGACCCGGGTCTCACCTTTAGGCATCTTCTGGTTATAACCAGAAGATACCGAAAGGCATAATTCAAAGTTGACATTAAATTTCCACTAATCACCTTCAGTCGAAGTTCTAAAAAAAAAACTTTCTATTGCAGTAATTATCGTCATTAATGAATGGTAGGTACTGCAGTGAATAAGTTATTAGTATAATTGTTCTGTTCCATTTCTTTGATTTCCCCGGTTTATTTTGGGTCATAGCAACTACGATATTTTTTTTTATATGACTATCCTCAATCTTAATATGTAGAAGAGAGATGAAAAAAGAGACACTTACTAGAGGCGATTTTGATCGGGTACATACTTATAATATAGGCGGGTATGTTGCTTTTATTACTGGGTGATTACAATCGATTGGCGATATTTATATTTATATTATTTAAAAAAAAAATATTACAATAATTAGCATATAATTTTAAGTACTCATCAGCGGCAGCGCAGTTTTACATCGGAGGTTATGGCAGCGGCGTAGTCACCTCATAGCAGAGTCATGCAATGCATATGGGGTCCAGCGAAAAAGGGGACTTAAATTTCTTCAAACTCAATATGACGAATTGCGTGAGGGAGGGCTTGCATTAGGGCCTCAAATTTCGGACAGCGCTGGGCTGCCAATACGTTAACAAGGGGCTCGCTTAATCTCAAAGCAATTCTCGGTGTTCCGGAGAAGGAGTGATTTTTTTATCACTCCTTATACAATTACAAACATGCAATACTAAAATAAGCAATCGGTTGTTACTAAATATACTTATATTACGTACAACTGTAAAGTTATCGATGTATATGGCTAAAAATGTAATACTTTGTAAACTGAAGCTATCGTAGGTAATATATGTCAGAAATTGCAGTTATATACTAATTTTATCTGAGAATATTGTTTTCTCCTAAATTAACAAGGGGCTCGCCGACCTTAGTAAAATTTAACAAGGGGCTCGCATAAGCCCCTCCGAGCCCCCTCCAGCCCAACCCTGCGTATATGGAAAATTTTAACTTTATATATGCATGTATACATAAATGTGAGCGAACTAAGAATATTACGACGCGTGTGTAGCCATAAAAACAATCCGGAAAAATCAATCAAATATAACGAATCTGCATTTGCTGGGGTTGCAATAAACGAGAAGGGGTGAGTACACGAATATCGAAAATGTACATTCAAGACTACATAATATAATTTCATATTATTATAAAAAAATATGAGTAATCAAATTTAATGTTACTATATCGACTGTGGAAAGGAAAAAGGACGTAACCCACACATATTAAATTTTACAGGAGGCGCTAAAAACGTGTTTTGATGATTTTGTGACATATGCAAATTATGAATTATACACAATCTTGAAGTGCACGGAGACTTCTAAACTGGTGTTTAATTGACATAATTTAATATTAATTAAAGAAATTGTCTAGGAAAAACCTTTATTTCAGTCTTTTTTCTTGGTTTTAATTTTTTACAAGGTCATCTTTTTCAAACTTAAAAGCTAAATTTAGATACTAATTCGACATTTGCAGCTTGCATCCTTTTGATAGAGCGTGTATCAAGTTTGATACATCGTGATTATCGAAAAAAACCTGTTTTAAAAAAACTGTGGGTTACGTCCTTTTTCCTTTCCACAGTCGAATTATTAAAATTAACTTCTTGCCGTCGAATCAATCGAAAATATTAATATCATTACGTTTAATATTTTTTCATCATCGGACCTGCCTAAGAACACGTTATAAAGAAGTGAGTAGAGGGCTATAAATATTAAAATATTAAAGTTATATCAAATCAAATGAGTCATTTATTTTATGGTTATGTTGTAAAGTGTACTTATAGCTAGCTACCTACACATATTCATATGAGAAACTGGTATGCACCTTCTTATAGATATCGTTAACAATCGGAATGCGGTACAGACTCGACTACAACTACAAAACGCCTTAACACAAATAAAATCGTCGAGGGAAAAACACTTCTTTAATACAATAAACTTCAGGTCTTAATCGATTGAATGTTAATTTAATTTCGAAAAGCTGATTGTAATAAATTATTTATTTGAATATCTCTGTATAAAGAGGGAGACGCGAGAAGTGGATAAAAAAACAGCACAAAATGGATGCTGTTTGGAAGTATTTTTTTTTGTAACTGTTGTCAGATTAGATTATCGTTTATAGAAGTGTATGCGGTCCCAATCGTTATTGTTTTTGATTTCGATGGTATACTTAAAATATAGAAGCAGCGTTCTAAGAAGCATATTCAATTTTAAAAAAGGAAAGAAGAAGAAAGAATGAAAAAGAACAATTTGGTTTTGATTGTTTACATAAATTGAATGAATTATTAATAGGTAGCATCATTTCATGTATGAATTCGAAACCGATCCTTTGTCCCTAGTTACATAACACAAGCAATTAATTGCTTCCAAAATATTAACCGTCGCAGAAATATGTCAACACAAGTAAAAAGAAGGAATCTTAGAGTATTAGCAAAATTTATACTTTGAGCAATGATGTTAACATTCGCGGCTCGGAGACAAGAAAAATACCTCTCTTCCGATGGGGGTCGTTTAGAGCATGGTTTCTCAACGGTGGGCCATGTGGCCCCCCAGGGGGCCACAGCGTGTTCCAAGGGGGCCACAGAGATTTATTTTAGTTTTGGGGAGCCACAACACATTTCAGGGGGGCCACGGGCAAATTGAGGATTTCAAGTTTCTCGGTGAGCTAAAAAAAAAAAAAAAGCTGTTCTTGGAGATATTCTGGGAAAAAGTAAGAAGAGCTAAAAAAAAAGGAAGGTAGGGGGCCACAGAAAAATAAAGTCACTCAAAAGGGGCCACGCTACCAAAAAGGTTGAGAAACACTGGTTTAGAGTGTTTTTCCACTCTAAATAAAATTTTCCCAATGCAACAATATTAAACATGTAAACATTTTTTAGAAAGCTTTAAATGTAAAATTACGACTTCGAGTTGTAAATTAATGCTGTCGGAGGATTAAGTAAAAATTACCTGGAGATAATAACAAAAAAAGTTATTTTTACTTCGCACGTGCAGGCGAAAAATGCCCTTACCATTCACAGTGACTTATTATTGGCAGTGATTTTTTTTGAAAATTAAACATGAATAACAATAAATATGAGCCCCGCTGAGCACACTGGCCCGTATGCGTATGTCCCGCTGTATGATGGTTACGCCACTGCCACTTCTATGATATATTAAACCGTAGCATAAATAAAATATTATAATATTTAATCGTATTGTTTATAATAACAGCTTAGTTTTCAGTGTTCATAGAATATTGTGTATTTTGGTTTCAGCTGTAATTTTAAATTACAGACATTACAGTCTCCTCAAAAATGAAAACATCGAAAAAAATTTACGAAATACTATAGTTCAGTTATTCTACAGATCATGATATAGGTAGGTAGTACAAAACAATACTTAAGGATCTCACAATCACTTTATATTATTGTATATCATCCACATTGAATTGCAATTTTACAGTCATAGAATGTTTTCGAACCCCTGATTACAAGAAAATTTTAGTTTTTAAAAACGTCTGATAAAATCGTTACGGCCACTGGAATAATTTCGCAATTTAATAATTAATTTGAGTAGATTACCTTTTTAACGTATAGTATTTTTTCAAATCTAATGACTTAAGAATGACGCATATGCATTGATTAAATTAATTACTCGAGTCCAATTAATTTATGAGCTGTTTTACAATTACTATTTTTATAGATTACAAAAAAATGCTTTTTTGTAATATGATTAAATTTTCAGTTGAAGAATATTTATTTTAAAAATAATAATCATCGGGATTGTCCAAAAAGAAAAAAGTTTGGGAAACTTTTACGTCATTTAATTTATCAAGGCAAATGTCAGATCATCATACTTTAAAGATAAAATATTCTATCGTTACTACATAGAAATATTCATGACTATGTAGAGAAAATATTTCATCCATAATATTATTTTTTTAATATGACTGTCTCACAATTTGTACATAGTCCGCAATATTATCCTGAGCCCGATTCTCGATCGTCTTTACCAATGTTTCCGCTAAAATGTGGCCGCACACAGAAATATTGTAAAAAGCTGTTTGTTCTACCAAAAAATATGCAAATAATGGGTTGACTTGCTGGACTCCAATCTAATAAAGCATCAAGCGATCGGGTATGAATAATATTGTAATTTTCATACACATCGTTGGTTCTTAGAGTTTTTTAGCGGCATGATATAATAACGAATGCATTTATCAAACGTCCTACTTTTATATCTGCGCACATTTAAATTAATTGTAGAAAGAAGTGGATGGTTCGCACACACAAATTAAAAATTAGAGGGAACGTTGGACTCCTTACACGCCCAAGTCCGGTCCATTGGCCGGACCGGGTCAAGTCCCGTAAGCCAAATCTCGGCCAAAAATGTAAATTCGAACTCGAATTGATAATTGAAAAAATTAGTAAAGAAAGGCTAAGTAAAAGTATGTTTAATATTTAAAATATAAATGCGTGATGGTTTGAAGATATAGAAAATTTGCCATCTATCATATTACTAAAACAGGAGTACCATATACCCTACAATAAAAGAAGTATACTGTGATTAAATATGTATAAATTAAATACAATTGTATGACTCTAGTAACCAATCATACCAATATTAATCATCTTGACTTACCAAATTCACATGACTACCACCACCCATGGAATCGTCTCTGGGTTACTTACTCCATTGGAGATACTAATCACAAATAGCATTGTGAATATAAAATTAATTTACATTAGCAATCTACATTTATCAACCCATGGCTGCGATAGGATCATCGACAACCCGTAAGTAAAGCCGGGTCAAAAGATCATAAGAGAATACGTAGTCATCTCCTAGCTGTGCATGAAGATCGCGATTCTTCGTAACGAGTACTGTTTAACATATTATGTGTGTTTTGTTCTATACTAATTATTAATTGAGTTTGCAAGTAACGCAAGGCGCTTGATGGGTACCATTTCAAAAATCAGTAATTATTTACTAATACCCACGACAAAATACCCAATATATACCAAAAAAATGTAATAAGTAATATTATACAAAAACACAAAAATAATATATGAACGAATACTTAATTCATATACATAATATTTAAACGTAATTTAGTGTGGGAGGCAGCAGATTGCAAATTTCGGATAAGAATCGGTTTGTGTACCTGGTAAATTCCAATTTTGTTTATTTTCCCAATAGTTAATTACACTATATAAGGGTGTGTTAGGAAGACATAAAATATAATATGCATGTCTGTGGTGCATCACACAAAGTTGTCTTCTTTTCATAGAAAATCAATTGTATAAATGTAAAATCGACAAGCAATTCTTCAAACATTACTCCATTAGTGATTGTGGTAACTTCTTAACAGCTGCTGAATTGACAGAATGTATTGAATTCTCAAATGTGTTTATCTAATCAGTCCATCTGAATTAATAGCCTTAAATTTGCAGTGCATTCTCCATGGTTGGCCATCACAAACGGGAAATAGTTAACTCAAAAGCTTAGCGTTAATTTAGATTAAATTTTAATTTCATTACACATAATATGTGTATTTAGAGTATGAGATAAACGCAGCAATACCAAAATAATTACTCAACATCCGTTTTTGGTATAAAATTCTGTTTCGTTGAGCTGTTTATTTCAGCAACGACTTTATGAAGTTATGCATGTTGGGCAGGGCCGCGCTTGGCAGGCGTGCGGCACATGCAACGCGCGAGGGTGGCCAAAGCAAACGCAAAAACGATTATTTTGAAAAAATGCAATTACTCGATGCAAAATTTATAAAACTCACGTTGCTTTTCTTTTTTTTTACATTTTCTCACAGAAAGGTCAGGTATAAATTTCTCATCAAGGCCGCCACAAAAGAAAGATGTGTTAAGTACATCGCAACAGTTTTGATATTTTTTGTCTAGAACCAAAGCTTTTTTCCCCATGTAACTCGGTGGAACGCCGTCCCGAGATCTTTTTTCTCTGCATTTTTAATGTTAATCAATATTTTTATTCGGATTTGAAAACTATTGATTTTTGAATCTTGTATTGATGTGTTACGCTTTTCAAGAATTTTCATAACTGAGTTTAGAACTTAAATTTCAAAACTGTAATGGCAAAGTGAACTTTCATATTACAAATCAAACAATAAATGCACTAGTTCAAGTTTTTGAAGAGATGAAACATAATTTGGACTCTTTTACAAATGTGCTGCAGTAGCTGCAGGCGATCGGCGTTTTTGTGGAGTTAAACTTTGGGAGACAAAAAGAGAGTTTGAGCAACTGGGTAACAAGCAGTTCTCGTAAAAAACCACTTTTGAAATACCCCAATTAGGAAGCCATATTCTCTATATAAGGATCGGGCATGGATTAGATTTTTTTTTGACAAGAACTTTTAGCACTGCCTAGAATAATTATAATATACTAGATACCGCTATCAAAAAAGCTAATACGTTAGTTAGTGAACGAGAGATGTTCAAAATTATTAGAGTAACCATAGTAGGATCAGCTCATTTGATGATTGGTAGGCACTATAATGAACTCATCATAGTGCCTGCCAATCGGTTTGCCACCCCCGCATGCCCCGGTTAGACAGCCAAGTTTACATTTGTCTAAATATGGATTGATTATTACTATTTTTGCAGTAGATTCTTTGAATATTACTTTCAATTGTGCATTTCGAATTTTATAATGTACGATTTCCTTACACCATTGTATTTTATTATTATGCCCTACTTTTTTTAAGTTGTCGAATACTTGATTTTTTAAAATATAACTTTGATTATCAATGGGAGCGGCCAAACTTTCTGGCCCGGCCCTGATGTAGGAATGTCTACTGGCCCTTATGTAGCAATAATGCAATTCCCAGAACGCAGCTCTCATATTTAGATATCGACTTAAGTTTTTGTAACTCTAGGGCTGGCCAAAGCCCATAAATGTGGAAGTGTCCAATCGGCGGTAATAAAAGATAAATGTATTATATTACACTCGACGTTATGATCCGAAATCTGAATCACAAAACCATAACTTTTATATTTTAGCCATGCAACATAGATTTTTTTTTTACCATGTCCGCTCTCAATGTGGAGCATATGGACTCCTAATGGAGTTTATCTCAACAGACGTGTTTCTACGAAAACTGCTTGTTACTCAGTTGCTCAACCTCCCTTTTTCCAAAGAGAGTAGGAATAGAAGGGTAGGGTTAGGACAGAACTAGTGGTTAGCTAGTCACTCTCCATACGTCCCGTTCATATGATAGGATGGGAGGGGGGAATTCAAGACATCACACACATCCATGCCATCGAACAGAAATTCATAAATCGATTGAAAAATCAATTTATAAAACTGTCCGTACTGGGATTCGAACCCGCCATCTCTGTAACCGAAGCCAACGACGTTGACCACACAGGCGGCTACATATTCATAGAATGATATAGAATACTTCGAGTTTTTTTTAGATTGTATAATAATATTAATGTAGCTGTAGTATTTTAATTTGGAGTTCCGTGTGAATGAGATAATAAAAAACTTTTTTTTTCTGCATTTATGTTGTATTTCAATATGAACTATAAAAAATAACTAATATTACACCATATGGTATCTTATCCTTTTGACTTTTACCCCGATTTTGTTTCCAGTTATTTGATCCAGTTAAAGCAGGCATTTTGACATTTGTAATTTGAGGGCTCTAGAAACAAAGGCGGCATTTAAACGAATTGAATATGCCATCTTGTAGAGCAGGAAATTTTGCATACAGCTGTATGTTTAAAAGGCTCTTACATTTTTTATGACAATTTACATAGTCCTGTATAGCAAACTCGGCAGTTATAAAACAGATTTCACAAAGCAATATAAATTACATTAAAATAGCATGTAAATAAAAATATGTAAGATTTCTTTTTTCATAAGTTTTATATATAAAAGAAAAGGGAAGTTTTTAATAAATTTACCAAAATTTTAGGGTTATGAAAACTGCCACCTTTGTTTTTTGACCCCCCATATTGTTTTAAACGTTATTCAACATGAAAACATCTTAGACCCATAACAACTTTTTGATGTACACACAGATGGCGCCATGTCACGTTATTTTTTACTATTGATATTGATATTTAAAAATTATGGTATTAGTGTTTTTTTATCGAGAAAATAATACAGTATTAAGGTGCACATACATATTTTTTTCAAATGTCTAAAGGTACCAACAGACGAAATGAAACGATTGCCTTATTAAATTAAATTATGTAAATGAAACTATTGTGTTACCATTTTGAAATAAAGTTAAGAGAGAATATTATTTTTCGATGGAGTGCTATACTTTTAATTTGATTTGTTGTAAAGTTTGTTGAAATTTAACATGAGCTTTCTTCACATTATATCTGATTACAGACTTGATCGATCAATTCCATAAATTGGTATATCAAAATAAATAGCAAATTCATTCAAAGAAACAGTTAGACTTTTTATCATTCCTACACTTTTTTTATATAGAAAATATTTTTTTTCAAAATATATGTCCATATTATATGAATTCTAATGTATGGGCTTTTATAATTTTCATATGGTATAATTACAAACGATATCAGTCGATTGTCATCAATAATTTAATCAATTTGTCGCTCTTAGAAAAAAAATATGGCTACAAAAATCATGTCTATGCAATTACTTATTTTATTATTTTTATGTGCTGTAATTTTGTTTTATATTGCATCATTTATGGTTTTTATTTAGAAAAACCAAAAAAACAAATTAATATGTAGGTACCTAAAGTGATAAATAATAATATGCATAAATTTAAAAATGCATGTTTGATTGTCTATGAGTCAAGTTGGCAATGTAATTTCATTTTGTACCATATCCGGTTGGATATCATTAAAGTTTTTCAGTTGAACACGTGGGGGCATGATGGTAGCTTCGTAGACTGCGCTCCCGGTTTTGTTGTGTCGATTTATTAATCTATTTGAAATATATAGCTAGAAACCATGGGACCACCAGGTAATTACTATTCAATATTACCTATCACATCCAATATTATAAATACAATTCAGCCAAGCATTTGGAATAATTACCACTTCAGTGTGCAATCAAAAATTTCACGTGGTCTTGTCACATTTTATCGGTTTTGTTGCTGTTACTGTATATTAAGTATTTTTATTTTATAACTGTGTGCACATTCGCACATGTTTCATCTGCGAGTTCTCGTTCCCCCCCGATTGACTAAATTCTCATTTTTAATGCCGGCAAAATTAAGCATTGTCGATATTGTTAGGTTAGGTTGTACTTTATATGTTGTCGTTTATTTTGAATTATCCTTAGTTCAAGAGTTCTGTTTGTATCTGACGGCATTTAGCACACATATCTATGTAAATATCTTACATTCCATACACTATTTGCCATATTTAAACTTCGCGTCATCGTAAAATACCGCATGGGTATGTTAAATTTATTATTTTTAAGTGGGAGGTTTATCGGATTGCCAAAATCGCTATCAATTGATTTTTATATCCAAAATGTGTATTGTGAAAGGAATTTTAATTGTATCATGTGTTATTGTTTTGATTCCTATTTTCCACAAATGATGAATACCACACCATGCTCCTGAATCTGTCTTGCTGACTATATATACCACTACCCAATTCTGATGTGGAAAATAATCTCACTTGCTAATCCAACAAAGACGTTCTTGACACATGGCAATTATTCTTAAAATATATATTTAGTTTCATTATAAGAAATTGAATGTATATTATTATTAATTCGTTATTCTAAGTGAATCGGGTTATATTTTAAAAAATCAGCTAAATTTTACAGATGACAAGGTTGAGACTAACGTCTTTTCTTATTTCCTGACCTTTAATGTATGAAGAACCTGGCTCAGGATTAACTTTGTGATTTGTGATTCTAAATATAGTAAACTTAGTCTTATCGTCGTCGATATGAAAAAACCCCTCATAAATGTAATTGTTCATGTTGTTTGTTACTACAAAAGGGGTTTTGAGAATTAAGAATTGTTTTTAAGACAGAAAATACTTGATAGGTTCTTTTTGTTTACCATTTCAACTATACGTTTACCTCGACTTGGTATTGTCTGATTATAACTGCTAACTCAAATTGAATGTAAATAATAACAATATTTGCCTACCACATGGCAGAGTTTACCAATCAGTACAATAGTTAACTCTCACGATATATTTCAATCGGGTTTTTTTTATGTATATAAAATTAATCACGTGGGAGTTATTTTTGTGTGAACGACGATATATTTTCGGCGCATGTTTTTTTTTTAAGGTAACGGTTTAAACTGAAAGGTAGTGTGTCTATTGAAGTTTCTGTTTGATATTATATCATTAAGCAAATTCAGTTAAATATATATCTATTTTATTTATAGGTTTCTCACCGAGAGGTGGTGGCGGCGGATTTAGAGGAAGAGGAGGCGGTGGCGACAGAGGTGGTGACCGAGGTGGTCGTGGAGGTTTCGGTGGCAGGGGAGGCGGAAGAGGTGGCTTTGGAGGAGATAGAGGAGGCGGTGGCCGAGGCGGATTTGGAGGCAGAGGTGAATTATTTCCCTATTAAGTGTTCATGTGCCACAATTTTCATTCATTTACATGTATGATAGTCATTCTTGATGCAGATAATTATTTAGAACTGTCAAATTATAATGATGTTTAGTTTACAACTTTCGTTCTACTGAAAGTTTCATGAATTGATAAATAAACTCTTCTGATAATCTCGCGTGCTTTAGTGTTAATCGCGTAAATGTGTAAAGATTGTTTATTTATGTATCATTCTATTCTGCAGGTCGTGGTGGCGGCGGTGCCAGAGGCCGTGGAGGTGGTAGAGGAGGAGGTGCAGGTGGTTTCAAGGGTGGAAAACAAGTTGTCATTGAACCACACAGGTAAATCATCATTTTAGAATAAAACATGAACTACACAAGTTTTTTTAGTTGATCAAAATCGTTCATCATTATAATTTAAACTGTGCCTAAAACAAAGTTTTGGTCTTTCTTGACACTACAGTAAATTGAAACACTTGTTATTTAATAAAACAAATTGTTATGATGTTATTCACATACTTTCGTTCTTCTGAATTGCAAAAGCATTGAGGAAATTTGTTGTATCTGAACACGAGAATTATTCGTTTGCATTTTTGTTTCCATAGTATTCTCTTTAAAAAAAAATTTTTTGTTTTCAGACATGCTGGTGTATTTATAGCTAGAGGAAAGGAGGATGCGTTGGTGACATTAAATTTAGTTCCCGGATCTGAAGTATATGGAGAAAAAAGAATATCTGTCGAGGTTTGTAATTCATCGTTATTTTATAGATATTTTGCTGAATTATAATATCACACATGATGAACAACACACCATGCTCCTGAATTTTTCTTGCTGACTATATATACCACTACCCAATTCTGATGTGATAATCTTTACCATTTCAAGCTTCTATAATCCAACATTGTTTGTCATTCTTATCATAGAATACATTTATTACTTTCAGACTGAAGGAGACAAAGTTGAATACAGAGTTTGGAATCCCTTCCGATCTAAACTTGCAGCTGCAATTCTTGGCGGCGTAGACATGATTCACATAGTACCAGGATCAAGAGTTTTATACCTCGGTGCTGCTTCAGGAACGACAGTGTCGCACGTAGCCGATATCGTTGGACCAGTAAGTTACTGTTTACATTATCAAGATATTTTTTATATTTTGCAATCAAAGAAGTTTTTATGATGAAACACTAACCATGCTCCTGAACCAATCAGTGATGACTATATATACCACTACCCAATTCTGATCAATTGATACACAAGCAATTTAGCTATATCCGATATGCCATGTCTTGTTGATTAATTTATTCTATCTTTGTTTTCTCAGGAAGGCTTGGTGTATGCAGTAGAATTCTCCCACAGATCTGGAAGAGATTTAATTAACGTAGCTAAGAAAAGAACAAACATTATTCCTATTATTGAAGATGCCAGACATCCCCACAAATACAGGTTTGTTTGATTGCAATATTCTTCATCGATGCCTGAAAGTTTTTTTTTAATTTTATTTTATTCAATTGAAGCTAGTCATTTATACTCCAAAGAAAAACTGTATTTAAACATTGTTGATTTTTTTGTTCTCAAATGATGAATACCACACCATGCTCCTGAATCTGTCTTGATGACTATATATACCACTACCCAATTCTGATGAGAAATTTATGAACACCAAATGAATTGAGACTTTCCTGAAACATTTGTATTTAAACCTAATTAATTTGAGTTATGTTTTGTTTCCAGAATGCTTGTAGGCATGGTTGATACGATATTCGCTGATGTTGCGCAGCCTGATCAAGCTCGCATTGTTATCCTCAACGCCCAGTATTTCCTGAAGAATGGCGGACACTTTGTCATTTCAATTAAGGTAATTAAATACAGTGCAAAATTAAGCTAATGATAATTTATTTTCTAATTTTTATGTCTCAAATGATGAACACCACACCATGCTCCTGAATTTGTCTTGATGACTATATATACCACTACCCAATTCTGATATGAGACTTAGTAAATAATTTCATTATCAGTATGACGAAATGAGGAACCGTCCTAATATTTATGTTACTTTTTTTAGGCTTCTTGCATAGACTCAACAGCACAACCGGAGGCAGTATTTGCAGCCGAAGTCAAGAAACTTCAAGCCGATAAGCTTAAACCCCAAGAACAGATCACTTTGGAACCCTATGAAAGAGATCACGCTGTGGTCGTTGGTGTGTTTAGGCCGCCTGCAAAAGCTAGTGCCTAGTGATATAATTTCAAAGACATTTGATAGAGACATTATAATTTGTTATAATCATGTATATTACAAATGTAACAATATTATTTCTTGTATCCTGCCCTCCTAAGTAAGAAACTAGACTAGAAACGAGTTCTTCATTATCTCGTATCCATGGACTGATCATTCTTCATCAGCAACCTAATAACTTGAAAGTATATCTGGTGTTGAAACTTACAATCAATGTTGGATTTAGTCACAATTAATATAATCTCTGGTATGCATTTTTTAAATCATCCAGTATTTTCTCAGAACCTTGGATATAGATATTTCAATTCATTGTTCATCTGTAATATCGAATAAGTATGTCATTATCTTGCTTAGGAGGGCAGCAGTCAGCTTATTAAATGAAGAATCTAAAAATCTGACGCAGTATTTGAAACTATAAACTACAAGACTGCTTCTCAGCCAACTGCGTCACATGTATCATGTTGATTCTTAACCAAGGAGACATTTTTATACAACAATTTTAGTAGATTTCATCAGAAAAAATATTCATCCTTTTTCAAAGTCTACATAATGGCATTTGTTGCAAACATATGTGATTAGGAGGTTTACCTTGAATTTTCCTTGGTTAAAAATCACCATTTCAAAGCATTTACAGTACAATGATTAATTGTATTTAACATTTTAGACTCGAATTTATTATAATATTCATGTGGAGAGTAACCGAGATGAAAACTTTTATGATGTGTTAAGGATTGAATGAAAGTGCTCTATTTTTGTATAAGCTACAACTTGACTAAACAAATTTATATCGTGTCAGTCATGCAGTCTCATTGTTTATGATTTGAATGGAATGGTTTTGAGTGAGTGATTTTAATAGGATTTCTTTGTTTGACATCTGTGGGCGCATGAGATATTCCAATTAAAATTCCTGTTCAACTTAGATTTGTAAGATAGCTGTAAGATAAAATATGTAAAAAAAGATGGTTGATACTTGTATCAAAAATAAAAGATTGTATGAAATGAATAGTTGTTTTTTTTATTTGCATCAACACTTATGAAAATTCATCAATTTTAATGTTTGTCTTAACAATCTCGACAACGAGAAAATATTTACAAATAATTAATATATACTCTGATATATACATTTTAAACATTGTGGTCGCTCGCATCTGCTATTGTAAAAACTTTGGATACATCCTAACAATTTTTTGTAGAATTACATAATATAAAATATAAAAAAGCCAAAAAGTATGATTTTGAGAACCACACTAAAACACTTCATTCCAAAATCTATATACTTAAAAAATTAAGTATAGGATTTGTGTGAACTTTCGAAAAACATTTTGGACAATTCAATCATTCGAAAACAAACATGCATATTCTTCCATGTTAAAAACCCACTGTTGCAAATTGGCTGCCGTCTCCTATTAGTATGCTTTTTGTAACCCCATCATTGAAAAATAAGCATAAGCGGGCTCATCCGCACCTTGGGGATTCATGCATTTTATTTTAATCGACCCTAGGGAGCGGAAATTTCATCTGGCAAAAGTATCTAATTGTTATTTTCCGATCTGCACCATGTTAAAAATGGCAATTGTGTGCGATTGCAGATGGAATCTACATGACACTCGTGGTCTCTAACTTAGTAGCCTCAAGGAAACCACACTCACTTCTGAGCAGTTATTTTAGAGCATCCGGCTGCTGTCTAGTGAATCCTATGACTTAACTATCAAATCATATAGTGATAGGCCAGCAACCAGTCTTATTTTAGATAAAGCCATATTCTTGCCACACCCTTGGTGCTAGGGGCCACATTGGGGCAGCAAACTGAAATCGATTTTCTATCCCACACATATTTTTTAAACAGACATCGGTAAAGTTAATATTAACATTATAATAGGTGTAGTAAAAAGTTTTAAAGACGCATTTTAGAGATGCGTGTTATAGAATTAGTCGCCTTCGGTCCTTTGACTGATTAGGACGCCCTCGTATTTTTTTTTGTGTCGTGGGACATCTCAATTTATGTTCTGTGTAAAAAAACGAGTTCATCGACCACCCAAAAAAAATGACAGCGATTTGCCCATCTGAAGAACATTTACGCAGTTGTATGCTTTTTCAATTCAACGCGAAGAACAGCGCAGCCGTTGCAAAAAAAAACATTTGCGACGTTTATGGAGACATTTTAAATGTTCGAAAATGCCAGAGATTGTTTAAAAAATTTCAATCTGGAAATTTGAGCCTAAAAGATAACCCTCGAAGTGGACGACCTCAAGAAGTGGATGAAGCTGCTCTGAAAGCCGAAATTGAAAAAAATCCCATGCATACAATAAAAGAATTGTCCAGTATAGTCGGACCAAATGGTCAATTACTCAGAAGTACCTGAAAAAAATGGGTAAAATCCGAAAAGAAGGAATTTGGGTGCCGCATGCGCTAAGCGATCGGAACAAGGCGCAGCGACTAAGCGCGTGTCAATTGTTGCTTGAAAAACAAAGCTTACGACCATTTCTTCAGGATCTGATTACCGGAGATGAAAAGTGGGTGTTATATACGAATGTATCGAGGAAAAAACAATATCTAAATAAAGGACAACAACCAATTCCGACCCCTCGAGCTGGTTTGCACCCAAAAAAAGTTATGCTTTGTGTTTGGTGGGATTCTAAAGGAATCATTTATCATGAAGTCTTAAAATATGGTAAAACTGTGACGGCACAAGTATACTGCGACCAATTGGACTAATTAAATGCAGCTTTGGAAAGAAAGAGACCGGGGCTGATGAATAGGCGCAACATCGTCCTTCAACATGACAACGCGAGACCACATGTGGCGGATTTGACCCGACAAAAAATCGAAGACCTTGGTTGGACAACTTTATTGCATCCACCCTATTCACCAGATCTGGCACCATCTGATTACCATTTATTTCGATCAATGGAACATTTTTTTAGAGATAAAAAATTTCAATTAGAAAGTGAAGTGAAAACGGCCATTTCCGATTATTTTAATTCGAAACCAGTTGAGTTTTTTACTAAAGGGATTTTAGATTTGTCAAATAGGTGGCAGAAGGTTATAGAAAGAAAGGGTGAATACTTTTTGTAAAGAAAAATTAATAAAAATACTAAAATCAGAATTTTGCGTTTTATTTAACAAATGCGTCAGGACTTTTTACTACACCTAATATATTATGCTTTTTATTCAATTAACACTTGACTATTGGATTTCGTTTTTTCAGTTTCAATGAATAACACAATACACCCAGCATGAACACATTAAAAGGTAAATGGATTGTTTTGTTTTAATGGTGGCTGCAAAGTATTTTTCTATTTAAAAATATCACTCATACCGTCTAACCGGTAACTCTCTAAAAAGCTCCGGCCTCCGACTCAATAGCGCTCAAAAAAAGCTTCAAATTTACCAGTTGATAACTTTATCGAATCAAATCAAATACGATACAATATAATCACAACTCAAATTTGAATTTATTCTTTGAACCCAATTGGTTACCTATTGCTTTTATAAATAATGATATATAACTGGGCATTTTGGGTGTACAGCACGCGTCCATCCCTAGGAGTGGTTTTCGATCCGCATACACAACACGCTAACAGGGCTGGAAGGGTTAACCCAAGATAATTATTTTTGATAGCTCAAATGTTTTTAAACCAATAATGAAATAATATACTGTGAGCGATAAGCTCTTTTGTGTCATTCTCATTACCAACTTTTCTGTAATTAATACACTACCTACAAACTGAAGACATAGTCATTAAGTACATTAATGCTCCATAATTTTAAGAATTTAGTAATTTTAGCCTGACACTGTATCTTAAAGTGAAACAGAATAATGATTGTTACAAAGTAATCAATATGTAATTTATGTAGAACCATGAAGCAGTAGCATTGTTATAATGTGAAAATTTACTGCCAATATTGGCTTGCTATAAAAGTTGAGGTTTTTTGTTACACTGTATAAATAGTACGGTTTTACTGGTGACAACACTATTCAGTTTAATTTTTCCCATAAATAAATCTATTTTGACAAGTCATAACTTCACCAATCAAGGTATAAATAAAATTAAAATATTCACACAAATTGAATGAAACAAAAAAGCATATTTTTGTTAAAATGTGTTTAAAAAAAACAGTTGAAGGTGGTCACTTTGTGATAACCTGGACTTCATCATTAATACCTTATGCCAGGGTTTCCCGAACTACGTTCCGCGGAACACTGGTGTTCCATATATGTAACTTAAAAATTACTCTTTTTCAATAATTTTTGAAAACTAGCAATTATGATTATTTCGTTAGAAATCCATTATCGTCCACAGACGAGATATCTCGTAAAAATTTTCGTGCTCAACAAGCTAGAGACGTCTATAACTCGTTATCTCGTCAATAACTAATGAAATTATAGCTGGCGTGTTAGGTAATTTTACCATTAATTATCTACGGTAGCTAAATGGTTAATTCAGCGCAAATGATTATGAAAATTTGATTGATTTCATCAGTGATTCTGACATCAATGTCATTAAATTCTTTCTTGGCTAGTTTGTCACAAGAATCCCCAAATGTGTCAAAATAAGTTATTATCTTTTTACTTCAGTTTTATATAAACTATTTATGCGAAGCAAGATTTTCTCTTTATGTTGCAACAAAGTTAAAATGCAAGAACAGACGTGTGTTATTAACATATTTTTTTGAATTACCCGACATGAAAAATTAGGCAAGTGTTCTGTTAAAATTTACAGATTTTCAAAGTGTTCCATTACAGAAAAAGTTTGGGAAACCCTGCCTTATGCCATGATACCCCGTGCCGTGTCGATGTCAAGACTGATAATATGAGAAGATGAAATCAAATTGATGGTGTTGGTATTTAATGGCTTGCGCTTTACAGTTATTGTTTATGGATAGTTGATAGGTTCCCCAAAATTTCACTCAAAGTTGATTTGTGTTAATCGATGCATAGAATATATACAAAAATAGAAGATTAAACTATAAAATTGGAAGATAAGTTACAAAGACAATCGCGTAAAGTGAACTCATACAATTACACATACATTTAATGTATTATGAACATTGTACATATTGCCGCGAATTTTCCACAACCTGGCATCTCAAAAAGTATAAGTTTTCAGGAGACACAGATCTACTTTATCCAACAATTTACAACATGCACATCCTTCTCTATAAAACAACGCTGGAATGGTTTAATCCTCAATATCTGCGAGGAAGTTAATAAAGCAGGAAGCAAAGACGTTTTTATCCATGCTACCCTATCCTCCATGCCAAACATAACAAACACATTACCGAATTAGATTAAATAAAGCATGAAGTAAAATATATTTTGGTATGTGACTTAACGGAACATATGTGTATTGAAATTCTGAATTCATTACATCAAAAAACTCAAAATTTCAATAAGTGTTTGTTAATTAACAACGATATGTACATTCTCATATATCAATACAATAAAACCACCATCCACCACTAAGTGATAAAATGCGAAGCTCGCTAAAATCTAACACAGACAGTCGCCCGGCTATAAGTGTATAGCCTGTATAACATGTTTAATACACAGACGCTAGCCAACATTTGACTAACTTGACGACCCTCTCATAGCAACGACAATGGAATGCGACCGTTCAATTGGGGGATTTGCGGCAAATATTTTAAGCCAGCGCATAATTCGGGGTAGTGTAATTGGGGGCTTTACTGTATATAACAAAAAATAGTAGTGTTGGGTCAACATATTATCTATTATAACATTACACTGCTGTATTCTAATGTAGCCAGTTGTTTCCTTAGGATTGGTACAAAATCACTATTATCAGTCATATCTAGCAGTAGATTCTTCTGGGTTTACCCTTGTTAAATAATTTGGTAGAGATTTTTGCGTTTTATTGAATTATTATTGAAAATAAAAAAATGTTTTAATTGACTGCGTTGAAGTGAAACTGTATAAAAACGAGTCTTGCAAAAATCGAGATATGAGTGTATATTTTAATTAAGAAAAATAAAGCATTAACATAACGTATGCGTATATAATATAAAGTAAATAAATAAGTTTCAAAACTAAAAGCTGCACAACGTTAACCACCATACATTTTATATTTTGATGACAAATCTGGTGCAATTGTTTGTTTCACCATTAAGAGAATCATAAATATTAACGTATACTTTTTGTACTAAATTCATCTAATAATAATTTTTCACATCATTAAAATTTTTGTTACACAACAAACACCCTTTTTGTACCGACATAGATTCCCTATCTATAATAAAAACTATAATATACATTATTCTATGAAGAGCTGCTAATCATCCGGGCTGTATTCGATGCTCAACTCTTGAGTGACGTGCGTTAATTTGTGAGCTTCCATTCTGCCGAGGCGGGTGCAGGAGAAGTCGCACGTGTCACACAGGATAGGTATCTCGCCGGCGTGGGTGAGTCTGTGCTTTTTAAAGTAGGATATCCGAGAGCACTTGTAACCGCAGTCGTCGCAGACGAGGGGTTCGCCTCGAGAATGTATCCGTTTGTGCATGTTGAGATATCCGCTCCGAATGCTCGTATAACTGCATTGATCGCAGGAAAATAGCAATGACGGATCTATTTTGATTTGGTCGACAGAAACGGTGTCACTTTCATTGTCATTATTATCAGCCGCTTCATTTTCTGGTACTGGAGGGTCTTTACTCTCAGAGTGTGTCATTTTTTTATGCATATCTAAAAAGTCAGACTCACGGCACGTATAATTGCATTCGTTGCAAGAAAACGGTTTATCGTTGGCGTGCTTCGGCGTGTGATACTTAAGATGTTCGGGATTCTTTGTTGAGAAACTGCACTGTGGGCAGTTGTAAGATTTTCTTCGGCTCTGCGCTGTATTTCTATTGCTTTGCTGCTCGGTTATGTTAATCGGCGGTGTCGGCGCTTGCGGCTGTGATGGCCCCGGGCTTTTGGCTGAATCGTGAGCTCTTTTTGCTTTACATCGTTTATGGTGGCGGCCTAAAAAGCTGGAATCCGTGAAGACAGTGTCGCAGTATCCGCATGGAAATCTATTGACTGAAAACAAATCAATAGGGATAAATAAAAAATGTATTCTCGCAAACATAGTCTAATGCTCGGGTCTCACTGAATGCCAAATGAGAGATGAAAATTTTATTTGTCAACTTACTAGGCGGTTTCTTAATGGTATTATCGCCAACTCGTCGCAGATCAACCACTTTTGGAATCTCTGCAGCTAAGGGGTCTGTTTGAGGTTCTTTTGAATTGGTCTCTGGTGGGGTGTGTCTCATCAATCTCGCTGCTCGAGACTAAATTAAAAAGTATGTCAATGTTATCTATAATAATTTAACAAAAAAAAATAATATTGTAATTTGATATATATTGTAAAAATTGAATAGATGATATTTTTTTCTACATGATTAATAATTCACGTCACTGTTGATTATTTCCAGCTTCAAAAATGTACCTGAACCATTCTAAGCATTTGTCAGCGCAAAATAAAATTCTTGAAATAATGTCATACACAATCCTGGCATCATTTTACTGCACAAAAATAAGTTGTTATTGTGTATTTTTTCTTATGTAGCTCTGGATTTAATAACTTGGTATAATTTACGATTGTTGAAATTCTACGTACAGTCAATCCTGTTTTTATGCGATTTCGAAGTTATGCGGTTTTTTAGAAATGCAATTTTTTAAAAAATGTATTATGTTTTACGATATATATATTTTTTTAATATTACATCGAGAGCATTTATCGTTGTATTTTGGATAGAATAGAGAATGAATCATAAACACATTACTTTAGCACATGAACTTGGCGGAGAAAGGTTTGATACCTTTAGCGAAAATTATATCGACGAATTACTTACGGATAATGCTATAAGTGACGATGATGTCATTCATTTAACTTAAACTATTGACAAAAGCCAGAAAACGATGACAAACTGGAAGAAATTCCAGTTCCTTCACTGCGAAAATAATTCAAGAAGGTCTCCAACTTTTCAGTAAATTAGAATGATTCATTCTAGATGATTCAAATTCTGAATGTGCATTCAAGTTTCAACAATAGCTTAAAAAATATATTTATGGGTGTAACAAACTGCATAACCAATTAATTATCGAAAAAGAAAAACTGAATAAACTCTGATCACTAACTCCTATTTTTGAATATTTTTAAATATTTTTTACTCAGTGTTTTTCCTCTAATTTTCCTATACTTTGCAATTTAGTGTATATTTTAACTCGCTGTTTCAAAGTTATGCAGATTTTTAAATTTATGTAACGTATCCCCACTTTTTCTATGGAAGTCAAGATTTTTTTATGCGATTTCGGGTATATTTTGACTCGCTGTTTCAAAGTCAGGCGGATTTTAAAATTCATGGAACGCATCCCCACTTTTTCTATGGAAGTCATGTCTTTTTTTGTGCAATTTTTTTTATGCGACATTTCGTGGAACGCATCTACCGCATAAAAACAGGATTGACTGTATTTATAACCAGAAATAATACAAAACCATGTGAATTTCAAAGATGTCAGTACACTAGACACAGATAATTGTCATTTATTTTCTGTTAATAAATTACATTTGAAAAGATAAAATTATACCTGGTAAGATTTTCTATTAACTATAGGTGTAATGGGCTTTTTTAAAATCACAGTCCCCAGCTGAGCCATCTTGGCCTTGATGGACTGGGATGATGAGCCTTTCCAATCCTTATCATTTGGATCATCATAATCATCAGAGTCTTCATCATTTTTATCAAAGGTGTCACGTTTGTCATTGTTAAAGCTCAAGTCTTCACCGCACGATTCAAACTCAATAGGAATTTCAGTAATAATCTGTGGACAATAAATTAAAAATTATTTGGAAATTTTCATATTATTTTTATGTTAATTTTAAAACTTCCAAAGTTTAAAAGATGCAGCAGTTTTAGGATGACCATTGTATTTATAAAAGACAGTTACAGCTATGACAATTTTTAAAAAATCTGATCTCAATGAGGACAATGAGAATTCACAATAGAGTATTCTCTCTTGAGAAAAGTTGAGAGGATGAGGTAATGGTGGTTAAATATTTTTTTATAAATTCGTACATCAATCAAAAAATCCCAGTTGAGAATTCAAAGCCTCAGAAAGAATAGCAGAAACACTAGGTCACTGGTAAGTGATAATTAACCAGGAATTTCTAGTCCTTGCTAACTGAGTGCACGGTTATAAGATCAATCAGCCGCAAGAAACACAGGTTACCTGGTGGTGTTGGGACAACCAACTTGTATTTGTTAAATCATGTATGCTTATCAATTTCAACATAATATGAGGAGTATTTGAATAATACAGACAACAGCTAGGAGGATTTATTGCTGGTCAATTATAATAGAAAATAAAAATGGTATTTTTTCAATTGAATTTGAATAAACCAAGCTTGGCAAACAAAAAATCAACAATCACGGAGAGATGAATAAGTTGGTCAATTTTCTACCTGGATATTTCTTTTTGGAGGTGATACTTCAATGTCAACAGGTTCGTAATCGTCTTGCTGAAAGTTAGTCGGTTCTTGGGCTAATCTTTTCAATGGTAATCTGGAAAATCGATTATGAAATAAATTCCTCTATTAATTTACGAAATAACATTTATTTAATGAGTTCGTAATTATTTCGTGAAGGTTTTTTACGGGACAAACCTTCGCGAATCATGTAACGAAAATAAGTAAACGATATGAGAATCTGATAAGAATAGTTGCACATTTATATTATTTAAGTTTAAATTCATAGACTGTTTTTGATAATATAATCAAATGAGAAAAAGGACTTAAATTCATGATATATACATAAATAAAGATGTTGTCAAACTACCTTTTCATTCTTTCCATTTCACACAAATAATATATCGATTACCGAAGATAACTTGTAATAATTATCAATACTTTTATTACATTAGCTGGTAACTTGTGAAATACGTTGACTACTTTCTATTGTTTTAATATCCAGGAAAGGCATTGGAAAGTAAGTATAAATGACAGACTGATAAGATATGTGTGCGGTAGAATAATTTTAAATCAGTTCATTGAGACACTGCAAGTAAATGGTTTTCTTTTAATTAATGAATGAATTTAAAACCGACACATCACAAACAGCCGTCAAAAGATAGCTCAAGCTCTATGGTTTATTTTTTTAGTGGGTTGCCATATAATTAAAATTCCATAGACAAAAAATGCCATCCTTCAGATATTATTTTCACTCCATTTCTTCAGTCAATCAAAGAAAATGTACTAACTTATCATTTTGTTTTTTTAGTGACTATTACACTATCTATGACAAAATAATACCGTAGAAGTACAAAATAACCACATGAAGAACATTGCAAATGTTAACTGATGTAGGAAGACAGTGTAAATGAAGGGTCATTAACCTTTTTATGCCTACCGCTCACTTTTGCTTATTTTTCATGGAAAAATTTCCTTACCGCCCACCAACATCGCTATATTTCATTCCAGTATATAGGTGAAAAAAAACCAGAAGGAATTTAGAAGAAATAAATATCCCCCACCACCCACCAAGGAAACCTTTAGAACCCTCTAGCAGAACGCAAACAATCCACATTTTGAGGAATAAAATAATTAGCGCACTTTTACAAAAATAGTATTTTTATAAATTTTGTAGTTTGAAATAATTGACCTGACCACTAACGAATGTAAAAAAATCAGACGTAGTAAACAAAGAAAAATTGTTTTGTATACAAAAACAATGCAAGGTGTATTCTCTTCACCATGGTTATTTTCATCATATTTATGCTTTGTGATTCGCAACTAAGCATACTTTTCTGTATGAAAAATATTTATGTACTCTCTGCCTTCTCTAAGCTGAACGATATAAAACAGTGCTGTTTATGCTGTCATATGATCCTATCCTTATGGTCAGTGCTGGTTCCATATTAATTCTAGAAACCGCCACCACTATGTCACATTCAGAATGGCGTTGTCTCATAGTATATTTCCACTAGTAAAAAATATTTTTTTTTTTTTACTAAAATAGACCATTGACAAATAGATTTTTTATAGATAGCAAAAATCTTTTCAGCCCTAAGATCATAGCTATCAGCCCCGAACCTTGTTAAAATTTATTTATTGATTTGGCATTTACTTGGTAGAACTCCATTTTAATAGGGTAAAATATCAAGGTATTTCAGTTCTACAGTTTAAGAAAACTGTATAACTGAAATACCTTGATATTTTACTTGTTAAAATTTGTCACATGTGACCACTTTTTAAATTGATTTTTGGCCGTCTGTTTTGTTCATAGAGAAATATAATTATCCCAATTACTCAGGGGGGCAGGTTTGTAAATCTCCTTTATATTTTGACCTTATAGAATACTATTCATAAAAATAATAAAGGTCATAATCTGTAACATAATGCATAGTATCCAGTAAATGAAAAGGAAAACAAGCTAGTGTTAGGGAATAATAAGTGAAACCAGTAAGGTATGTTGTTTTTCATTTTTATTATTCTTTATCATTAAAAGCGATAGTAATTTACAATTCCATTTAGCTAATAATTTGAACAGCAAGAAATTTCGTTTTCATTCTAATATCTATGCGTTTTGGTGTGACAAAAATATGTTTTGAAAAATAAAAAATAATCTTTTTAGCAGAATCGTTACAAGGCATTTTCTATACACAATATATAATAACAATAATAATTAATAAAATATTTCTCTGAAATATTCGTTTACAGATTTCAAGGGATCCTTCCGACTCCGCTGTGCTATGTGTATATCTGTTCCCGAATATAGTATTGAGACCAGTTCTTTTTCTATATTTTTATCGAAGGCACCAATTTTCAGGACACATTTAAATATTTCATTATATAAAATAAACATTAACTATTTCTTCATCCTGTATAGAATTCATCAAACTTTCTATTAAAATTTGTAGTCTTTCGTTAAAAGCTGGTAACATGCCACGTTCAGTTGTCAATGTGGCTTAAAACAATTGCCGGTTATAGAGCGTCTAATGTAACAAGAATTTTTCATCGAATATTCAACAGAGCTAGAATATTTTATAAGATACTTTGTTTCATCTTTATTACGAAAGAAATTAATTTTAAAATATGTAATGTAAGTAAACACTGCATCGATATTTCTGTCTATTGAGTAGTCGATGAAAATATTTGTATTCAGTAAACACTACGCAAAAAATGAATATCTAAGTGTTAAAATAAATTTCAAAAAGCAATATCTTGAATTCTGCCGTGTTAATTAATATTAAAGTACATTGTCATTAAACACGATTTCATAACCTATCTTCTTAACGAGAATCATTACTTATAAACAATACGGAATACTTTAATTTTAAACGTATTCCTTAGAATCAAAACATTCTTAATATAATGTTGTCATATTGTTGAATCGACTCTCCATCACAATCAAGTGATATATTGGCTAGTTAGGTTTGTATGGAAACATCTATAATGGCGGTAAAGTGTATTAAAGAATTACCGCTGGTCTTTCTGATGAAATCAAAGGTTATAAAAAATATTTAATTTTATATTCCGGAAATTTTTCCTCAAAAGAAAATTGACACTAAATAAACTTCAACAATAATATCAAATCAGAGAAAATTTATTATATTATGATGATTGAATGTCTTAATTCATTTTTAACATATAATAAAATTAAAGACTTTTGTCGTGTGCTTCTAATGAAATAATTTGATGTGTGAGTTAAGTGGAAAGAAGCTCATATATTAGTACCTTAATTATACTTTCACTGAAGATATTTTTTAACATTTATACAGCAGCAAATACAGTATCTTTATTATAATCTTTGATGAACCTACATTTTGAAGAAAGATTTCAATAAGGCCATTTGTGTTGCCAAGTCTAAAAATAATTTTCATTTTGCTTTTACAAAACATCTCTCGGAACGCTCTCAGAGTGATAAATTTAAACTAGATAGTGACAGATGCTTTACATAATTTTATTAAATGTAATTTATGGGATATTTTCATAGTTTTAATTATTTTTATTGGCAAATACATCAACACATCTAATATGAAAACATAATAAATGTAAGGTATAGCTTAAAAATGCACAATGAGATTGCTGTTTTAAAGTAAGCTAGTCTCACCACCGATTCAATCCGTCTCACCTATAATCATTACAGATATTTTTAGAACAATTGGGACACAAAAAATATTTGGTTTCGGTTTAAAGATTGAGCATACAAATAATGAATATTCATTTTCTCAAACCGAACTTCAAAATACTAACTCATAATGTTAAGCTAGATAATATCAGTAAGTGAGTAATATTTTTTAACAATTACTCGGCAAAGCCCCAGCGTACAAAAATAAAAATCAGATATGGGCGATGCGTTTATATAATTTTTAAAAAGGATATCAGATAAAGATAGATTGCTCTCCCAACAGAGCGACTGAAGAATTTTCATTACCATAAATACTCATTCAATCAATAATTAAAAATAATAACATATTTGCGCTAAAAATTGTTAGATCACCTAGAAGTATCGTTTTCATTAACAATACATAAACATAGATTTCAATCAACGACCGTATACAAATTATAAATATTTAATATAAATGAGGTTTTAATAATTCAAAAAACTTGAGGTTACAACTAGGGCTTGTCGGTTTTCAAAAACCGGTTTTTTGGCTAAATTTGTGACATTCGAAAACCAGTTTTTCAACACCGTAACCGGTTGTGGAAATTTTTCTATAAACGAGACTATAAACATATGCCCCACATCATTAAACAGCGAAAGGGTATTTTCGATATCAGGAAATTTTGTTACAAAACAATCAGTAGACGTTTTGTGTTTTCTTAAATCATATTTTCTGAAGAGTAACACCAAATAATTTCTTGTTGTGCATTATTATGTACATAAATAAACAACATAAAAATATTGAACTTTTTCTCGCTATTTTAATTGAATTATCCATTTTTTGTAAAACTTCGAAAACCGGTTTTATAAAAAGTTGATTTTGTATAAGCCCTAGTTACAACTGAATATTTAGTACAACTATTAGTAATATAACACAATTATTATTTGTGAAAATACATTACTTCAGATGTATTATCGATATTATACATTTAACACTTCAATAGTCTTTGATTAAAGTTAAATTCAAGTTCATACACCATTAAGGTTTACAAAAAATGTGTAACATGCAGATTTATGATAATTTGAAATACTATAGGCACCGATTAACTTCAAAGTATATGCGTTAAAATAATTTCAGAGACATGCTCGTCGCCTGCGAGAGAGTTGCGAATGGACAAACTTTAAAAAAATAAGATAATACAGTTTTATAAATAAGTCATCAATAACCGAGATATCTAGCTATAAAATAAAAATACCTTATTTACTTTGGTTTAATGTTACTTAAAAAAATATGACAGACCACACTAAATAGGAAGTAAAACTAAATTAATCTAATTAAATATCTAACGAAGGTAGTAATTATATATTAAAAAAAAATAAACAAATAATGCGTTATCGAACGTAATATTTCAAAATATTTGATTTGTGTACTTAATAACTTACAGTGCGCATATTGTAATTAACATATTCTTTAAGGAAAATTACGTGTTTCAAAATTCTTCAAGGATTTTGTCACGAATGAAATATCTCAATTATATTATTAAACAAAAATGACACATTTAGTTGTTCGATATCTGAAAATTGTTAATGTTCAATTCGATTTTTAATATTGAATGAAGATTTTCAATATTAAAATAATTCAGATAGAGTAATAAGGCTAAACGTTTGATCGGAAATCCTATTCTGTACAAATATAATAGAATCGATCGAAAATTGAATAGACATAAAATGCATAAGTTAAATGAACTACCTTAAAGAATATGTAAATTAACAACAGTTTTTAAGTCTACAAAACTAAGTAAACATTGGTTTTTAAAAACTATGTTAAAATTAATATAATACAATTTTATAGTTAGAAATAAATAAATGAAAAAAAAACAGGTCTTGAGATAATCTGAATAATTCAAATCAAAAATAGTATAATTGAGTACAACAGATGAAATAAACAAAAAAATGAATGGTTTAAGTTTGAATAAGGTAAAAATAATTTTGAATGTACAGTATAATAACTTTAGAAAAATAATTTAAAGTAAAATTAAAAAGATCTCGTTTTACCCGCGGTTTATTGTGTAAAGTAAGTTTTATAGTCCCGTCATTATTCAAAGATTTCTCTTACGAAATACAGTTCTGCGAAAATCATCAACTGAATTTTTCATCTTTACTATGTTATTGATTTGAGAAGAATAAATAGTAAATGATTGTCTGCGATACACCTACACGTTCCAAGAAGATTAAGATCTACAAAAACTGTCTCAAAATGTAATGGCATTCATGTTCAATGAGAAAACCTGCCCGGGATGAATTGAAGAATGTTTTCAAGTCGTCTATTTTCACACCGCACATCTGTAGATTTGAATTCTCCTATACAAAGCATTTGACTTTATAAATGTTTTATGATAATGTAAATACATATTTGAGGCACTGTGTTTGATACAAAATTTTTTGCTGGAAAAGTAAGATTGTACACAGCTGAGAATTCATGATTTTCACAAATAATATGATGAAATTAAATTTCAACAATACTTATTTGCCAGAGATATTCCGATGGACAGTTTAACTTATAAGAACAAACCGTAAACATTAAAATATTAATATATCCTGACTAGGGTATTCGTGAACATAGACAAGAGTAGGGTAGCCGCCGTGAAGAATAACGAGTGCTGTATAAAGTTTGCCCCGGAAAAGACTTCAGCGACTGGAGCTGTGAACACGAAAACACAATCAATATAGTAACAATAAAATACAAACTGCTCTATTAAAACGGTAGGAGGTGTTGGAAATAATTCATACTTCTGTCAATTGAGACTCAACGACCTTCAAAGTATTATAGAAGGATTACTTCAGATTGCGCAAATATGCGAATCGGCAAAAAGCACAATTCAAATTGCTAATGTGCTTATATTATTCATAGAATAACATAAAATATTTGAAACGGGATAATGTTATTCAATCAACATTTTCCCTCCATGGAAACATTTTAATTGCACATGTAGTACTATTAATTAATATATGGCATGATTAGATTTTATTTTTGCAGCACAAAACAGGTTTTAATTAGGGTGAATGCTATAGTACTGGGACATTTAAAGAAGTACTATCATTAAACAGACCATAACTACAAAAATATAAGCATCTAATTAACACCAAATATATGTAGATATGTGGAATTTAATGAACTTTAAGGAAATTAATATACAAATTATAGAAACTATTTTTTTTTAGAAATAGAAACACTAGATATACTTTTGACCTTCACATCAACATATATTTGATGTTTAAATTTGAGGAGTCCAATAACTGTGGCTGTCCAGCTTACTATAGCAATCACCCTAATCCAGTTATGAAAAGACAAAAAACAGTCTAATTTTGAGTGTGCAGTTAAGATGAATCAAATAATAAATTATTAAAACCATCAACTATGGCAATTGGACTTTTAAATGAAGATATTCTTTTAATTGAGTAGCAAAGTATCTTATGAATAATTAAATATTTAATTCAAGAGCAGTGAGACAAGTGGCCATAGTTTCAGGTATCAAGTATCTTTAGATGGTAATTAATAGTGCAAACGAAAAAACAATAAAGAAAAGTGCTATGATGATTACCTTCCTGTAGACTTTCGTCAGCTCTTATTTCGTTGCTCTCATAATCTGAAGAAATAATAGAAAGCAAAACACCCAAATAAAAAAAAGAAACAGAAATCAGAAAAAACAGTGCTCGTCATAAAATAGTATTGCCAGTGATAAAATCGAATGTAAGATTTTTAAGATGTAAAATTGAATAATTAATAAATGTGCATGAGTGTTTTAGCAATGGATGAGTAACATTGTTTTTAAAAAGACCTTCTATACTATCCCATTAAGCGGAGTTATCGTATTTGAAAATTGAACATTTCAAGTAAATGACAAATTCAAATTGTGTATGATTCACATACGAAAAATAAATCAAAATCGTTACTTTCATGAAACCTTATAAGACAGATTTATAGTGTATGAATGAATAAAAACAGGAAGGATACCTAATATTATTCTACAATTTACATCTTTTGTCCACATTATGAATCACCAAACTACAAATAGTTTAGATAAGGTGTTACTAAGCGAAACACAATATTCCTTTGTACAAAGGAATATTGTTTTTTATAGTACAATGTCTTTCCACCAAGTATTGCCAGTGAACACCCTAAAAGTGAACAAGATATTTCATCAAATTTTTCAAGCTCAACACGCCAGAGACGAGTTACCATGTCAATAACTAATTGAATTAATAATTGCAAATTATAGCCGGTGTCCTGGGTACAAATGTACTTTTTTCTACAGCAGCCAATATATAAAGTTAATATATAAAGAGATAAAAACTGTACCATAGCATGATTATATTATTTAGATATCAATCCTGGTAGAAAAAAGTATTTCCTATGTTTAAACAAATATTAAAATTCAAATATGTTTTGTTTATTTAAAACGATGATACTTATCCATGGTAAACTTAAAATTAAATTAAAGAAAACAAATGATATTATGCAGTTTTAAATGCTTACAGGAAATAATATAAGAACAAGAAGGTGCACAATATATTTAGGTAATGACAAGTAGATGACAAAATGTTGTTGTATCATTTGAGGCACAGGGTTTTATCAACTAAATATTACTAACGTAAATTTGTAAACGGTCGCAGAGTGCAAAAATTAATGAGACAATGACATTTATAAATCTTTGATTATGTTTTCTAAATCCAGGCCTGCTCCCATTGTGGAGGATATGGCCTCCTAATTGAGGTATGTATCTCAACAGAAATTTCCCTACGAGAACTACTTCTCAATCTCTCTTTTTTTAACTATGTACTTTCTATCCTTACTCTTTTCGAACAAAAGAGAGGTTGTGCAACCGAGTAATAAGCAGTTCACGTTGACAGTTCAGTTCACAAAAACTTCTGTTAAGATATCTCCATTAGGAGGCCACATGCTCCACATTGGGAGTGGCTTTTATGTCTTTAAAAAGCTTTGAGCAAGTGCAAGGACGATTTAGCACTATTTTCATTTTATCATTAGAATTTGAATAACAATCACGAATGACTACACATAGTAATACAGTGGAACCTCGATTCTACGTTTTTCAAGGGACCGTAATAAATTAACGAATAATGCGGGAAACCGATACTGCGGGAAATCTTCAAATAATACCAAAAAAATTTAAATTTTCAAAAAACTTATTTATGTAACTAAATGCGATGTAAAACTATTTGAGCGAAAAAAAAATATTCTAAAAAAACGGTCAATCGCGATAATAATTGGGACGAGACGATAATATTTAGATGATAGATCGAGGAAATCAGTAAATCTGAGAATGATAAACGTGGAATTATTAAATATTGTTATGACGGGTCTTGGTCGAGTAAAAAATAAACGATCCATGCAAAAAAAAAACGAAGATAACGAGAACGGTAGATCGGGGTTCCACTGAAAAAAAAACGCGAAACGCGAGGCAAAACTATGTATGAAAAATATTCAACGAAAGCGGTCAATCGGGATAATATTCGTGACGGGACCAAAATATTCAAACGATAGATCGAGGAACGATTAATGCGGGATTCTTTTACATTGTTCTTATGGGTGTTTGGTGGGAGTATGAAAAATAAACGATCCATGCGGGAAAACGAACAATGCGAGAACGGTAGATCGGGGTTTCACTGTACTAAGTTGATCTACATATTGGCTGGCCCTTCTATATAATATTCCCATTTGTCTTGGGAAAGAGAAAAGTCCAAGGTTTGATTACAATTCGTTAGGTGAAAACTATCAACGAAATTCTCTTTTGATAGTCAATTGTTTCTGTTGTGCGAACTGAGTATTTTGATGATAAGCGTGTTATACTAACCACCGTCGAACAGCCTCTGCTCGGACACCTCGCTCCATCCGTGTTCGTTTTGCGAGCGGAGTGTTGCGGCATATTTGCCCGGTTGTAAGCCCTGCAGGGCGTGTCGCACGGTGTAAACATTTCCGTTAGGTTCTTTGATGTCAGGCTTTACGACAATCCACTCTTCGTCCTTCGCTACGTGTTCCGGTTTGGTCTAAATTAAATAATTTACATTTAGTAATGAAGAAGATGCATATTATATATGTACTTGTAAAGAATATTTTGAATCTTTTCACCTCATCGACTTTGAAATATCTTATTTCTATATCCTTGAGCGGCTGAACGGATTCTACTGCCCATTGTAACACAGGACTGGAATCATCAGGGCCTTGGGTGCCGGCGATCCAGATGGCGCGGCCGGGTTGCCTTGAAAGGGTGGTGTGGGCAGAGCTCTCGCCATATTGGTTGCTAGCCTAAACATAAAATTATTTTTTTATTTCACAACTGTATATTTGTAGCTATTTGTAATGAATACAAATATTTTTTGGTAACATATTATATATAGAAACATTTACTTAAGTTCTCGAATATCTTACCTTGCAAATATACTTTCCAAAGTCAGTAGCGGTCACTTTCATTATTCTAAGCTTGGAATGATCACTATCCTCGAGAGAGATTGGGTGGTGTTTGGTATCTTTCATTGTAAGACCGTTCCTTTCCCAAATGATGGTAGCTCTGAAAAAAGATAAGCATAAAAAATTAATGGACCATATAAAACTCAAGCATTAGGATTTTTCTTTCTTTTGTGTGTAATTTCTGGGCTGAATGAATAACCTTCATTATTTAACAGAACGTGAAAACGATTACATACTGTGTATAAATTAAGGAGTGGAATATTTTCAATGGTTGATAAAATTTTAATTACCTTGGCTCGCTGCGCACTGAGCAAAGCAGCACGGCTTCGTAGCCTTCTCCAGTATTTACCACAGATTTCTTAACATGAACTTCAGGGGCATCTGTAAAAAAAATCCTTCTTTAATCATCTATACTGAACTACCTTTTTACACGATTTTGAAACAACACGGTGCAAGAAAGATCGAACATTCATTGAACAATGCGTAACAGTAATTTGGAATTTCCTACATCCCTCGCATGTACTTACTACTCTGTACTTTACACTGAGAGGTATGCGGAAGAGGGCTAGGACAAAGAGGGGCGGGAGTCGCGAGACTGCAGACTTGTATGTTTTTTTGACACGGTATCGCGTGGAAAGTATCAACTGTGTAAATGGGGATTTTGAAAAATTATCTTTTAATTACCAGTTGTGCAATTGAGTTTCTGACATTGGCGGATTCAAGGGGGAGGCCATGGGGGCCATGGCCCCTCCCTGAGGAGAATTTATTTTCTATTTTATTAAAACTTTATTGTGAAATAGGCTCCTTAATCGTTTAGTTTACTATGTTTTGTAGAATACATACTTAATTATGTATTGACTATTTTATATAGATATATTAGCTTAAAATCATTTAATTTTTAATGTAATATGTATCATGTTTATTTTCAAATTTAATGGCCCCCTCCTGGGACAATTTTTGGATCCGCCAATGGTTTCTGAAATCACCAAATACAGTAGAACCTTGATTATCCGGATCGTTCAAAATATGTAAATAAAAGTTTTACGAATTTGCTGATTTTTGGCAATGCAGCAGGCTGACACAGACTCCCACTGCTTTTCATTGAATAATCAAAGACCCCAGACGCTTCAAAAACATCAAAAGTCTTCCGGTTGAATTGATGATTATCAGAAAAAAGATGGCAACTATGGTATGAAAAACAGTTCATTCCAAAAGTGAAAAAATATCAAAACTCTAGATAAAAGCGGAAAAACATTATTATTGCTAGACAGTCCACTGTCCCACTCATTTATAGAATGTTTAAGCCAGATCGACGAAATATTTACGGTGACATTTTATCCACCAAATGCCACGTCGGTAATTCAACTCATATAGAAAACAGATCCTACGACGATTATTGCCAGCAAACTCTTAAGATGTTTCAACTTTGAGAAAATCATGGATTAACATTTTGAAAAGATAGTAAGTTTCAGTAACACCGTAAAAAGTTATCGACGAAACATTGCGGAATCAATAGCACAATTTGTAATATGTGCTGAATGTGACGATTTAACCGAGTGGTTAAATTGCAATGCGAATGATCTTGGATTCCAAATTTTGAATAATGAGGAAATAATTGAAAAAATATCTGCCTCAAAGGAACACGATCATGAAGACGAAGAAGAGTTTTGCGATAAAAGAGATATTGGTCCGACACATTCTAAAGCTTTTCGGTGATTAGATGTCGCCATAAAGTGGTTTGAGAGGTAAGAAAAGTGTAACCCAAGACAACTTTATGTCTTAAAAGTATTCGAGATTTGGCAACTTCAGAAAAAACAGTTAGCTGCTTTAATAGTCAAAAATAATTTATTACCTAAGCTAGTAATATTCCTACTGATTATACTTGTCTTTGCCTATCAATTATGATTTTTTTCAATTATTCGGATTTTTCCATATCCGGACTACCTTCATCTCCAATTAGTCCGGATAATCGAGGTTCTACTGTAATGTAAATTGAGTATACTTACGGAGTATTTTGATGGTGACCGATCCAGTAGCTACAGAGCCGATGCCGTTGGAAGCCAGGCACTGGTACGTTCCTGCGTCTTCTCGTCTAACCTGTTTGATGAAGATGGATTGGTGGCCGAATGCAACATCATCCTTTGTCAAACGATGACCCTGTAAAACACAAAGCAATTATACATCAATGTATTTTTTCATATGAAAACCTAGTTTCAAGATAATCGTTATTTTCGATAATAATAAAGTTTTAGCATCCTTCTTTATGCACTATATCTATTACTTATTGTTACAAAGCCTTCACGAAATTCGATCCTCATTCTCAAAAGCGTTAAGTTATTTACTGTTATCTTACGTGGACGAAATCAAAGCAAATGCAAAGCGAAATGATCTCCGTTGTTATAGTAACCACGTGTCAAAATACACGCCACGATCAGTGTGTTTGATATTTTGATTTGCTTTATGCCGTGTTCCAATCCTGTTTGCGGTGACTTTGCTCAGGTAAGACGTAGTGTTAATGTTTTTTTTTTGTCAAAAATAACTTTATAAACAGAATTGACATAAAAAATATTACGTTCAAATTACGTAAAAATATACAGAATATGACTGAATTATTTTTTTTTCCCAAGAAAGAAAGTGTCTAAATCTATCTGTCTGCATTCATAACTCAAAACAGCCAGTTTTTGAATAATAGTATAATAATAGTATTCCGATGATACATAACATTTAACTTTATCGATATCAAGTAATTAATTATGCAAGTATAGTTGTTAAAATTTATATTATATTATCTTACCACAGAGGTCTTTGGGTTAATTAAATATTAAAAATATAAATTACTCCCTATAAAACAAATCAAACATGCATAATGCAATCTTATTGACTTATTAATAATAGTATGCACTGAGAATACTATAGAAGTGTGGGTCAGTGGTTCGCAACTGCTGGTCCATGGTGTCGCTGTGGAGAAAGTTTTGCCGGTTCATATATAATATCTTTACTAAGATAGCTCGTTATCCAGTGACTTTTTTCAAAATTGTACAGGAGTTGGGATTTCGGGATTCACAATATTTCAATCCCAGGATTGGAAACCCTAATAGCAACCTTAGAAGTAACAACTATTTATTAATCATGAAAGATTTCAGCTGGAGAATCAGTCACAAGAAATAGTCTGAAGAATGGCGTAAAAAAGAAAAAAAAATGTATTATGAAATGCTCACCGCTTTGCTCCAAGTCATAGTAGGTGTCGGATGTCCAGAACTGAGGCACTGGATCTTCAATGGTCTTCCTTCCACAACGAGACTATCGGTGCCATTAGGATTTATGTGATATATGTGTGGGGCTGTGGTCATTGTAACATGGTGAGTGATGGATGATGGAGTCGACGTTCCAGCCACAGAGCAAGTATACGCACCGTGGTCTGTGCTATTCATGTTAGAGATTGACAGGGTATGGTTTGTGTACCTGTAATAATTTAAAAAAATAATATTATTTTTCAAGCATGATACAAATATCAAAGATAAGTTTTTTTCTAATGTTAGAAATAAGTTGTATTTACAATTTGCAAAGTGATGTGTCTAGGCAAGGTTCCAAATGACACCCCTACTAATTTTCAAAAAAAAAAAATATATGTATAATTGAAGTAATATTTTGAATATACAAATCTCATTTATAATTACACATATTGCAATTGAAAAATACTAATATACTTAAAATACAGTTGGCCATTTTGGAAATGCTACCTAACAATACTTTTTTTACATTTCACTGCATAAAAAAATAAATAATTAGTAGCCTTGCAGAAAATGATTCTCTCATTATCAAAAATTATTTGAATGAATCTAACTGAGATGAGAAATCAAAAAGGAACTATACCTCTCAATTATTCTTAACAGTCAATTAAGTATATCGATGGCCATACGTTGACAACACGTAACCGACATTTTTTCATAAAATGAGTTATGCATATAATTTTCTTTGTTTTTTCAAGCTCTATTAAAATATTGACATCTCGTAATTTACAAAAAATATTTTTCATTGAAATTGTTCTAAAGTTAAAAACACGTAACAGAAAAAAAAAGT